>JAYESA010000004.1:55646402-56076402 GCA_036927795.1 Iris macrosiphon
CAATCAACATTGGTTGAGAGGATCAAGGTTGCCTTGCCAACAGATGCCAGATTCCAGAGGCTTCGACAGAGGACAAAGGCCGGGATACAGACAGGATTGCGCATACACGAGGACGGGACTTTGAGATGTGGAGATCGTCTCTATGTTCCTAATGGAGAATTTCGTCAGGAGCCGATGTCGGAGGCGCATAGTTCAACATACTCTATTCATCCACGAGGCACAAAGATGTACAGAGACTTGAGGCAGTACTATTGGTGGTATGGAATGAAGAGACAGATAGCCCGCTTTGTGGCGAAGTGCCTGGTGTGTCAGCAGGTCAAGGCTGAGCATCAGAGGTCTGCAGGTTTACTTCAGCCGCTCCCGATACCTGAGTGGAAATGGGAGCATATTACTATGGAATTCGTTATAGGATTTTCGAGGAGTCCTAGTGGTCGCAATGCAGTATGGGTAATCGTGGATAGACTCACTAAGTTCGCTCACTTTTTATCCTTCAGAGTTGGGCAGTCCACAGAGGTCTTAGCAGATATATATATGAGGGAGATCGTGCGACTACATAGAGTGCCAGTCAGTATATTTTCTGACAGGGATACGGGGTTCACCTCTTACTTTTGGCGGAGTATGCAAGAGAGTCTCGGTACCCGCCTAAAGTTCAGCACATCGTATCACCCGCATACAGATGGTCAGTTCGAACGCACCATTCAGACGCTGGAAGACATGTTGAGGGCATGCATGCTTGATTTTAGTGGATCATGAGAGGACCATTTACATGTTGAGGGCATATAGAAGGTAAAGAAGATCCAAGGGCACATGCTAGCAGCACAGGATAGACAGAAGTATTAGGCAAACGTGCATCAACGATCCCTAGAGTTCAAGGTTGGAGATCACGTATTTCTGAAAATCTCTCATACCCGAGGAACCATCAGGTTTGGAGGCAAAGGAAAGCTGATTCCGAGGTACATCGGACCATTCGATGTGTTGGAGCTCATCAGAGAGGTTGCTTACAGATTAGCCTTGCCACAGACATTAGAAGGAGTTTATGACGTCTTCCATGTATCTCAGCTAAGGAGGTATATGCCATATCCGAGTCATGTACTTGACCACTTGGAGATCACAGTTGGGCCGAGTTTGTCATATCAAGAAGATCCTGTAGAGATTCTGGACAGAAGCGAGAAGGTATTGCAAGGTTAGACTATCCCTCTAGTTCATGTCGTGTGGAAGCATCATGCACCAGGTAAGTCGACCTGGAAATGAGAGGATGATATTCGACAGCGTTATCCCCATCTCTTCGAAGGTTTAGGTATGTAGTAGCATTTATTTTTAGTTAGTAGTTTTTTCTACCATATGTCTGTTTTAATTTCGAAGACGAAATGCTCTAAGGAGGGTAGATTGTAAACCCCCTCGACCAAATTTAGGTCTACTTATCTTAGATAGAGAGACTAGGGTTAATTTGGATACAATTAGAATTAGAACACAGTATTTTAGAATTATTCTGCAATATTTATATCACTTAGTGCACCTTACCGTTGTTTCGATAATTGGAGCGCTACACTAGCATTTAACTTCCAACAAATTTTACACACTTTTCCTAGATATGCCAGTCTTCTATTCTGACCCTTGTGTAACTCATAAATACTCTATATTGTGCTTCATTCTAGTCGCACAATATTTGTTACAAACGTCTATGTTTAAATTTAATTAAATCCAACCTTGCATCCTTGTCCTTTCCAATTGAATTTGGAGACCCAACCTTAACCCGTTTTGTCCAACCCAATTAATGATTATATTCTATTCTGAGTCTGCTACATCCATGACACCTGTATCCCACCCAATTTTAATCCTATGTACTTCCAATTCATTAAAGAGCACCAATTATACTAATTTTAATTAAATTAATGTAAGGGCCCAACCTCACCCAAAACTAGACCCAACCTAGCCATCTACACCCTACATTCTTTCATGTGAACAAGACCACCACCCTAAGAAGCCCTAGCTGACCCAATTTACAAGGACGGCCCCATTTCTCTATCTCCTATATAAATTTAACTTTTTCTCTCTCCAAACCCTAAAAAAACCAAAACCTAGAAACTACCCCAACCGAAACCCTAGCTCTTCCCAACCGGCCGCCCTTCCTTCCCCGACCACCTCTGCTCAGCCCCACCGCCCCAGTCACTATCCCCACCGTCAAACCACCGACCTTCCTCCCCTCGATGTCAACCCGCCACCAACAGCCAGCCTCCTCCTCCTTCTCCGTTCATCTCCATCACCATCACCAACTCAACACCATCACCACCCCCGACCCGACTCCCCTTCTTCCCCAGTCACCTCCACCGCCACCACAGCTAACCACCACCACCTTGGCCACCGTCCTCACCATCTCTACCACCATCCTCACCATCTCCACCACCATCACCGTCGCCATTACTAATACCACCATCACCAACACCACCATCATCAACACCCGCAACCACCCGACTCCCTTCTTCCCCCAGTCACCCCTCACCACCACCACCGGTCCCCCATAACCAACACACCACCACCACTGGTCCCCCACGACCAATCCGCCACCACCAGCACCCCCATGACTCGCTGCTTTGGCCGCTGCTGCTGCCAAGGCTACTGCTGCTGCTGCTGTTTCACCGTGCAATGACCGAAGCTCCACCCCCTCACCGGAGAACGTACCGCTGATGAGCACAACCCCCCCCCCGCTCGGCCATGACTAGGTACATGCTTAATTCATCCTTTATCTTCATGAGTTGAGGCATCGACATGTCGTTTAACGAACACGGGTAATGTAAATCCCTAAGTATAATATATAGGTGTGTGTGTATATTAAATTAGTAATTAATGTTAAGTAATTATTCAAATAAAAATGATTAATAATGTAAACACCGTGTTGACCTAGAAGCCTAGACTTTAACCTAGTGCACTCTAACATGATAATTAGGACTGGTACTTTTGCACTATACATAATTAGTTCGTAACAAATTCTTGGTATTTTGTTTTCCTAATCTACACGGTAACTGAGGATATGAAACGTGTACGTCTTAGCTGCGTGCACACGCGACCCTATTAGTTGACCAGTTGTGACCCCTTACGTCAGTTCCTAAGAGCAGCAAAGTATTTCCTGTGCGTACTATTATAGTGACTGATGATCGTATTATTATATATATTATATGTATAGGGTCGCTGGACCATTCAGGCGAGACTTCAGGAGCAGATTATTGGCACTCGCAGCATGAGGACCCAGGCAAGATACCTTGCCATATTGACTGTTTAATTTAAATTATGCAATATTGTATGATATTTTGTTGCAATTATTTTATATAACTGTGCACGTCCGAGATTGACTCGGGTGCAGTCGACGAGTACGTCGATGAGTAGTATAATTGACTTAGTTACTAGCAGACTCACCCACCAATGTGAGGATATTCTGATATCTTCCGTGACCTAACACTCTTACACGCATTACTATGATAATTCATGTTGGGATGCGGGTTCGCGTACCCGACTAGCTATTGATATGTGTGACATACATCACGGTTTAGTACGTAATCAGTGTTATAAAATTAATTGAGACTTGCCATATAGTTATGTGGTATGCACATCATATATTTGACTTGTATATTTTCATTGGGCGGGGAGGACAACTAGTAGGTGTATGGGATACACATATTAGAATCCGTAGTATCCAGAGAAGCCACGGATCCAATGACTTCCTTTATACAGATACCGCGTTCTTCGGAGCGATATAGACGTATATATTTGTAGATACCTCATTTTTTGGAATGATGGACGTTACATGTACAGATACCTCGCTCTTCGGAGTGTGGCCGTTATGCCTACACCTACCCATACGTACCAAGGTTGTCCTCATATTGCATTCACTTAGATGGTTAGCACACCCCTTTATTTTATTCAGTATTCATATATGGCATGTATTTTTGTATCTTGTTGCGTCCCTCTGAGGACCTGGTTCCCTTCTAGATTTGGACGAGGCATATTATCCTACAGTGTACGGACCCAGGCTGAAGACGAGGTTCGTATCCGAGGAGGAGCTAGAGGTGTTTCCATCAGAATTTTCTTGATCATTGGTAGGCCTTCCGCCTAGGACTGGAGCATCCTTATCTAGTTAGTCGATGCCCTAGTCGCATTCTCTTTTCTGTCTTTCAGTACTTTTATTTCGTCATTGTAGTGGGTTTGTTACCATCAGACATATCTGGATTGTATTATGATATTTCAGTCTCTGCATTTATTTTTCAGTATTTATTTCAGTACTTCTTGTTTATATTATGGAT
Organism: Iris macrosiphon; assembly: GCA_036927795.1. NCBI lineage: Eukaryota > Viridiplantae > Streptophyta > Magnoliopsida > Asparagales > Iridaceae > Iris > Iris macrosiphon. The sequence continues at coordinate 55,650,698 of JAYESA010000004.1, forward strand.
GAGATTAGGCATTACCTGTTGTATGTTAGTATTGGACTTGTTAGTATTTTAGGACAGCGTAGTACGTTTCGTTGGGTCCATTAAATTGGGTAATCCCTCGGAGACGTATTAGCTGGCCATTGCTACGTGGACTGGTCCCGTATATTTTAGGACTGGGGCGTGACAACCTTGGAGGTGGATTTGCCTTCTCTATAATGCCGACATAAAATGCATTCCTGTTCCTCAGGAATGGATGATCCGACGGCAGAAATTATAGATGACAATATAAGAAGCACGGTTTTCCTCCGTATTTCAAATGAAAAGTCTTAATGTGGTCCATGCAATACGGACATGAGAGACGACCATGAGTGCTCCATCCAGATAACATGCCATATGTCAAAAAGTCATTGATGGTCCACATAAGTGCTTCCTTCATATAAAAATTCTGTTTTTTGAAACATCGTACGTGTTGGTGCCTAGTTTCCACAGCTGATTCAACTCATCTATTAATGGTTGCAAGTACACATTGATGTTCCTCTTCGTATTATTCGAACCCGGGATAATGACGGTTAAGAACATAACCAGAGTCTTCATGCACATCGAAGGCGGTAGGTTATATGGGGTGACGATCACAGGCCAACATGAATACTGGGAGCCCAAAATTCTGAATGGGATAAAACCGTCGGAGGATAGCCCCAATCTTACATTACGCGAATCCGAAGCAAAATTGGGATACTCTCGATTGAAGTACTTCCATGCTTCTCCATCGGATGGGTGATCCAACACTCCTTCAATCTGTTCTTGTCTATGTCAACTTATATTTTTGGTAGTCTCCTTCACCATAAATATCTTCTGCAATCACGACGTCAAAGGCAAGTAGTGCATCGAATCGGTCGGCTTCCTTGCACCGGCAGGTCTTTCTGTACCAGTTGCCTTGTAGCGATCAGCACCACAAAATCTGCACACGTCTTCATTATTATCGTCTTTGTAGTACAATATTCACCCGTTGTGACATGCATCGATTTTCTCGTATCCCATCCAGAGCGATCTCACCATTCTCTTAGACCGGTAGAAGTATTTAGGTAACTTAGCACCCGTCCAAAAGATCTCTATAATCAACTCCATTTGTCGGTTGTAGAATTCTTACAAAATATTAAAATTGGCCTTAATGCTTAACAGTTTTATAACCACCTCAAACGGTAAATGATCCTCACAACCAAGATATAATGGAGTCCTTGTATTCTCTAGTAACTCCATAAACTTTGCAGCATCGGCAATCAATGCCTTCTCAGCTGTATCATGATTCTCTGGATCAAAACTAGGCCCCACATCATCAAAAACAATATTCACGCACCCGTCGTCGTAATCAGCGTGGTCGTGGACATCCATATATGGCTCCACATAAGGCTCCGATGCTAGAGGTACAAGTTCTCCGTGTGAGGTCCACTGATAGTAATTCGGCATGAACCTTTCGAGTACAAATGATATGTTATATCCACTTCTGAGTGATATTTCAAGTTATGACATCTCACACACAGACACTTAATCTTGGTATCGTCCATCTACTGAGGGAACGCCTTGGCAAACTGTAGGAACTGTTCCACCCCCTGTATGAACTTATCCCGCATACCACACATGTCATCAGGATGACGGTTGTACATCCACGAAAAAAAATGCAAGTAGTAATTTAGATCCATTTCTAGATACTTCTGAAAAGATGAATAGACATCATTCAAGTATATTATCCAAATGGATGTACATATGTTCATCAAAGTAACAACTCCGATTAATGCGTGAGTATTTGAGTTGTAATGCATGAGTATCCATATCGTGGTAACTGGATTGGCTGATTTCAAACCCTATTAAATAGGTGTCGTCACGTGTTCATTGTCAGCCATTCTCTGAAAAGAAAATTTGTTCTGCAAACATGTTAAAGGCTTTTAGAGTTCTATCAGTTTTTCAAAAAATACTAGAAAGGGTTAAGTATTATAATTTTTTTTATGTATTTTTCGAAAATGGTAAAATTCTAAAAGCCTTAAAAAGGCATACAGATACAAATTTATTTTTCAGAGAAGGGCTGACATGGACACTTGACTTCGGCCTGACATGGACACTTGACATAGGAGATAATGATCTCTATTGTCATGTGTTCCTTGTGAGCCCACAAGGAACACTTGACCTCGCAGTATCCAATATACATAGGTGTTGATAACACTCTAGGTATTTGTGTATCATGTGGATGTCACATATCATGGTACACAATATCACATTGATACTCTCTTGTATCTTGACACTAGAGTACAATTTCAAATACCCATGATACTAACTTAAAACTCGGCCTCTAGGTCATTCCAAGGCCAAAACTTGATTATTTGAGTCAAACTAGGTCAAAACTACCTAATTTGGGTTCCAAGTTTATAACTAGATTGGCCTATATATCTAAACTAGTCAATACTAGGTTTATCAAGTCATTCTAGGTCAATACCTTGCTATACTAGATTTCTAAGTTATACTAGTTAATATAGACTATACAAGCTAATATGTTATATTATGTATAATGTACTTAATATAGATTATATATAATAAATACCTTATAATATCTTAGCCTTATACCCATTACCTAGCTATATACTAACACATCACAATAATACTTTAACCAAATATCCATATTGACCTAAAACCTTAACACTTGACTATATATACTAAGATATCACTATCTAATTATGTGAGACTCGTCTCACTGCTCTAGTATACGTACCCAATATAAGCATTTAATACATGTATAACTTAATTTATTGTTTAATTGCTTACATCATGCTTTATGTCATTCATGTATTGTTTATGTTGTTTTTGTAAATTTTTCTTAGTTGTATGCTTTGGATCGTTGGTCCCTTGATTTGCTTGGAGGGTGGTTGTGATGAACCCGGGTGAAGGTATGGATTATGATCCAATGGCCTACAATTAATCCTTTGTCTATATAAGCAAATCCCATTCTCTTTCTTTCACTTTTCCTTTTATTTCTCTTTCCTTCTTCACTACTTCTGCCTTCACCGAGAGCAGCCGAGCTTGGCCTTGATCGTGGTTAACCTTGGTAGTGTTGGTATTCGGCTAGAACTTGATCGTAGGCAAGTATATCTTGCCAACCGAAGGGACAACCATGGATCTTGTTTTAATTCTTAGCATAACTTATTTAATCACTTGATAGGTTTCATTTGCTTAATACTTAGAACTTGTCTTCTTGATGATTTTGATTTCTTTGTATTGTTGTACATGGAGCCCGAGAACATCAAATTGGAGAATGCAAAGTTGGCCTGAGAATGTATACAAAAAGTACGTAGGGAACCCTTGTCGCATAAGAGAAGTTTTAGTGAGCGCACTTGTGTGGGTTTCATAAATTTCTTAGAAAGTGCGCCAAGATATGTTGAGTATTCTGGGTATACTTCTCTACTCCTACGTATATTTTGTACTAAGGCAATTTCTTCAAAAGTATGCCAAATCCCACTTGGCGTACTTTTGAATGGATCTGTAATTCATTAAGAATGTGCGCCACTGCTTAAAAGCCAAGTTGGCACACTTTATAGATATTGCAGAGTTGGCGTACTTTGGTAAACAAATTCTTACCGGCCACTTTATCGCTTCTGGAAAATGGTGCACTTTGCTGTGTGGCGCACTATGTGGCTTTTTTCAGAGACGATGCACTTTGTAGCCTTTCGTATTACTTAATGACTAAGCATTGACTTATGACTATTCTCGAGAATTTTGTTCTCGATTACAATATTTTCTCGACTGTTGTGCCATCCTTCGAGACTTATGTTTTATCTTTTAGTAGACCTTCCTGCGCTTGTTTGTGCGCGAATGATAGATTTATGTACCAAGCTCCTGGCTCATGCACTTCTATCATTGTGCGCCAAGATCCTAGAAGTGCGCTTTAGTATGATTATGCTCCATCTTTGTTCGGTGCACTTTTGTATCAAAGTGAGCCAAAACAGCTCGGATTAGTGATTTGTGCGCCAAATATGTCTTTGGCTATTTATGCGCCAATACCCATTTGTGCATCAATGGTAGTTTTTGACCCATTGTGCGCGGATGTTATTTTCTTACCTGATTTTAGGTGCCAACCCTGAATTGTTAATTTATGCGCATGTATGCCAGTATTCTCTTTAATAGGCGTAACTCATGATGATTCTCTAGTTCTCTTTAATCTAGTTATCTTAGTAAATCCTGGTTATTTCCTGAACCTGATATTCTTGTTATTGATATTAATTTTCTGACATGATCTATTGATTGTACATTATAAATGAACTCCTAAATCTTGACATCGAACTGATCATGTATTGATAATCCTGATCATGTATTGATAATCCTAATATTGTATTGATAATTACTCCTAATCCTGATACTCCTGATAGTGGCTCGACGTAGCATACTGCTGACTTGAGAATTCATGTAACTGTCCTGATTAAGGCTTTTAATAGCACATGTATTGCATGACTTGTATCCCCGTGGTTAATTTTGATTAAACTCATCAAGTTACTGTCTTGTCTTACATCATGCCTAAGGCAGATTTCTGAGCACCATAGTTGGAAATCCTTAATAATTGTCCAGGCTAATAACTAGAATAATAATCTAGAAAGCATCTAGAGAGATTTCCTAGCTACATGTAATCCCGGTATCCCAGCGATACCTGATGGATTTGGAGTTCTCCGTCGTGAGGGCACACTTTCAGCATACCGTCGAGTGTTGTACTACCAAAAAAGATAAGAATATGGTTATACCTGATAAATCTATACTATGTACCTATTCGTCTGGATAACCCGGATAGTCTGTAGTGTATGTGGCTGTAAGGAATCTCAAACTGCATATATTAGTAACTAGGACCATGATAACCCTAATTAGTTAATGATAGCAAGCTATAGGGCATGATTGGCCGTGATTGCTTGATCTCCATTCTAGTCTAGTTCCATCCTAATTTATTTTCAATAACTGATCCTGAGAACAGTAATTGAAGCCTGACTCCAGATATCCCTGTTTAATACTCCAAAGAATATTTAATTGTTATTTTTACCTGTTGCACTTATATAAATGTTCCTTGTACTATTTCTTATTGATTTGTCTGCATGCTGATTTTAGTTCCTAATTTTGGTTCCCTTGTGGTACTTGTTATTTTGGGGTCTGACCCCATTGGTTTTGTATAGCCAGATTTTAGAGTAGAACCACATGATCTCCCGTACTTTCTTCCTCAAGATGGTGAATACGAGGAACACCCGAGGACATGAGTGGATTTTCTTCTTTATCACCCACCTGATCTTGTACATTATAATTTTGAGGCATTTAGCCACCAAGCATGTATTTAGCTCATATTTTGGGACTTGACATTCTAGCCTGCGGGTATATATGTAAAGCATATTCTAGAATATAGCTAGAGTTGATCATGTAACATGTGTCACGCCCCAGTCCCAAAGTACATAGGACTAGAACACGTAAGCATGCCAGCCACATGTATATGGCAACTCCAATATATGGAAACCATAACACATGCGTACGCTGTATCATGAATAATAATTCATAAGTGGTATATATTTATCCTCAAATCGCAGGGCATAACTAAATCTCATCCATAGAAATCAAATAGAAATAAATAACCAATATCTATGAAACTAGATCTCAACATAAAGTATCTAAAGATGATAGTCGGATGAAAATAAATCCACTACCAACTAGAATCTAAAAGCAACCTCAGTATAAGTACATCAACCAACAAACATGAGGCTCGAAGAGAAGACCTCCTCGAAATATAAGTAGCCAGTCCGGATCTATGCTCCTGCGAATACCCATGAACATCTACACCTGGAAAGGGACCAGGTACTCAGAGGGACATAACAAGATACATAGAAGCATGCCATAAAGTAAATACTGAATAAATAAATGGGGTGTGCTAACCATCTAAGTGAATACAATTTGAGGACAATCATGGTACGTAAGGGTAGGTGTAGGCATAACGTCCACACTCCGAAGAGAGTGGCATCTGTATAGTATATCGTCCATATCGCTCCAAAGAACGTGGCATCTGTATAAAGGAAGTGGGTGTCCCATACTTCTACTCGTCGTCCTCCCCGCCCAATGTAGATATACAAGTCACGAACATGACGTGGACATCTCGTACTATAATGCAAGTCTCTATAGAAACAAACAACTAAGCTAAATACCGTCACACGTGTTGCTCACACCGATGGCCAGTCGAGTATGAGGCACGCATCTCTACATGAACTCACTCTGTGACGTGCAATGATACATGTCAAGGCCTGGAAGCCATACCGATAACTCCACAACTTTAGGTGGGTCTACTAGATACTAGGTCAGGCACAAGTCCTAACGTCAACGCCTTCGTTGACTGCACCCGAGTCTCTCTCGGACGTGCACAGTTATATAATAAAAAATAATAAACATGCAACTAAAATAATAACTGAATTTAAACTGTACAACAAGGCAAGGTATACTTGCCTGGCAAAAAAGCTGTGTAGTACCAATAACCTGCTCCAGAAGTCACACAGAATAATCCAATGTCCTCGGGGTCAGCGTGCACAGGCACAAAAATTGGGGGTGACTGCTACAGGTCGTCTGGCAAGGTGACGGGTCCATGATGAATACGATGACGTAGGTGACGACGATGGGATGATTAGGTTATAATGATTATAGTTATGTTGATGATGGGGATTAAAATGGTGATAATAATTACAATGGTGATGATGATAGAAATTATGATAATGGTGGTGATGTAGATGGTGAGGGGGATCATGGTGATGATGTGGATGGTGACTGGGATGATGGTGATGATATGGATGGTGATTGGGATGATGGTGATGACGAGGATGATGATATGGAAGATGGTGGTGACGAGGATGATGAGGTAGATGATGGTGATGACTAGGATGATGATGTGGATGATGGGTTGATGATGATAATGATTGTAATAGTGGGTTGATGATGATGATGATTATAATGGTGGGTTGATGATGATGATGATTATAATGGTGGCTGACCGAAGTCTGACGGGAAGGTCCGGCCAGGGAAGGTGGTCGAGCAGGAAGGAAGAGGCTCGGGTTCTGGAAAGGGGGAGGTGGAGGTCGATGGGAGGAAGGAGGAGGAGTTCAGGGAATGGTGGTAGTGATGTGCTGGTGGTGTGGTCGTGGTGCCGGCGGCATTCAGGCGAGGGGGAAGATGACGACTCGGATGGTGAGTGGCGGAGGTCGAGGTGTCGGAGACGATGATGGTGGTGGTTTGTGATGTCGACGAGGGTGGAGAAAGGAGGATGGGGGAGAGAGAAGAGGTCGGGTGGCGGTGGTGTTGCTGGTGGTGTAATGGTGGTGGTGCGGTCGTCAATGGCAGAGGCTCGAGGTATCGTGGCAGCGGGGGGATGGCCAGGAAGGGGCCGAAGATGGAAGAGGACGGCGAGGTGGGTTCGGGACTTCGACGGGCTTCTGGGTGCACCGGGATCGACAGGTTGCGGGATGGTCAGAATCGATGGCGGGTTGGTTGTCATGTGGAGACGGGGATGGCGACATCTCCGGTCGAGGTTCAATGGTCGGGACAACAGGTTGGCGAGATTCTTGACGGCTCGGCGAGGGACTGGTCGGTTCCGGCGGGTGAAGTGGGTCGTGTAGAGGAAAGGGATAATAAAGATGAATGAACAGGATGGGGGTCGACTGTGTATAGCTTTAGGTTGAGAAAAGAGAAAAGGAAAAAAAAAGGATATTTATATACATGTGTAATATTGGGTTGACCTAGAATTAGGGCTTGGTCAAACCTCATGGGGTTGGGCCTTGGCCTCACATGGGGATGTTTAGAGGGCTAGGATTTGCATTATTAAAATACAAAGCTAGGTTTAAATGAGGGGCGATGTTGCGCGTTGCACATTCCGAAAATTTATGGAAAAAATTCACGTGACCAAATAATGAAAAGAAAATTGGGTTTCTTCATGTATTGTCCAATAGTGTGGACACCTCAATGCACTTTTGCATAAAAACGCCCAATGATTAGAAAATTACACAAATATGAAAATTGGGTTAAATTAATTAAAATTAATGCGCAAGGTGTTCTGGAATTTATTAGAGGTACATGGAGCTAAAATTAGGTGGGACACAAGTATCATGGACATAGAGGACTCAAAATAGAATATTATCATAAATTGGGTTGCACAAAACGGATCAAGATTGTGTCTCCAATTTCGATTGAAACGTACAAGAATACAAAGTTGAAATTATTTAGAATTAAATAATAACGTCCGCGACGATTATTGTGCGACTAAAATGTAGTTAATCACTTGGCCTAAAATCAGAAAGGTTAGGTGGCACGAATTGAAAGATGAAGAATAGAAGAACATAATTAGTCGTCGCACAAATATAGTGAGCGCTAAGGTTGCAGAGAAACAAGATATGAAATTAAAATAGAGGGACTCTAGATAATATCATGGTTTTCTAAGGGGGGTGGTAGTTAATCTCTGTGTTTGAGGTATGATCAAGGAAATATTCTATCCACCCCTCTTGGCTTCTAAGGTATTATTCGGCTACTATAAGACAAGGAGCTAAAGTTGTAGTTCTCTAGTACTAACTCACCATGAAAAGCTAGGTTTAGTCCTAATGTTTAACCTTGGATTCTATTTGTTCCTCAATACTAGGGTCAAACACTATGGTCAAATTTCAAACTAATCCTAGTAGTGTTTATACTACTCTCAAGTCGTACATAAACACATCAAGGGATAATGGTAAATTAATCTATAGGTAAGGGATGCTAGGGTTCATTAGGTAGTAAGGAAGGCTAGGGTTCATTAAGTATTCTAAACTTAGTGATGTATCAATGTTCCAGTTGTATCCTTAGTAGGTGTGTTACCCTAATTATCATCCTAACAACAGGGATTGATATATTCTAGCAGAAGCTATACTTAAGAAACTAATAGGGAAGCACATGAATCAAGCAGTATGCAATTATTCAAATGGAATAGATTGGAAGGAGGATGAGTTATAGTCAAATGTGGATGAGATCCTATAATTTAATCCTAGGTGCAGGCTTGCTCGGTACAGTAACATAACCGAGACAATATCTCTCGACCTGCATGGGCCACCACTAAAAATATGTTACGCCCCAGTCCCAAAGTATGTAGGACTAGAATATGTAAGCATGCCAGCCGCATGTATATGGCAACTCCAATATATGGAAACCATAACACATGCGTACGCTGTATCATAAACAATAATTCATAAGTAGTATATATTTATCCTCAAATCGCAGGGCGTAACTAAATATCATCTACAAAAATCAAATAGAAATAAATAACCAATATCTATGAAACTAGATCTCAACATAAAGTATCTAAAGATGATAGTCAGATGGAAATAAATCCACTACCAACTAGAATATAAAAGCAACCTCAGTATAAGTACATCAACCAACAATCACGAGGCTCGAAGAGAAGACCTTCTCGAAATATAAGTAGCCAGTCCGGATCTGCGCTCCTGTGAATACTCATGAACATCTACACCTGGAAAGGGACCAGGTCCTCAGAGGAACATAACAAGATACATAGAAGCATGCCATAAAGTAAATACTGAATAAATAAAGGGGGTGTGCTAACCATCTAAGTGAATGCAATTTGAGGACAACCTTGGTACGTATGGGTAGGTGTAGGCATAACGTCCACACTCCGTAGAGAGTGGCATCTGTATAGTATATCGTCCATATCGCTCCGAAGAACGTGGCATCTGTATAGTATATCATCCATATCGCTCCTAAGAATGTGGTATTTGTATAAAGTAAGTGGGTATCCCATACGCCTACTCGTCGTCCTCCCCGCCCAATATAGATATACAAGTCGCGAACACGACATGGACATCTCGTACTATAATGCAAGTCTCTATAGAAATAAACAACTAAGCTAAATACCGTCACACGTGTTGCTCACACCGATGGCCAGTCGAGTATGAGGCACGCGTCTCTACATGAACTCACTCTGTGACGTACAATGATACGTGTGAAGGCCTGGGAGTCATACCGATAACTCCACAACTTTAGGTGGGTCTACTAGACACTAGGTCAGGCATAAGTCCTAATGTCAACGCCTTCGTTGACTGCACCCGAGTCTCTCTCGGATGCACACAGTTATATAATCTAAAATAATAAACATGCAACTAAAATAATAACTGAATTTAAACAGTACAACAAGGCAAGGTATACTTGCCTGGCAAGAAAGATTTATAGTACCAATAACCTGATCCAGAAGTCGCGCAGAACAATCCAATATCCTCGGGGTCAGCGTGCACAAGCACGAAAATAGGGGGTGACTGCTACAGGTCGTCTGGCAAGGGTAATGGGTCCATGATGAACACGATGACGAAGATGACGACAATAAGATAATTAGGTTATAATAATTATGGTTATGTTGATGATGGGGATTATAATGGTGATAATGATTACAATGGTGATGATGAAGGAAATTATGATAATGGTGGTGATGTAGATGGTGAGGGGGATTATGGTGATGATGTGGATGGTGACTGGGATGATGGTGATAATGTGGATGATGACTGGGACGATGGTGATGACGAGGATGATGATATGGAAGATGGTGGTGACAAGGATGATGAGGTGGATGATGGTGATGACTAGGATGATGATGTGGATGATGGGTTGATGATGATAATAATAATGATTGTAATGGTGGGTTGATGATGATGATGATTGTAATAGTGGGTTGATGATGATGATGATTATAATGGTGGCTGACCGGAGTCCGACGGGAAGGTTCGGCCAGGGAAGGTGGTCGAGCAGGGAGGAGGAGGCTCGGGTTCAGGGAAGGGAGAGGTGGAGGTCGATGGAAGGAAGGAGGAGAAGTTCAGGGAATGGTGGTGGTGATGTGCTGGTGGTGTGGTCGTGGTGCCGACGGCGTTCAGGCGAGGGGGAAGATGACTGGTCGGATGGTGAGTGGCGGAGGTCGAGGTGTCGAAGACGATGATGGTGGTGGTTTGTGATATCGACGAGGGTGGAGGAAGGAGGACGGGGGAGAGAGGAGAGGTCGGGTGGCGGTGGTGTTGTTGGTGGTGTAATGGTAGTGGTGCAGTCGTCAATGGCAGAGGCTCGAGGTATCGTGGCAGCGGGGGATGGCCAGGAAGGGGTCGGAGATGGAAGAGGACGGCGAGGTGGTTTCAGGACTCCGGCGGGCTTCTGGGTGCAGCGGGGTCGACAGGGTGCGGGATAGTCGGAATCGATGGCGGGTTGGTCGTCGTGTGGAGACGGGGATGGCAGTGTCTCCGGTCGAGGTTCAGCGGTCGGGACAGAAGGTTGGCGAGATTCTCGACGGCTCAGCGAGGTGACTCGACGAGGGACTGGTCGGTTCCGGTGGGTGAAGTGGGTCGTATAGAGGAAAGGGATGATGAAGATGAATGAACAGGATGGGGGTCGACTGTGTATAGCTTTAGTTTGAGAAAAAGAGAAAAGGAAAAAGAAAGGATATTTATATACATATGTAATATTGGGTTGACCTAGAATTAGGGCTTGGTCAAACCTCTTGGGGTTGGGCCTTGGCCTCACATGGGGATGTTTGGAGGGCTAGGATTTGCATTATTAAAATACAAGGCTAGGTTTAAATGAGGGGCGATATTGCGCGTTGCACATTCCAAAAATTTATGGGAAAAATTCACATGACCAAATAATGAAGGGAAAATTAGGTTTCTTCATGTATTGTCCAATGGTGTGGACACCTCAATGCACTTTTGCATAAAAGCGCCTAATGATTGGAAAATTACACAAAGATGGAAATTGGGTTAAATTAATTAAAATTAATGCACATGTGTTCTGGAATTTATTAGAGGTACATGGAGCTAAAATTAGGTGGGACACAAGTGTCATGGACATAGAGGATTCAGAATATAATATTATCATAAATTGGGTTGCACAAAACGGGCCAATATTGTGTCTCCAATTTCGATTAGAACGCACAAGGATATAAAGTTAGAATTATTTAGAATTAAATAATAACGTCCGCGATGATTATTGTGCGACTAAAATGTAGCACAAGAGAGTATAATTATAAGTTACACCAAGGTCAGAATAGATGGCTGGCATGTCTAGGGCAAGGGTGTAAAGTTGGTAGGAAGGCAGTGGCTAATGTAGTGCTCCAATTATCGAAACAACGGTAAGGTACACTAGGTTATATAAATATTATATAATTAAATAAAATATCGTATTTTATTTCTAATTGGATTCTAATTAGCCATAATTTCTCTATCTAAGCCAAGTAGGCCTAATTTTGGGTGAGGGAGTTTACAACATGATACTCTTGCTAGTTCTTTATTTTGTAACTAGCTTCATAATCATCTGTGTATGTATAGTTTGAGACGCCTTACTATTATATGTTTGGTGATCATACATCTTATAATTTGTTTCTTGCTTGAGATTGAGACACCTAGGATTCTTGACCTAGGATTGCTTGATGGATTATAGAGTAAACCCTTATGAGTCTAGACAGCCGTGACTGTATCTCGGGGTATAAAGTACTCTGGTATACGTAACTATCTTTTTCTGTCCCCGCTCTCCAGTATTCTGGTTCTGGGGCATAACATGGTTTAAGTGGTGGCCCATGCAGGTCTAAAAATCAGAAGTGTGGGGGTTTTATCGATGTTTAGATGTCTCAATCATACTACTCCATGATCTCCTCCAGTACCAAATTTATATCCCTGAAATCTTTATTCAACATCTGCTTTGATTCTCGATCAATCATATCCATTCCTTTGATGATCCTGTGTCCTTTATCTTTCAGGGACACTATTCCTGGTCCTTTCGATCATCCAGCCCGAGTTTCTCCAGTACCAGGACAATATCCAGATGTCCAGCAAACCCTTGAGGTTCAGCCTCAATATTCCGGGGCCAGGTCCAGAACAACTCAAAATAAAGAACCCCAAATATAGCCAGCATTCCGGGGCTGTCTTCAGTAAAAGATTTTAGACCAGATACTTTGACGCGGTGTCGCGTTATGACTTGCAGCAAAGGTTTAATAACTTGAAGCAGATGGGCATGTCTGTCGACAGCTATGCAACAGAGTTCTATAGACTTAGTCGGTTTGCTCCCACCTTGGTGGCAACCAAATTGGACATAGCTAGGAGGTTCCAGCAGGGACTTCACCTGGAGATCATACTGACGGTGGAACAAATGAGTTTCAGACTTTTGATGAAGTATTACGGGCAACAATGAGGTATGAGTATACCTCCCAGAGAATCATGGATAGAACTGGAGAGCGGAAGATGACCCACATATCAGGAGGTTCTTACTCCTAGTCTTCAGCACTAGTCCTGGTAGTTAGGGTTTTAACAATTGTATCTCCGAGGAGGCTAGTTTCAACAGTCTTAGTCAAGCAAACAGTACCGACCCGACCTCAGCAACAGAGGACATCTTCTTCAGCTGGGTATTCTCATTGTGGAAAACTTGGGCACGTATTTTCGGAGTGCTGTCGAGCACAAGGATTGTGTTTAGCATATAGGGAACCAGGCCACAGAGTGGGATCTCGTCCACACAGAGCTAGTTCATCATCATTGTCCCTGGCATGACCACAGTATAGGGATCCAGGGCTGGTTCAGAAGAACCAAGGTCAGAGGCCTTTGTCGACCCAATTCCAAGTATTCCTGCAATAAAGGCCACAACAATATTCGCAGGCCCAAGCTCAAGTACAAGGCAAGGAGGCCCGCAACAGCGAGGACCAATACCGAGAGGACAAGGCCAGGCTATGGAACTTACCGTGGATGAGCATCTAGCTTTAGGTGAGGTGGTGACAGGTAACATTCTAGTCAACTCTCATTCGGCTTCTGTATTGTTTGATTCTGGTGCATCATATTTCTTTATGTCTGCATAATTTGCGATAATAGTTGGATTATAACCCGAATCCTTATCAGTAAGACTCAATATACTTATTGGTAACAGTATCGTAGCAGTCGATAGAGTTTATACCTCATGTCGGGTCATAGTGTGTGGGAAAAAATTATAATGAACCATTATATTCAAGCGGATAGCCGATTCAAACGGTGCAAGTGCAACGACCTGACCCACTTTGCTCATCGAGAGGACTCGTTTGAGGCAAATGATTCCGGACTTGGCCCTTTAGGAGTTCAGACTTAGACTTTCAAAGGCTCACTTGGAGTATCGCTCGATCGAGGCGAATCATCGCTTAGGTGGGTGGCTACGATAAACTTGTCTTTGCTTAGCCAGCACACTTAAAATATAAACGATACATGCTAGTCACTAGGTGAATCACCCCCTGCATGCTAATAAAGAATACAACACACCTAGCTAAGAGAATAATCTCATCTTGTATTGCTTGTGTTAGAACATGGAAATAAAACTTTGCTTATAATTGGACCCTCGCATGTTACCTTACCTTCATGCAAGTAGACCTCGCTATGCCTCGAATAGATTATTATACACTCTTCGTAGTGCACTGCTTCACATGTTTATACGGCTTGTCTTATGGATTATGTCGCTCGATATGTCCCTATACGGCTTCACTCCTCGAACTACCCCTTAGACCCATGCTAACGTAAGTGCTTATGTTTCATATAAATGCATGCTTGCCTGCTTATATTGTAACTTGTACTCGTTTGTCCCGTTCCAATGCTTGTCACATGATTATATGCCACGATCCTATAATACTATCCATATTATGCATGCATCTAGTTAGCCAGAAGACTATCAAGTAGTCCTTCTATGCAATATGAACCTGCAAGTATCCAGGACCGTTAGGTCGCCAAGCAGTTCCCGAACCAAGGGAATGCATCAAGTCAAGTTGAACTCTAAACGAGAATCATGTCAAGTAAAGCAAGAATCGCAGCTCGTGGAGCAATACTCGTTCAGAACAAGAATCAAGGATTATCATGTCATGTTGTAAATCTGGAAGACCCAAGACTTGCATGTCGCGAATAACTTGGTAACAAGGGGGATCCTCGAATCTTGTTCCACGGACAATCTCTGGGGCACCGGGGCTAATCTGATCCGGATGGAATTCGTGCAGCCTTTCGTGTTCGAGCATGATGGCATCTCTGCTCACACCGTGCCACCCTCGCTCAAAAGGTTGATAGTCTCGTGTACTGGACGGGATGGCTTGTAGCGTACTGTGTACTTTTTTTGCATACCGCCATCGTCAAAGACTATAACTCATCCTTTATGGCTATGCTAGCGACTCCTGTTCATATAGATAAGTCATCCTCGCTTAGAGGCAATCCACGTATGAGTCATTGCATCATGCCTAGAATCTGGAATACTGAATGGATATGAGTATTAGATATTTGTGCATACTTGTACATAATTAAACACTTGAACAACCACTGCAACATACTTAAGTAACCCATGTTAAACTCGTGCACCTGAGTCAGAATTTCGCTGATGACACTTGTGTTTGCCTATGCAAATTGACTGGATTTTATTATATGTATACCCGTTCTTGGTTTAACTTGGTTTACCTTGGATAGGAAAGGACGGATGGTAGGTTGGTAAGTATCGTCGTGTTACTCATATATCGCATGGCGTACTGCCACACGATTTAGGCTTCTCATTATACGAAAAAACTGATCCTAAGGCAAGACTAGAAAGATAACTTAATAGATGGTGCACAGAACCTATATAACGTGTTTGGATTTGTCAAGATGGCGAGAAGCTTCCCCACTAGTGCATTTATGCACTAATAATCTACTATATTGCTTGCAGGGTACGAGAGAACCTCGTTCGATACGAAAACTTCCTTCATTTGTGCTAGGGCATGGAGTTCGCTCTGGAGCCTTGGAGCGTTGCATCCGGAACTGAAGTACATATATAAGACATAATGTTGGAACATCGCCTATGTATCATTCCACAAATATAGCCACTTGGCACGCTTTTATTATTTCAAGAGAGGACTTGAGCGACTTGTAATCTTGGCCTAGCGTCGCTTATAATACTTGTTCAATATTAATAAAGCGCTTGTTTTACTTCCATACTTGTGTTATTTAATGCTTCCGCTATTGACGACTTTATGAACTTATTACCAATCGCCTGTTCGTTCCTTATTTTGCGGCATTCGAACTATCAGTGCGACTCCGTGGCTTAGATATTTTACCGCCTGTTCGGATCATGGCCTTGCACGGATCCAGCTTATGCTCGTGCGGCATCACGTCCAAATGGGAAAGATCGTCCCGCGGGAGCGCTGGCGTAGTGATTCGCGTCCAGCAGGGATGGTCAATTCCTGTGGGAGATCGGGGCGTGACATATTGGTACCAGAGCATTAGCTTTACGTCTTTGGCCTTCTTTTCGATTTTTTCAGTTTTGAAAGCTCGTTCATAGGTTATGTGCATACACTCTCTCTCGTTGATCCGTTGGAATGTTCCATACAATGAGTCTAAATAATTTTAAAAGTGCATATGAATGATATGATTGCTTGAACTGAAATGCAAAGATTATTTTTTTATCTGTGTTAGACCTTATGGGAATAGACTCGTGCTAGAATTTGCAAGTTATGTGCAAACCCGAATACCAATACGTGATTACCCAGCTGGTTAGTGTGCGAGATATAATATCGTTTGATAGTTAGCTATGCACACAGCCTTTCGGCTAAGTTGTGTTAAATATCACACGCCAAGACCCTTTGGTGCGAGCAAGTTTGCAAGCGAGATTGTGATATCGTTCAGATAAGGATAAGTCAGACTTAGAATGGAAACCGATAGAACATTATCAGATTATCGCTAAGGCGAATATAGAGATCATGCTCGAATTTTGGGAAATAGCACGGATAGTATTTTGTGTTGGCAGATACAAATCAAATATGGTTTACTTGGATGATTATTAACAAAAATATATACGAGACTAAGATTTATCAGGCGATGCTTAGGTATCACACATGAATTCTAAGGAACGACTTCGTGAATATGCTAGCGAGTGATGTGAACACAGTTGAGGATTTAATTGGGTGACTCAATTCCTGAGTGGTGTATGGATTATTTTGGAAGTATTTAAATGAATTCATAGATCTCGTATGATAGTTGGTTTGAACGATTGAGAATGTATTGAACAAGTGATAAGGCTTATATCGAATAGGGATTCAAGGTAATAAAATTGATATCTTGGTCAAAAAATCTTGGTGGATCGTACGAGCAATTTGAAATTGAATCAAACGGATTAAAACTTTAGTAGGATATCGCTCGATAGAAGTTAGCCCTAGAATGGATATTGTGGTTTCGAATCAATAGACTTGGTATGGTATCGATAATTGGAAGATAACATAGATTAATACAAGTAAAGAAATATTGTGGTTCGATGAAAGAGGTAAGCAATAACGGATTTGATCTGGAGTTTGGAAGAATGATCTTGAATCTAGTTCAAAAGATAACCTTTAAAATCAGTCCCGGCAGAGAACGATTATCCTGTGGCAGCGCTGTTGTGGTAATTTTATGTCCGACTGGGATGATCGAACTCGCAAAAATATGTTCAGTGATTATTCAAACGAACTAGATGAATGGAACGTATCAAAAGTGGATAGACTTTGGCTTAAGTATTGAACTTAGTTTCCTGAGGAATGTCACGACCCGCACCCAGATATTCGAGCACGAGTATGTGGGTACGTCCAGCCTACGCCGTAGCATCGATGGTAGAGCGCTGTCTGGGTCAATTTTACTATCTAAACATCTCACACAATATATATATATATGGCACATGTCAATCCTCTTAACACCAAACGGAGGAACAATATGGTATCTCATAAATGTAACTATACTCAATCACAATGCAAACTAAGCTCAAATGGAATAACGAAGAAAAGAATGAAGTCTGAAATAATATACATGCCATGAATATCAATAACAGTCTAATACAAATTCACCAAATAAACTAAACCTCCTCAGGCTTTGTAACTAAGTCCTCCTGGTCAATAGGAGTATCCTCTAATGGTATACCCTTCCACGGCACGTAGAATATAAGATAATAATCTATGAGCCAATCATCTAAAAAAATATATTCAGTTAGGATTGGAGCGAAGTACATACCTCTGAAAGCAGTTTCAAATACATAATCGAGCATATAAAACAAATAGTAGAAAAGAATACAAGATAACTAAATATTTGAATAAAATAAAATGAACTAGAGTGAACATGTAATGTACTAGAATGAAGAACATGCAATAGAATATCTGCAATAATGGGAATAACTAAAATCTAACTAATGTGTCTTGGAATACAAGTTTATTATGTGATCGGTTTAGGTTAAACACGAATACATTATGGTAACTCGATTACAAGTGTGGTATGTAATCGACATGTACATGAATACACTAGGGCTTTGATCATATAATCAACTCCTACTCCCCCATCCCCAACTAATACTAATGGATCCAATCATGACACGTTATTAACATGAATATGGGCACACTGATCATGAGCAGTGTGTGTACACGAATAAGCATACTGAACACGAGCAGTGTGTGAACACGAAATATAAATAATTAATATCCAATACAAACGATAAAATACATGTGAAGGAGTATCCGCTGAACACGGAAGGGGATAACATCTCCTGATCGGATCCATGTAGTACCAGTCTGTGAAACCACTGTGTTGGAATCAAGTATACAGTTCTAGAACATGAGATATATACACTATTATGAAATAAAAACTAACAGAGACATATACTCGCCTGAGGATATGAGAAATGTGTGTCTCGATGCCCAAGCTGGTGTTAAACAGACCTATATATAGTATATTGCATCAATACAAGGTTTTGGAATGAAAATAAGTTGAACTAGTTTAATTCTAGGTCATAAAGCTATTTCTAAGTCAAAACAGTCAAACTAGGTCAACTCTAGGTCAAACTAGTCAAACTAGCTATTTCTAAGTTGTATGAGTCCAACTCTAGGATATTAGGTCCATACACTGTCACTAGGCCACACTAGCTAAGCTAAGCTAAGCTAAGATACTAGGATACAAACAAAGTACCGTATCGTAGGATACACAAGTTTTTAGATATAAAAATATTAATTTATATATATACAAGATAATACATATAGTACTCTTAGCTAACTAATGTAAAGTGGATACCTTGGCTTTGAACCAATGCGTATCTCACCACCTACACACCCATCTTGATACTCAAACCTAATACCTTGAGTATCCATCAATACCTTGACATTACCTTGGTAACAAGGTAATTCAAATTTCTAGTAGATAATTAACTACCCAATACACTAAACTATAATTAACATACCGATATTTATATACAATACTACTATACTAACTTACCACTAACTTACCAATACTTATATACATACATACATACATACATACATACATACATACATACATACATACATACATACATACATACAGCTACTAGTCTAACAATACATATATATATAACTACTAGTTAAACAAGCATATATATATATATATATCTAACTTACTAGATAATAATGTATATGTAACTATCTAGATAACAATGTGACTAACTAGTTAAACATATACATATATAACTAACTAGATCAAAATGAAACTAACTAACTAAACTATCCATAAAACTAACTAAACCTCTAATAAACTACTAGCTAACCCTCTTACCTTGCTATCTTGTACTGGCTGCTGTTGTAACATGTTGCATGCCTTGTTGATGCTGAGATTTGCAGTTGCTGCTATGCTAGCAGCTGCTACCTCTTGCTGAATGCAGTTGCTGTATTGCTTGCTACCTGCAGTTGCTATTGATGCTGCAGCATGCTGCAGTTGCTCGATCCTGGTGTTGTTGCTGTATGCTCCATGATGTTGCTGCTGTGCTAGCTGCTTTGCTGCTCTCTATATTGCTGCTACTGCCCTTGCATGCTATGGTTGCCCGATTTGTTGTAAACTGTTACTACTTCTTACATGTTGTAGTTGCCCGATTTGCTCACTCTCAAACACATCCACACACACACACACACACACACACACACACACACACACACATCTATGCACTTATATAGATATATCACTAGTTATCAACGTCTCTCTCTCTCTCTCTCTCTCTCTTTATATATATATATATATATAAAACTAATATACTAGTAAATGTATATCTACTATCCTATTCTCATGGCCACCAACACCTTCAAATGCAACATGGAAACTCACATAAATATACATACCCATATATATCATACAACCATTATAATTTAACATTCTAATAGATATTACCATGGCAAATTGAATTGAGGTACAATAAACAAACACGTGGAGTGTACCACACCCGTATCACACTCATTCTATAATACGCTTGCGATACGACCATACCACACAACCAAACGTATCCCGAAGGACACGAGCAAGTCTGAAATAATAATTATGAACAATAGAAAGAACTAATTACTCAACTACGTGTCCGTGTAAAAATGTGACATGCTCAAACCCCCCGTGTCAGAGAAAACCCCCCAAATTAATTGGTATCTCCAAATTATCGGGATACAGCCTACACGTACCCAATTTTGGATATGACACTAGTCACACACAATCAAACACATTTTAATTTGGTCTAATTGACCTATTGACATACAAGATGTGCCTATCTCGGAATTCTCCCAAAATTGACACAAAATACTACATAACTTTTTCCATATGCCTCCCATGAACCTAATTCCAATTTCTATGGGCAGCCTTAGCATATGGGGTAGTTTCCTATGATTAAATCACAGATTTAGAGTCCAATTAGAGAGAGAAAACTGAATTATACCTATTGGGAGATGGATTCCCAATAAAATCCTAAATTGAGTAAAAATACCTCCAACTTGTAGATCCTTGCTCCTCCTTGTAGATCCTTGATTCTTTCTTGTAGATCCTTGCTCTACTAGCCTCCAATGAAGAATAGAGAAGAAATTGGAAAGAAATTAAGTAGAAATTGGTGTGGGAATAAAGAATTTGGAAGAGAAAAAATTCTAGATCTAGATTTGGAATAAAAAAAATGAGAAGAGAGACTCTCTCCTCCCTATGGTGGCCGGCCCCTACCCCTCCTCCAAGCTACTATAAAATATCCACAATACCTTTTAGGGCTTGTCATGAAGAAATAATTAAGTAGGGAAGGTTCTAGTCTAATTGGTTTTACTAATTAATTTATCCTCCTAATTAATGGGCTTACTATTGGTCTCAATTCTAACTAGTATCAAATGTTGGTCCATGGATCTAAACTAAACTAGTTAGGTCCACTACACAAGTCCAAAAAAATCTAAAATCTATAATAAATAAATAGTACAATAAATAAATATTTACACATGCACAATATTTAATATTAAAATCATAAAAATATAATTACCCATAAAAAATTACCAAACTACCCTTAGTTGAAAAAATGAGGGTGACAATTGTAAAACCCCCTAATTTTAAAATATTATAATTATTTAATTAATTATTTAATTTATTTATAGTATTTCTTAGTTAATTAGAAAATAGAATTTATTAAAATTTAATTACTAGATAAATATTCATCTAGAAATTTATGGAGCAAAACTTTTATTTTATCTTATTTTATTTTAGGAATCTTGTAGAAGGGTGATAGAATTTTAGATTGTGCTAATAATTTTTTTTCTGGAATTTTGATACCATATATACATATATAAATAATAGTATTAATAAGAAAAGGAAATAAAAGAAAAAAAAAAGAAAAAAAATCAAAACTAAACCCTTAACCCAAAACTAGCCCTTAAATTATCCCCCTAACCCGATAACCCCTAAGCCCAGAACCCAGCCACGCCTAATCCCTAAACCCGCTGCAGCCTAAACTAACCCACTGCTAATTTTTCTTCCCCCACCGCGCGAGTCGACAGCACCCCACAACCCTTCTCATCTCTCGCCCCCTTATATATATATACCCCTAGTTATAAACCCTAACCCTAAACTGAACACCCAACGCCAACGCCCCCAACCCTGCGCCGACCCTCGACGACCGCGCAGCCACCGGAGCACTACAACCGCGTCCGTCAACACCCGCGCGACCGCACGAACACCACAGCAGAAATTCGCATCGATGACCCATACTTCCCGCGTTGTTTCCTGCCTCGTCGCTCGATCAACTTCGAATCCGTCTTTACCGATATGTTCATGACCTATCCCCCTCTCAACTCTGTTAATTAGTTTCCATCGAACAACGCTTAACACCAGGTAGAAATCGAGGCCAAGTTGAAGAAAAACCACATAATTCAAACTACAGAAAACTGTTTCGACCATCTAGGTTTAGAGGCTGTTATCTCTCATCACAGGCATCCAAATTTAAATCTACTTTTTGCTATGTGAAGACCATATAACCGAGATCATTCCCTGTTAATTAGATTATTTTATTTTGTGTTAAATGCAGAGATGAACTGGGTTGAAAATCATGAAAAACTTGTTTTCCAAAACCTTATAATTTGCGATACGGAGTACGCCCCGCCAAACGGGACCGCCCCATCGTGTACCAATTGTACCGAAAGGTGCGTATGATATATCCTGATGTATGGTCTTTTGCGAAAACTAATTCGGACATGTGTGCGCGTCGAAATCAACCCGTATCCGTAAAAAGTCCCCGTATCGCAACTTTTGCAAAATATCGCACCATTTTGTGTACGCTCGTCGGAATGCGACGAAACTTGTGCCATTGGATTCGTTGTATCACACTGGTCCTGTGACTCAAGTTTCACGCAATTATGAGATAGTTGACCAAGCCGCCTATTTGCGAGCTCTATGGTTGACTTTTAAGGCGAATTTGTGTTCGGCTCACAGAAATTCAAATTTGGATATAGCGTTGAGTTCGTACCGACATTTATAATTTGTTTGACCTATAATTTATCCTATTTAGAGACATTTACCCCTGGCACGCATTTTGGTGCAAAGTGGGCCACATGTGGACCCCGCCTTGAACCAAAATTACCGTTTTGCCCCTGTATCCAAATTTGACAAAAGGGTAGTGTTTTCTAGCTATCTCGCTGATTTTGGGAACGTTGGTGATGTTTATTTCAGCATCCGGAGATGTTTATTCGGAGGCCTTAGTTTTTGATCCTGTGTACTTGACGTCTGGATTCTTACACTATACAGATTGCTTGCCAGGCAAGTATATCTTGCCATTGTACTGTGATTTACTTTCCATATGATGCATGTATTTTATTTTTTTCCATTTAGTTCATATATTTTAACTGCTATATAAACTGCGCGTCCAAGAATAACTTGGGTGCAACGACGGTGGCGTCGTATTCTATTTTTATTATATATATGCATGTCGACCTAGTTTATGAGACCACCCCATTATCATGAGACATTCTTATATTTTATTGGCCATGACACTATATTTACACGAGTGTGAGTCTCATGTAGGACACGGACTTGCGTACTCGGCTGGCCACTGGTACGTATAGGACGTGCTACGGATAGGAATAACTGGTGATAGAAATTGCATGCTAGAAGACATGGCAGTTATTTAAAGGTTTTATCATGTCATGGATGTGACATGCTTAGAGCATGGGGTGGGAAGGACAACAAGTAAGGCGTTTGGGCTCCTTTGCACTTTTCTTGTGTAACTCGTACGCTCCGTCGGAGATGCACGGTCATAATGACCACTATATATTATATTATTACTTGGCGGCCTCTGAGGTTCAAAAGACGTCATGCTTTTTAGGCCCCTGAATCTCCGAGAGAATTATGTCAATCCCATTTTAGCCAGATAGCCCACGTGTTGGAAAGTTGTTCTCAAACCGCATTCACATAGATGGTTAGGCGACCCTTTGGATATTTATTTTCAGTACTTTATTGGCATATTTCTATGTATCTTGTTATGTCCCTCTGAAGACCTGGTCCCTTTCCAGGTATAGACTTGCAGGATTATCCACAGGAGTACGGATCTAGACCTTACGCTTCATACCAGACTGAGGAGGTCTTACCTTCATAGTACATTTGATTCATCGCAGTTGATGGATATCCTAGTTGCTATTTCCTTTATTGACATTTATCTTATATTAGAGTTTGATCTCTTCTCTCATTTAGTAGTTTTTAGTATAGTCGACTTGCAGTGGATTTGTTTTCACCCGACTATCATTATATGATACTTTATATTTAAGATTTGGTTATTTATTCCTACTTCTTTATTTATGCTGTGAATGAGATATAGATTGCGTGTGACTTGTGTTGACAGTATATTACCACTTGTGAATTTGATATTCATATTACAGCGTACGTGTGTATTATGGTATCCATATATTGGAGTTGCCATATACATACGGCTGGCATGTTTATGTATTCCTAGTCCTACGTATTTTGGGACTGGGACGTGACAACAATCCTACCCATCTTAGAAAAATTGTCCTCAAAATTAAGGAAGAACTAACTAACAAAAGTAATAATACAAGTTAAAAAAAAATTATACCTCACGGTTGGATATCGCTCGCGCATCTCATCTTCTCTTTCCCAGGTACTCTCTTCTGGTGAGTGATGGCTCCACGCGACACGCTGTCACTACCCGATTCTAGAAATAGGGTTATTTTTTTATTTTTATTTGGTAAATTGTGTATTGTATTTAATTAATTATATTTATATTTAATTAGTGATTGTATTATTTTTAATTGATTGTTTTAGGGTTTTGGCTAGCCTAGACCCGTGTCAGACCCTAGTGGACCCATGTCCAACCCAACCCACACCCCTGTGAGACTTATTTTTGGGTTTAGAATATTTATTATATTTTTAGTGGGTTAGTTGGAGAGATTTGGAGTTAGTTTGAGTGCTTTTGGAACCCGAAACACAAACCCAAGTGAGAGGAGGGCATTTTGGATATTTGGGGACTTTGAAAATCTACTTTACATGGTCGGACCCTATTTCCCAGCCCACACCCGACCAAACACAACAGCCCCTACCCGTGCACACAGCAGTCCCAGCCCCCATTCCTTCTTCTTCACTTCTTCTTCTTCTCCACTACTTCTTTCTTCTTCCTTTCTACTTCCCATTTCAAGTAAGTGCCCAATTCTCTTTTTTCTTCTTCTATTCTCCATGATTGTTAACCCTAACCCTACATTTTTCTCTAACCTAGGTGGGTAGAGCCTAGACTTTGTGTGGAGGCTAGATTTGGTGGCTTGGAGCTTGAGGGAGGTGATTTCAAGTAGATTGGAGACTTTGGCCTTGGGATTTCAACTCCCAAGAGGTAAACCCTAACTTTCTTCTTGCTAATTACTCTTATGTAGTGTAATTAGTGGTTTAAAACCTTCCTAGACCCTAAGCCTACACGTGGGAGGAAGTTGGAACTAGTTTGGTTGAGTTTAGAGACTTTGACACTAGGTTCTGTGTCAATTTCGGGTGAAATCCGAATTTGGCCCAATTTTGGGTGATGTCCTAGGTTAGACGGACTTAGGTAGACGTTGTCGGGTGTCTTGAGGGTGAGTGCGTGCCTCCGTTCGGACACGAAAAGTCATGTCATGGAGAAACGGGCGTTTCAGGCGTTTTTGGGGTTTTCGTCGTCGCCGGTTCTAAGTGCGTGCACATTTTTGCCACGGACCTAGAATCGATGGGGTAGTATTTTTTCTAGGATCTAGACATCGTTTAGAACCCGTGAATAAATTTTGGGCCGACTCCGAGTTGGTTTGGTGTGCGTTTCAGGAGGTTTTCTAAACCGCACACCGCGTATTCGTCGAAATGACCGAACGACCATTTCGATTTGGTTTCCTAGTTTCGGGCTTGTGCACGTGTTGGGTTAGCTTCGGGGAGTATGTGCTAGAATTCTTGGGTTATATTTTATATATTTATAGGTGTTTGTGCGTGTCGGGGTCGTTGGGCGAGCGTTGGAGAGCGTTGTGTGTGTTGTGTTGTGTTGTGTTGTGTTGTGTTGTGTTGTGTTGTGTTTGGTGTTTGTGTGAATATAAGTTTATATATATATGTATATATATTTATATTTATGTATATGTGTTTGTATGTCTATATGTATGTGTGTATTTATATATATGTGCTTGTGTATGTATATGTCTATGTGTTTGTGTATATATATATATATGTATAAGTGTGCATGTGTGTGTATATGTATATATATATATATATATATATATATATATATATATATATATATATATATATATATATATATATATGTGTGTGTGTGTGTGTGTGTGTGTGTGTGTGCGCGCATATATATAAATAGGTGTGTTTATATATATATATATATAGCTATGTGCGTATATATTTATAAGTGTGTGTGTGTAAATATATATGTATTAGTGTGTGTCTATATATATATATATATATATATATATATAGTTGTATATATATTTATATGTATGATGGTATACATATATATATAGATATTTGTATGTGTGTTTGTGTTTATGTGCGTGCTCGTGGGTGTGTGGGGCAGTACAGCGTGCAGCAGCGAGGCAGCAGTGCGCGCTGCAGCGCACTGCGCAGCAGTAGACAGCAGCTGCAGCAGCAGCAGCTTGCTGCCTGCACAGCAGCAGCAGCAAGGTAAAATGCAGCAGCAGCAGCAGCAGCAGTTAAATGCAGCAGCAGCAGCAGATGTTCAGCGAGGTAGCGTAGCGAGGTAGCTTAGTGTGAGAGAGTTATAGATAGATACTTATAGAGATAGATAGATAATTATATAGATATATAGCTAGTTAAATTGATACTTAGATAGATAGATAGATATATTGATAGATAGATAGTAGATTGATAGATAGTTGGATAGATAGATAGTTAGTTAGATATAGTTAGATATCTATATCTATATGCATAGATATATATTCCTATAGCTAGATAGATAGTTAGATATCTAGATGTAGATATATATATATATATATATATATATATATATTTGAGAGTGGGTATAAGGTATGTGTATATGTGTGAATAGGTATATATATATATTAGATACGTAGATATGTATAGATATGATAGATATATATATATATATATATATATATATATATATATATATATATATATATATATATATATATATATATATATATAGCCTAGATTATAGCTAGATATATATATATCTACATACTTAAATAGCTAACTAGAAGCGTGTTAGTGGGGTATTAGAGCGATACCTCAATACCTTGGGATACCGAGGTATCTCAATACCTTGAGATTTCCAAGGTATTGAGTTTCGAGTGGGGTATTTGAGCAATAGCCTAGGAATAGTATTAGAGTAATTTTTATATGTATATGTTTATATATTTACGCGTGCTAGCATAGGTTTTAGCGGGTTTAGGCGGAGTGCGTGGCCTAGGGCGAGGTATCAGATACCGAGGGTATCCCGGTATCTCAATGAGGCGAGTTTGAGAGTTTACTAGCTTAATGAGCTAGTTTTGACTTAGAATTTCAGGGGCACCCTAGTTTGACCTAGCTTTGACCATAATTGTCCCCGTTGACCATAAAAGTCAATATTTGACCTAGTTTTGATCAAGAGTTGACTTTTTGGACCCCGGGTTGACTTTTGATCCGAATTTTACCGGTTTGACCCGTTCGACCTAGAATAGCCCTAGAAGCCTATTTTTAATTATTTTATATCAGTTTAACTTCATAGAACCCTGTTTAATCTTGCTTTTTGCAATAGGTTCTTGTGACACCGGTACGGATCTCGATCCTCATTAGTTGCTCAGGACATCAGGCGAGTACCTACCTCTGATAGTTTCCATTTTATGATAGCGTTTATATTACCTGTTCTAGAACTGTGATACTTGATTCTTACACATTGTTACACGAGCTGGTACTAGTGGATCCCGTCATGAGATGCTATCCCCCTTACCGTGTTCAGCGGGTACTCTATCACGTGTATTTCATCATGTGCTTCGGGTATTGATTCTCATGTGCTATCATATGCTTCTTGTGCTTTCGCCTTCGTGTGCGCGAGCTATTATCATGTACGTAGCGTGTTGTGGTTGGATCCAAGAGTATTAGTGGGGGAGGGGAGTAGGAGTTGGTTATGTGATCAAAGCCAAACAGTATTCATGTGTATATCGGTTATGTAACTCACGCATAACAGAGTTATCGTAGTATTTTTCATGTGCAACCTAAGCCGATCACATAACGAACTTGTGCTCAAGGCACTTAGCTAGTATTCATGTTTTTCTCACCTACAGTTACTTTTTTACTACTTGTATTGTTCTCCAATTTACTTTGCAGCTACTTTATCTGCTCCAGCATGTATTTATTTCCTGTGCATCTTGTATACTTTTCTATTGCTCGTTATATACACCTTACCATGTATTTGGAGTTGCTTTCAGAGTTATGTACTTCGCTCCAGTCATGACTGGGCATATTTTTCCAGAGGATCCTGAGGATTATTGCCCGACGTTCTACGGGCCGGGTGTTGACGAGGGTTGTGACCCCAAGATCGAGGGGGAGTGCACCGAGGAGACGCCTTTAGCGCCCTAGTTAGCTAGGTGGGTTTCCTGGGATGTTCCCAGTTGATTATGTTGGATGATTGTACTTATTCTTTTGATGCTGTGAGATGTCGTAGACTATTATAGACTTGGACTGTATTTTGGTTATTGTCTTGCTCTCTTTGGTTCTGTTTCTTTGTTTATATCATATGGTGCTTTTATTCTTCCTCTAGTTATTGTGATTGAGAGTTTATATATATTGCGTGGTTGCCCTCCTTTTGGAAAGGATTATTCATATATATATTGCGTGGTTGCCCTCCTTTTGGAGAGGTTATTGACAGATTTTTGTGAGTTATATAGATATGGTTGACCTAGAACGGACCTTACAGCGTTCTACCGCCATTTTGTGGCGTAGGCTGGATGTACCCACGACTCATGCCCGATTTTTCGGGTGCGGGTCGTGACACACGCACCAAAAAAATTGTCTGGTTCCTCAGCACCTTCTCTCTTCGATCTAGAATCTCAACTAACTGCTCTGGATAGCTAAGAGTAGGGCCCACCTCTATCTCTGAGTGATCCAGTATATGGCTAGGATCTGCCATTTACCATATCAGTTGTGACAAGTAAAATACGTTGTGCACTCCCTCCAATATAGGTGGCAAGTCTAGTATATAAGCAACTGCACCGACCCTCTCGAGAATACTGAAAGGTCCGATGAATCGCGGACTAAGCTTTTCGCCTCCACCAAAATAAATTGTGCCACGTGTCGAAGAAATCCTTAAGAAAACCAGACCGCCAACCTAGCACAAAACACAGCCTTAGCACTCTAACAACACAAATAATCACAAGCAATACAAAACAAAATATATACCTCAAACTCTAATGGTCTCCGGTGGCTATCTGCCCAATGTCGCTGTCTGTCCTGCGCCACTCGAAGTCTATCCCTGAAGAGCTTTACCTTCTCAGCTGCATCCACGATAATCTCTAGTCCCAATAAGGCTCTCTTACTAATATCATCCCATGATAATGAAGTGCGGCATCTCCGTCCATACTGTCATGCCCCGATCCCGTGGAATCGATAGTCATCCCCCGGGCGTGATCGCCGTGCGGGCCTAGGTTGCGCACCGCACAAGGCTAAGTATTTTTGTTTCGCATAGCGAGCACATATTCAGAGTACGTAGATAATTGAAACACATATTGAAACATGGAAAAGTTCTCTTTTATTGATAATATGAACATCTATTACAAACTCCTTGAACTGAGTCATAAGGATTGCCTCTATGGACTTACAAAAGTGTTGACACAAAATGAGATAGCAGTCCTTTACATTACATCCTTTACTAAACTCAAAATATAAGACCTTGCGTCGGAACGACTGCCTTGCCACGAAGTTGCATGGTTACTTGGTGGCTAGCTTCTTCTTCAAAATGCTTCTTCAAAAGGTTGGCACGGTCGAGGCGTGCCTACAGCTTGGACTGGATTGGGGGTTTGTCTCCTGCTCCTCGCTCGGCTCTCCTTAGCGCGGGGAACCTGTTTCAACGAGGGTCAGTACATCGAAACGTACTGGTGAAGGCAAGTTAACCCAACTATACCAATCAACACGTTGTTTTAATGAAGCATGCATATTTGTGGGTTTCTATCTTGCCTTAGTTCATTTTTACAGCAAGAATTAGATATGGAAATCAATGAAATAACCTGCCACCGCTTGGTGACATTTACCTGCCCGTCTGAACCACCTGCATAATACTTACCTTGCCTTCCCTGCCAAGAAGACACAAGTTAGTAGCAACAGGTTTAAATATACAAGGGGGATCACTGGCACGTTGCCATAATGGATGGGCTAGTCTCAGTACGGAGTGCCGTACGACGCATAGATCAGGACGTCCCAAGGCATTCCGTCCTATAGCAGGCGACTATCATGAGTTCCGTCCGGATCGGATCGGTGCCGGTGCCCCAGCGACCGTCCGCAGGAACTAAGACCTTGTGCACAAGTTATCCATGATCAACGCAGTACACTAAGTTAGCATCGAGGCAAATCAGGGCGTATCAGGAGCATGGCAGTAACAGGCAAGATTTACTTTAGCATAGTCTTCCTGTTGAGTTATTGCTTTGAAAATGAGTTCTATACATAGCACAGTTTTAAGAAGAAATATACATTCTAACTTATATTTATGCATATGATGAATATTCCAAACGAGCAAGCATATAAGTAAGTAACCGTTCACGAGTTTCATTTGACAAGCAATATTTCCCAAGTCTATTCCCTTATTATCATGATATCTTTTAGTTATTTACTTGGTATCGTTTGATCGGGCAAAGCACGAACACAAGATTTAGATGTGAAGACTAGCAAGTAGGGCTAGCTAATCGGGTTGGTAGCCACTCACTTTAGTAGTTGGAAGGAAGAAGGAAAGAAGTGCTTTAGGAGTCCGCTCGAGCGACGCCTACAGCTGGTTCACCTGTATTGACACGAACAGCTGATCAGTACTTCTTCCTCTCTTTCCCTTATCGAAATTGAAGTGCAGTCCTAAGAACGAAAGCAATGAAATCCATCGAAACCGTTCAAGAAAACCTAAGCAAATCTGAAAATCAACTCAAGGCACGAAAGCAATAAGCGACAGCGAAAACTAGGCAACAAAGAATGCAGCGGAGAGGTCCCTCCTGACTCTGTCGCTAAGTCGATCCTTGGGGCACGGTCCACTGAATATGGGAATCGATTCCGAAGAGACAAATCCATAACGAGGATGAGTTCTTGATTCAATCTATCCCGATCGAACGATACCGTCTAGTATTTCTTAGCCGCGCTCCCCGAATAGGGGGAACGGGGCACCACATCCTACCCAACTAATTGGAAGTTTCGTCCCGAAACTTAAGGAATAAAACCTACTACTAGGAAATAATGAGGGAAACCGTTCCCTCATATCAGATTCGAGCTCCCAAGTAGATTCTTCGACAGAGTGATTCTGCCAAAGCACGTGCACTAGAGGAACCGAACGGGTCCGAAGCAGCTTTTCTTTTCTATCCAAAATTTGGACCGGCTGTTCTACATACGTCAAGTCGGGCTGAAGGTTCAGTTATCCCAGGTCTACCACGTGGCTTGGATCGTACACATATTTTCTAAGTTGGGAAACATGGAATATATCATATACGTCAGCTAGGGATGGTGGTAGGGCGATCTGATAAGCAACTGAAGCAACCCGCTTTAGTATTTCGAACGGGCCGACAAATCGTGGACTTAGCTTTCCCTTCGCTCTGAACCTGCTGACCCCTCGCATGGGCGAGACCTTGAGGAATACCCGGTCACCTACTTGAAACTCTAGCGGTCTCCGATGAACATCCGCATAGCTCTTCTGACCACTTTGAGCTATCTTTAATCTGTCCCGAATCAGCCGAACCTTCTGGACGGTCTGCTCCACGTGCTCAGGGCCAAGTACTTGCCGCTCCCCGACTTCGTCCCAACAGATAGGAGATCTATACTTTCGCTCGTATAAAGCCTCATACGGCGCCATTTGAATGCTTGATTGATAACTATTGTTGTAAGCAAATTCGGCTAGAGGTAGATGAAGGTCCCAACTAGTCTTCGTGTCCAAGGCGTAGAGTCGCAGCATGTCTTCGAGGATCTGGTTGGCATATTCGATTTGGCCGTCGGTCTGTGGATGGTAGACGGAGCTAAACTTCAACTTTGTCCCCATTGCTGACTGCAGGCTTCCCCAGAAATGTGATATAAATCGACCATCTCTATCGGAGACTATAGATACGGGCACGCCATGGAGTCGAACAATTTCGTTGAGATATATCTGAGCCAGGCGGACGGCACTCCAAGTAGATTTGATAGGCAGAAAGTGAGCTGACTTGGTGAGTCGATCGACGATAACCCAGACTGCATCATATCCCCGTTGCGTCCTCGGCAAGCCAACAATAAAGTCCATCATTATATCATCCCATTTCCACTCCGGAATAGCAAGGTTCTGAAGCTCTCCGCCTGGTTTCTGGTGTTCGGCCTTTACTCATTGACAAGCCATGCAATGCGACACAAACTGCGCCATATCCCGTTTCAAGCCGTGCCACCAAAACGTCGTGCGAAGATCCCGATACATCTTAGTGCTACCCGGATGAGAAGTATGACTAGCATAGTGAGCTTCCGTGAGTATCTCTTGTCTAAGGGCCGCGTCGTTCGGAACGCATAGTCTTCCCTTTACTCGAAGCATCCCATCCGTGCTTACCGCAAAGTCGGACGTCTTTTCTGCCAAGATGAGGGCATGAATCTTTTGCAGGAACGGGTCGTCCTTCTGAGCGGCCTTCACTTTGTGTAACAAGTCGGGCTCGAGGCGCAGTTGAGCTACTTGCGCCCACTTCTTATATCTTATTTTTAGTATAATACCCAGTGATTCCAGATCTCGGTGCAGCCTATCATCAATAACCAAACTCCCTATAAACACTCGACTCAACACGTCAGCTACTACGCTTTCCTTTCCAGGCGTGTATCTGATCGTGAGATCAAAGTCGCTGAGGAGTTCAAGCCATCGCCGCTGCCGAAGATTCAAATCCTTTTGAGTGTACAAGTATTTCAAGCTTTTATGGTCCGTATAGATTTCACACGGTACACCATAAAGATAGTGACGCCACAGCTTCAATGCAAACACTACCGCGGCAAGTTTGAGATCATGCGTTGGGTAGTTCTGCTCGTGAGGCTTTAGCTGTCTAGACGTATAGGCTATCACCTTATCGCGCTGCATCAGGACACATCCTAGACCCTTTCCTGAGGCATCACTATATATTTTAAAGTCATCCGGTCCGTTCGGCAGAGTAAGAATTGGGGCAGAGATGAGGCGCTGCTTTAACTCCGTAAATAAAGCTTCACAGTCCTCTGTCCAAGTAAACTTAGCACCCTTTCGTGTCAACTGAGTCAAGGGTAAAGCGATTCTAGCAAAATTTTGTATAAATCTCCGGTAGTACCCTGCCAGACCAAGGAAACTTCGGATGTCGCTGGCTGACTCCGGTCGTTTCCACTGCATGATTGCTTCTATCTTCTTCGGATCAATTGAGATGCCTTCCGAGGAGATGATATGCCCCAAAAATGAGATACTGTCCAGCCAAAATTCTGATTTGCTTAATTTGGCATACAACTTGTGGTCTCGAAGGGTTTGCAGCACCATCCGCAGGTGTCCTGCGTGCTCATCCCAAGTCTTCGAGTACACTAAGATGTCATCGATAAACACCACCATGAATTTATCGATGAAGGGCCTAAAGACACGGTTCATCATATCCATGAATGTAGCAGGGGCATTCATCAGTCCAAACGGCATCACGAAAAACTCGTAATGGCCGTAGCGGGTTCTGAAAGCAGTCTTGGGCACGTCTTCTGGCTTAATCTTCAGCTGGTGGTAACCCGAGCGAAGATCAATCTTAGAAAACACCGTTGCCCCTTGTAACTGATCAAACAAGTCGTCTATCCGTGGCAGAGAATATTTGTTTCTGATTGTGACCTTGTTTAATTCCTTATAATCTATGCAGAGGCGTAGAGTTCCGTCCTTTTTCTTCACAAAGAGCACAGGAGCGCCCCAAGGAGACACGCTCGGACGGATGAACCCGTGATCAAGTAATTCCTGGAGTTGGCACTTTAATTCATTCAGCTCTGCAGGTGCCATTCTGTACGGAGGCTTGGAAATTGGCTGTGTCTTTGGAAATGTGTCGATAGTGAATTCAATCTCTCGGTCTGGCGGCATACCGGGTAGTTCGCTCGGGAACATATGTAAAACCCCCTTCCTAGAAAATCGTATATACCTTTTATTTATTAATTATTAATTAAATTGTAGTAATTAGAGTTAAATGGGAGAAATAGATTTTTAATAATTTTTATGTTAGGTGTTCGGGCACTTAGATGACTTATGGGACCATCAGGAATTTTTCGGATTTTATTCCATGTAGGAGACCCCTTGAGCAGTTGCTAGCCTAACGATGTGCAATATCCTATTATATAAATTGTCTTATGTGTGAATATATATATATATATATATATAGATATACAAATATATATATGTATATATATATATTCAAAGAAAGAAAAGAAAAGAAAAGAAAATTAGAATATAATAATAATAATAATATTAATAATCTACTTATTATACTTAAAGTTACTTTGCTTCAGCAACTTGCAATTGACTATCCCCTTATTCCCTTCAGCCGTGACTTAACATTTTTCACTTTATGCAAGCCTTCAGCGCCCACTTCACCTTCACCCGACCCACTCAACCCGCCTCCGATTAATTAACTCTCTCTCTCTTAATATATCATATATATATATATATATATATATATATATATATATATATATATATATATATATGATTAGCTCTCCAAAACCCTAACCTAAAACTCCAGACTTCTCCTTCCCATCTGGAGCCGTCACCGCAGCCAGAGAAGCCTCCCCAAGCCATCTAACCATCCCGTCGACGCCGACATCGCGAACTGCAGTCTCCCACTCGAGGCACCTTCGCTCCGGCGTGATTTCCCGTTGACTCGCTCGACCAAACGCTATTCCATTTTCATAGGTATGATTTTCCCTCAACCCTCTCCAATATTTGTTTTATAGTCAACCTCGGAAAACGTGTGCCCCTAGGTGAAAACAGCGCCCAAGTCAGCGCGAGCAGACAGAATTCTGCAATCGCAGAAACTTGCGATGACCACCCATATTGTCGAGTTCGTATCTCCCACCACAGAGATCCGAATTCGACGATTCTTTTTGATGCCTGTAGATTACATGACCTAGTTTAATTTCTGTATTATAACTTTGTGCTATTAGTTGCTGTGGACAAAATTGTAGTCGTCACAAAACTGCGCGCACCCACTTTTTTCGGTTTTCTAAAAGTGGGAGATCGGAGCGCGCCCCGCCAAACGGGACCGCCCCACCTTGTGCCAAGTGTACCGAATGGTGCACACAGCATAATCGAACATGTGAAAATTCGTGGGGACTGATTTGGACGCTTGTGCGCGCCGAAATCAGGCCGTATCCGCGAACAAATTCCGTGTCGCCACTTTTGTGGAACTCGCGAGTATTTTATGCACGCTTGTCAGATTTCGACGAAACTTGCGCCACTGGACTCGTGGTAACACGCTGGTCCTGTGACCCAATTTTCACGTATTTCTGAGACGGTTGACCAGATCGCCAATTGGCGGGCCCCACAGTTGACTTTTTGGACCAAATTAGGTTCGGCTCATCGGAATCCAAATTTGGACATACCGTTGGGATCGTATTGACATTTAGAGTTGTTTGACCCATAGTTTGTCCCATTTAGAGACTGTTACCCTCGGCACGCTTTTCGGTGCAAAGTGGGCCCACCTTTGGAACCCGCTTTGGCCCGGAAATGACCTTTTTGCCCCTGTGTCCAAATTGGACGTAAGGACAGGCGTTCCTAGCGGTTTGATACCTTCTGAGACTGTTGGTGATATTTATTACAGCTTTTGGAGTAGTCCCTACCGGATCCACAGATACCAGGACGACAGTTGATATTCAAACATCAGGCAAGTGTACCTTGCCAAACTCTGCAGCTTAGTTATTTATTTTCCTTGCTATATATATATTACTGTGCATGCTCAACCTAGGACCGTGTGACGTACTTAGCGTCCGATTATCAGTCGGGTGCCGACACTGTACGCAGTGTTGGGTAATGTCATCTAGATATGGACATACGTGACACTTTATCTTCTCGTACTTGTCTTACCAAGTACACTTGACCCAGGACACTGGACACTGATCATGAGACAGGATCTTTCTGAGATATTCGTGGTGATCCTGTATAGGATGCAGGATATATAGAGATACTATAATCTAGATACATTATGACTTGTGCATTAGTTATGACCCCGCGGACATGGACGTGAGACGTTATGTTCATGATTTGTGTGGTTACATTGGGTGGGGAGAGGCACACAGACTACAGGCTGATCATATATATACACCTCTATTATCGTGAGGCACAAGACTCTATAGCCGAGCTTGGCCCATTACTCATTATTACTGCTGCTACCGGCTCCCCTACACAGAGCTTGTAGTATGCTTCAGCCTGAGTTCTAGTGCTGCTCTCATCTTGCATATCACCTAGCTGGTTATTTTAGTATTCCCTTATTGTCCATCTATTGCTGGAGATACCCACAGGCTACAGGTTGATTATGTTATGCCGGCTACTCAGTCTCCCGCTGAGCTAGACCACCTCTTGACACCCCTGCTACCGGCTCCCCTTCACAGAGCTTGTAGTAGTTCCAACCTGAGTACTGTTGATATTCTTTCTTGCATTTTATACAGATGTTACATACTTACCCTGCTTATCTCATTATTTGCTGCACTATTTATATTCTGGCTTGTATTATTTTCTGTACCTTGCTATGTCCCCTGAGGACCTGGATCCGGATTTTGTCCCCAGATTTTGCAGACGAGGTTTATCCCGAGGTTTACGGGACCGGAGCAGGAGCCGATCCAGGAGCTGTACCACCATCCGAGGACGAGGTCTTAGCTGAAGACTTCTCTTGAGCATCCATGTTTATGCTCAGCTTTTAGTATTTCTTTCAGTCTTTTATATTCTGGTCATTTGAACCATTGTACTAGATATTTATCGGGTTGTTCCCCGAAGTACTTTGTGAGACTAGATGATGATTTACATTCCTTATTTATTCTGTGGATCATATTTTATATCTTTTGTGGATGAGATTAGTTGTGCCATGATTGTCGTAGACTTGTTTTACAGCTTAAGTATGCCCTGATGGATCCATTATATTGGGTTGGTCTATCGGTGCGTACTGCTGGCCATTGCCACGTGTCTAGTCCCACGGTATTTTGGGACTGGGGCGTGACAACATATCGGGGAACTCTGCCTCAACGAAAGTTGACTCGACGTTTGCGTAGTCCTGCCGTGTGTCCCGAACCGATGCTAGGAATCCCTCGCAGCCTGTGTAGAGCATTCACCGAGCAGATTTTGCCGAAATGACCATGCAGGCCCTGGTCGCATTGTTCGCTGGACTACTGGTGTAACAGAATACGGCTTCTCCGGGCAGACGAAAAATGACTCGCTTCTCTGCACACTCAATAGTTGCTGCGCACGCGCCTAGCCAGTCCATTCCCAAAATGATATCATAGTCCCGTACATCAAGAACTAAAACATCAAGTGACAGCTTTCTCTCCCCAATACAGATATAACCGCCTAGGCATGCTGAACAGACAGGAATTTTTGTACCAGATGGGGTGCTAACGCTTAAATCTAAATGCAACGGGGTTATTTTTACATTGTTCTCTGTGGCAAAGTTTGTAGAAATAAAGCTATGGGTTGCACCTGAATCAAATAGAACACGGGCAGGTATATTATTAAAAAGTAAGGTACCTGACACGACGGTATCCGAAGCTAGAGCTTCTTCCCGTGTCATGGTGTAGACTCGGCCTTGAGCTTGATTACGCCCTGGCTGCGGCGCCGCTCGATTTGCCTGAGGAGCCGGAGTCTGATCTGGTTGTTGCGGTGGATGACGCGGATAGCTGCTAATCTGATGGCCTGGATCGCCGCAACGGAGGCAAGTCCCAAGCTTGCGGCGACAATCTTTTTCGATATGCCATGGCTTCCTGCAAAAGTTGCAGGTCTTGCTGGTGTCTCCACGCTGTTTACCGTCGTTATTTGGACGCTTTGCAGCGTTGTTTCCTCTATCATTGCCTTGGCGTTTGTGATTGGAAGTTTGCACAGCGCCGGCAGCAATGTGAGGATACTGCGGTTCCAGGGAGAGGGCATGGTTTAAGACTTCCCTCATCGTCTGATACTGCAGAATGGCTACGTGCCCGTGGATGCCAGGACGTAGCCCCCCTTCGAATCGTCTGGCATGACTCGCTGCATCCGGTAGATAAGCGGTAGCAAATTTGGCCATTTTATTGAATTCTGCCGAGTATTGCTTCACCGTCATGCTGCCCTGCCGGAGTTGAACGAAATTGTTTTCCCGTTGACGTCGTAGTGGTGGGGGTATAAACTCCTCCTCAAACGTGGCACGAAAAGTCGTCCACGCGATCGCCTCCTCTCCATAGCCAAGTTGAAGAGATCGTCGATGCACGTCCCACCAGTCGTGCGCGTTGAGGCGAAGCAATAGTTGGGCACAGGTGACACGCTTGTCTTCCGGCACTTCTAGGAGAGAAAAATGATCTTCAAGCTCGGCGAGCCAATCTAGGGCCACGATCGGGTCCTCAGTCCCATTAAACGGCGTGTTGCAGACCTTCTTGAAGTTGCCAAAGGGGAAGGCAGTCACTTCCCTCGTCCTTGGCGCTAGCGGTGGTTCGACTTCAAGCACTGGCTGCTCCACTGGTGTAGCTGTCGTTGCGGCAGAATGGTTGGAGGCCAGGGTCTGAACAAGCTGCTGCAGGGTATCTACCTGCTTTTGTTGGACTGAGAGCTGGGCCTCTAGGTTGCTCTCAAACTTGGCTTGGCGGGCATCATCCCTCTATCGTTGCTCCGTGAACATTTGCATCACCTGCTGAAGGGAATCTGATCGAGACATGCCCCGTTGGCTCCGAGAGCTTCCTGAAGTTCCGGAACTGCTCTCCTGAGTCCTTGTCTCGCCTGGCGCTAGCGCTGATGGTTGCGCTTGCGTCGTTCCTTGTAAAGAAAGTAAATTACATCAGGATCATAATGTATTATGGACTTATTACATGAACGTATCTTAACTTGGCCTTAACGAGTTTAGGAGTTCGCACAGGGATTTATCGTTAAGGGAACTTTTCCAGTTTAAGAGTCAAAGAAACTTGAATCTGTGCTCTGATACCAACATGTCACGCCACGATCCCGTGGAATCGATAGTCGTCCCCCGGGCATGACCGCCGTGCGGGCCTAGGTTGCGCACCGCACAAGGCTAAGTATTTTTGTTTCGCATAGCGAGCACATATTCAGAGTACGCAGATAATTGAAACACATATTGAAACATGGAAAAGTTCTCTTTTATTGATAATATGAACATCTATTACAAACTTCTTGAACTGAGTCATAAGGATTGCCTCTATGGACTTACAAAAGTGTTGACACAAAATGAGATAGCAGTCCTTTACATTACATCCTTTACTAAACTCAAAATATAAGACCTTGCGTCAGAACGACTGCCTTGCCACGAAGTTGCATGGTTACTTGGTGGCTAGCTTCTTCTTCAAAATGCTTCTTCAAAAGGTTGGCACGGTCGAGGCGTGCCTACAGCTTGGACTGGATTGGGGGTTTGTCTCCTGCTCCTCGCTCGGCTCTCCTTAGCGCGGGGAACCTGTTTCAACGAGGGTCAGTACATCGAAACGTACTGGTGAAGACAAGCTAACCCAACTATACCAATCAACACGTTGTTTTAATAAAGCATGCATATTTGTGGGTTTCTATCTTGCCTTAGTTCATTTTTACAGCAAGAATTAGATATGGAAATCAATGAAATAACCTGCCACCGCTCGGTGACATTTACCTGCCCGTCTGAACCACCTGCATAATACTTACCTTGCCTTCCCTGCCAAGAAGACACAAGTTAGTAGCAACAGGTTTAAATATACAAGGGGGGTCACTGGCACGTTGCCATAATGGACGGTCTAGTCTCAGTACGGAGTGCCGTGCGACGCATAGATCAGGACGTCCCAAGGTATTCCGTCCTATAGCAGGCGACTATCATGAGTTCCGTCCGGATCGGATCGGTGCCGGTGTCCCAGCGACCGTCCGCAGGAACTAAGACCTTGTGCACAAGTTGTCCGTGATCAACGCAGTACACTAAGTTAGCATCGAGGCAAATCAGGGCGTATCAGGAGCATG
The DNA here is from genome assembly GCA_036927795.1 of Iris macrosiphon. Classification (NCBI taxonomy): domain Eukaryota; kingdom Viridiplantae; phylum Streptophyta; class Magnoliopsida; order Asparagales; family Iridaceae; genus Iris; species Iris macrosiphon. The sequence goes on from JAYESA010000004.1 coordinate 55,690,808, forward strand.
GCAGTAACAGGCAAGATTTACTTTAGCATAGTCTTCCTGTTGAGTTATTGCTTTGAAAATGAGTTCTATACATAGCACAGTTTTAAGAAGAAATATACATTCTAACTTATATTTATGCATATGATGAACATTCCAAACGAGCAAGTATATAAGTAAGTAACCGTTCACGAGTTTCATTTGACAAGCAATATTTCCCAAGTCTATTCCCTTATTATCATAATATCTTTTAGTTATTTACTTGGTATCGTTTGATCGGGCAAAGTACGGACACAAGATTTAGATGTGAAGACTAGCAAGTAGGGCTAGCTAATCGGGTTGGTAGCCACTCACTTTAGTAGTTGGAAGGAAGAAGGAAAGAAGTGCTTTAGGAGTCCGCTCGAGCGACGCCTACAGCTGGTTCACCTGTATTGACATGAACAGCTGATCAGTACTTCTTTCTCTCTTTCCCTTATCGGAATTAAAGTGCAGTCCTAAGAACGAAAGCAATGAAATCCATCGAAACCATTCAAGAAAACCCAAGCAAATCCGAAAACCAACTCAAGGCACGAAAGCAACAAGCGACAGCGAAAACTAGGCAACAAAGAATGCAGCGGAGAGGTCCCTCCTGACTTTGCCGCTAAGTCGATCCTTGGGGCACGGTCCACTGAATATGGGAATCGATTCTGAAGAGACAAATCCATAACGAGGATGAGTTCTTGATTCAATCTATCCCGATCGAACGATACCGTCTAGTATTTCTTAGCCGCGCTCCCCGAATAGGGGGAACGGGGCACCACACATACAATGCCTCAAATGGTGATATCTCAATACTGGCTTGGTAGATGTTGTTGTAAGAAAACTCTACTAAGTGAAGACGATCCTCCCAAGAGCCTCCAAAATTCAAAATACAGGTGTGCAGCATATCCTCGAGAGTCTGAATAGTCCTCTCCGACTGCCCGTTGGTCTGAGGGTGATATGCGGTACTGAACTTGAGCTGAGTGCCCAAGCTAGCCTGCAAACTCCTCCAAAAGTAGGACGTGAAGCGATTATTTTGATCCGAGACTATGCTTACAGGAATACCATGCAATCTGACTATCTAACGCACATACATCTCTACGAGCTTCTCCGTAGATGTACCCACTTTGAATGGCAGAAAGTGGGCTAATTTGGTCAACATGTCTACGATGACCCAAATCGTATCTTTACCTCCTGGAGAACGTGAAAGTCTTGAAACAAAGTTCATCGTCACATGCTCCCATTTCCACTCTGGATTGGATAAAGGCTAAAGCAATCCACCTGGCATCTGTCTCTCTGCCTTTACCTGCTGGCATACCAAGCATCTAGATACGAAGCTAGCCACCTCCCGCTTCATATCATACCACCAAATATGCCCTCTCATGTCTCTATACATTTTTTTAGCACCTAGATGCATAGAGTACTGAGATTGATAGGCCTCCTGAAGAATCTTCTCGTGCAATGCTCTACTCGACACACACAATCTGGTACCGTGCCGCAGTGATCCATCATCTACAATACTGAAGTCTTCTGCCAACCCTATCTGGACCTGTGCTTTGATGCTTCTCAGAGACTCATCCTTTAACTGTGTAGCTCTGATCCGGTCCATCAACTTTGACTGTACCTGAAGTCCCCACATCTATGCTGCAACTCCAAGAACTAATACCTCAATGCCCAAACTATCAAGATTGTCCAATAAATGTCTATCCCTCGTCAAGTATATAGCCATTGGATACCTGCTCAAAGCATCCGCGACTAAGTTGGCCTTCCCTGGATGTGTCACGACCCGCACCCGGAAGTTCGGGCACAAGTGCGTGGGTACGTCCAGCCTACGCCGCAGAGTCGGCGGTAGTACGCTGTCTAGGTTAATCCATCTAAACTAGTCTAACTCATTCACAATTAACATAGGCAAGATAATAATGAGAATAGAAACTTAAGATTTGCAACTGAAATAAATGTGACAACAAATTCAAATGTTTAGTACAGGAATTCCAAAATGAAATCGGGGACAAACCCGATTAAATAAGATAAGAAACAGAATAAAAGATAGCTACTACTAGCTACTCTGCAGCAGGGGTCTCCTGGGTGGGTTCTGGCTCCTTATAGGTATCATCTGTACCCTCATAAGGACCATAATAAGTAGGGGCAAGATCCTCATCATCGCCTAAATCAACAGATCCAGTCAGGAAAGGAGCAAAGTACACAGTGCACAACAAGGTTAAACTAAATATTTATGACAATTAGATATTAAAAATCATGTTAAGGAAATTGCATAAAAGAACGTCAATGTCTCAGAGTCACAACTATAAACAGGAATATGAGAAAACAGAAGTAAATGAGCAGGAAATGAAACTACAACAGTCAGCAAGAAATATAACATGACCAGAAATTACCTGTATGAAACTTGTGTTTGTTTTTAGAATACTTAGTTGGCATGTAGGGGTTTATAAGGCTAATCCGGCCATCATGGACGGCTATTAAATACGAATAATCGAGATCCGGCTGATGGACAGTCGTGTACCAACAGCTATTAAACACGGCAAGGGGAAGGGTAAACTATATGCCTTCTAGGTATTCTCCCACCCGACATGAAAAACAAGACATGAATTCCAATATTCAAGACATGAAATATAGTATTCTAACCCTACGTGTAATTAGCAAGGGTACTAGTAGAGCAGGGAATTTAATTATCACAATATAAAGATTAACTTGAAGTGCAGGTACTTGCCTGTTGTTTGGATCTGATTAATTTGGTTCTTGAGGGAAAAGTCCAGAGATGAGTCCAAAAGCTGAAATAGACATTACCATCACTCTCAGAAGATGTCAAATAGCTAGAAACGCCTGTCCTTGGGTCCAATTTGGAGACAAGGGCAAAAACGGCAGTTTCGGGTCAAAACGGGGTCCGCCGGTGGGCCCGCTTTGCACCGAAAAATGCGTCCGGGTCAAAGGTCTCCAAATTCACCAAACTTAGTGTCAACAGGTCAGGAACGCTGATACGAACCCAACGGAACTTCCAGATTTGGATTCCGATGAGCCGAACACAAAATCGCCCGTCGAGCGGGGCCTGTGGGGCCCACGACACGCGATTTCGTCAACGTTCTCAGAATCGAACCAAACTTGACCCACAGGACCAGCGTATTGCTACGAGTCCGATGGCATAAGTTTCGTCTCGATCCGACATGTGTGCATGAAGTTAGGGTGAATTGCCGAAAAGGCGGATACGGGGCGATGTCCGCGGATACGCGTTGATTCCGGTGTGCACGCACACCCGAATCAGCTTCCACGAAAACTCACACGTCCGTATCGACGATGCGTACGTATCTGTGAAAACCGCACGCGACCAAGTCGTCCCGTTTGGCAGGGCGGACTCAGTTCCGGGGTGAAACAGGGTCTGGTTTTTCCTTTTTTTGGATCGCGGTGTGCGATCACCACAGGACGCGATGCCCCGAACAGTTTGTCCGGACACCGAGAGGGTCATACAGGCTTCATAACACAATTTACGGAATTGAAAACGGAGCTACGAGGCGAAAGTTACACGCACCTGAAGGGGACCCAAAAATCAGGGTCGAGACGTGTCCGTGTCGTGTCCGACACAAAATCCAAATTAGGGCTAGGGTTAGGGTTTTCGTCGGGAAATGGCCGTGGACGGCGGAGGGCGGCTGCTGGGCGGCCGGTGAGGGCGGGGGACTGGTCGCCGGAGCGAGGCAGAGCTGCTGGCGGTCGGCGGTGGCTCAGGGCGGCCGGCAGCGGCGGCTGCGGCTGCTGTTGCTGTTGCTGGCCGGACGTCGAGGAGGGCGGAGGAGTTCTGGACGGCGGCGCTGCACGGGGGTCGAGCGGAGGCGCGGCAGAGGCACGACGAGGGGTACGGCGAGGCGGCGAGGCGGTGGGGTCTGGGCGGAGCGGTGGCGGCGAGGTGGCTGTGGCGGAGAGGGGGCCGGAGGGGTTTATATAGGGGAGAACGGCGGTTGGGGGCCGAGGGGGCGGCGCCGAAGGCGGAGAAAATGGGGGTCGTGGCCGCGGGGTGCGGGCGAGGGGGCCGGCGGAGGCGCCGCGTGGCCGGGCGGGTCTGCGGCTGACCGCGTCTCGCGGGGGCGGGGCTGGTCGTGGGTGACCGGGTCGGGGGTTGCTGGCGGGTCGGGTTGGCTGACCCGACCCGACCCGATAGGGCGGGGGACTAGGCCGGGCTAGGTTTCGGCCCACTGGGCCGGCCCGGCCCAGAAAAATAACAAAAATAAAATAAAAATATAAATAATAATTAATAATAATAATAAAAACAGTAAATTAAATTAATTAATTAAAATTAGTTTTTAGGCATTTAAAAATAGGTCTGAGGCCCAAAAAAATCCAGAAAAATTATCCTAATTCCAATTTTCCATTCTACACCCAAAAATATTATTTTCATGACATTTTAATATTATTTATTGCCAATTAAAAATTATTTATTAATTAAAAGCCTTGATTTTAATTACAAAAAATTCACAGAAAATTTCAGAAAATTGAAAAAATCCAAGATTTAATAATTTGAAAATTTAGGGGGTTTACAACCTACCCAACTTACAAAAATTTCGTCCTCAAAATTTAAGAATAACAATGGGACGAAAAGAAAGGCCGAAAATTAAAATACCTCAGGGTTCAAAAAGATAGGGATATCGCTCTCTAATCTCGTCTTCTCGCTCCCAGGTGGATTCGCCGGGAGAATGATGCTTCCAAGCTACGCGAACCAGGGAGATAACCTGGTTCCGTAGGACTTTCTTCGAGCGATCCAGTATCTCCACGGGTTGCTCTTGGTAAGTCAAACTTGGGCCTACTTCGAGCTCTGAGTGATCCAAAATGTGGCTGGGGTCTGACACATAGTTCCTCAGCTGCGACACGTGGAAGACGTTATGGACTCCTTCCAGAGAGGGTGGCAATGCCAGACGGTATGCCACTTCTCCGATTTTCTCCTGAATGCCAAAAGGTCCAATGAATCTTGGGCTGAGTTTTCCACTCCTTCCGAACCTAATGGTGCCACGTGTCGGGGAAATCTTTAAGAACACCAGCTCTCCAACCTTAAAATAGAGTCATAATCAAGTCTTAGTTCCATAATAAAACGTTTAAATTGACTTGAATTTCATAAATTTAATTACCTCAAATTCCAAGGGCCTTCGGTGGCTATTTGCCCAATGTCGTTGCCTGTCTTGAGCCACTCGAAGTCTATCCCGTATCTGTTTTACCTTCTCAGCTGAATCGATCACCATCTCTGGTCCCAGCAAGGCTCTTTCTCCAACGTCGTCCCATGATAGCGGGGTACGACATCTTCGTCCATACAGAGCTTCAAATGGAGTCATCTCGATACTGGCTTGGTAGCTGTTATTATAAGAGAACTCCACCAGGTGTAGATAGTCTTTCCAGGATCCTCCAAAATCCAGAACACATGTACGGAGCATATCTTCAAGGGTCTGGATTGTACGTTCCGATTGCCCATCGATTTGGGGATGATAAGCTGTGCTGAATTTGAGTTGAGTCCCCAAACTGGCTTGTAAGCTCTTCCAGAAGTGAGAGGTGAATCTTGAATCTCTGTCGGAGACAATACTTACTGGAACCCCATGTAACTTAACAATATGTCTGATATATAGATCTGCCAGCTTCTCTGTAGATAGCCCCACTTTGAAGGGTAGAAAATGTGCCGACTTGGTCAGTCTATCCACTATCACCCAGATTGCATCCTTTCCACTAGGTGTCCTCGGAAGTCCGGAAACAAAATCCATTGTAATGTGTTCCCACTTCCACTCCGGAATGGGTAGTGGTTGAAGCAATCCTCCAGGTCTTTGTCTCTCTGCCTTGACTTGCTGGCACACTAAACAACGGAATACGAACCTGGCTACTTCTCTTTTCATGCCATGCCACCAAACATGCGTCCTCAGGTCCTTGTACATCTTGTTGGCTCCTGGATGTATAGAGTATTGCGATCTGTGCGCCTCTTGCATAATTTCTTCTCTTATGTCTCCTTGAGGTACACATAATCTATCGCCATGCCTCAGTGATTCATCTTCATGAATTCTGAAATCTTCTAGTAATCCTGCTTGCACTTGACCTCGAAGGCTTCGCAGGCTTTCGTCTTGAAACTAAGTCTCCTTGATTTTATCTATTAAGGTAGACTGAATCTGCAAGTTCATCATTTGGCCCTCTTTTCCTGGGATAATTACTTCAATACCTAAGCTTTCCAGGTCCTCGAGCAAGTGTCGGTTCAAAGTCAAGTACATCGCCATAGGGTACCTGCTTAGAGCATCAGCAACTACATTGGCCTTCCCAGGATGATATTGAAGGGTGATATCAAAATCTTTCATTAGTTCCAGCCACCTTCTTTGCCTCATGTTCAGCTCTTTCTGGGTGAAGATATATTTTAGACTTTTATGATCTGTAAATATTTCTACCTTTTCTCCATAAAGATAATGTTTCCATAGTTTAAGAGCAAAAATGACAGCTGCCAATTCTAAATCATGGGTTGGATAATTCTTTTCATGTGGTCGAAGCTGTCTAGAGGCATATGCTATTACTTTCTTATTCTGCTCCAATACACAACCTAGACCTTTTCTAGAGGCATCACTATAAATAGCGAAACCTCCGGTTCCAGAAGGTAAGGTCAGAATAGGGGCAGTAGTCAGCCTTTTCTTCAATTCCTCAAAAGCATGCTGGCATTCATCAGTCCAGGTGAACTCTTCATCCTTCCTTGTTAACTTTGTCATGGGTTCAGCAATCCTAGCAAAGTCCTTCACAAACTTCCGATAGTAGCCAGCTAGTCCCAGGAAGCTTCTAATCTCTGCTACAGAGTCTAGAGTGGGCCAGGATTCTACTGCCGCTATCTTCTTAGGATCTACTGCTATTCCATCCCCAGTCACAACATGTCCCAAGAATTCTACTTTGTCTAGGAAGAAAGCACATTTGGATAATTTTCCATAAAGTTTTTCCTTCCTCAAGTCTCCAATGCTAACCTCAAATGTTCTTCATGTTCTTCGGGGGTCTTGGAGTAGATCAAAATATCATCAATGAAGACTACTACAAATTTGTCTAGGTATGGCTGGAAAACTCTGTTCATTAAGTTCATAAAAACTGCTGGAGCATTCGTCAACCCGAACGGCATCACTAAGAATTCGTAATGTCCGTTCCGGGTATTGAAAGCAGTTTTAGGGATGTCTTCTTTCCTTACCTTTACTTGGTGATAACCAGACCTCAAATCAATCTTTGAAAACACCCGAGCTCCACTCAGCTGATCAAATAAGTCATATATCCTGGGCAGGGGATACTTATTCTTAATTGTTAAGGCATTCAAGGCCCTATAGTCAATACACATTCGAGATGATCCGTCCTTCTTGGGCACAAATAATACTGGAGCTCCCCAGGGTGAGACACTAGACCTAATGAAGCATTTGTCTTCTAGTTCTTTGATTTGTTCATTTAGTTCTATTATCTCCTTCTTGTTGATTCTGTAGGGATTTTGAGATACTGGTGCTGCTCCTGGCACTAGGTCAATAGAGAATTCAACTTCTCGGTCTGGGGGTAGGCCTGGGAGATCTTCAGGGAAGACATCAAGGTATTCAGAGATGATAGGTGGCAATTCTTCTGTTACTAGGGCTCCATAAATTATGTTATTATCCATTTCTCTAGAACCTCTAGCAAATTCAAATTCTGGCTTGCCAGGGGGCCTGAAGATTACACTGCCTCTGTGACAGTCTATTGTGGCATGATGTTGACTCAACCAATCCATACCCAGTATAATATCAAAACTGGGCACTGGCATTACAAGTAGCCTAGCATACAGTTCTCTTCCACATAATGTAATAGGACAATTGTTACAGGCATCACTAACCGGAATGATTCCTCCACCGGTAATGATCTTATAACAATTCCTAAGGGGTTTAGTGATTAAGTTATGCTTCATAAGGAAATCTACTGACATGAATGAATGAGAAGCTCCAGAGTCGAATAAAGTAATAGCTGGTATTGAATTTATAAGCACAGAACCTGTGATCACATCTGCTGTGGCTTCTGCTTCTTCCAGAGTCATTGCATAAGCACGGCCTTGCTGCGGTGCACCCCTCTGTTGCTGCTGTTGGTGCTGAGCAAAGCGTTGTTGTTGAGTTGGAAGCGGGGGTCCCCTCTGTTGTGCTGCTGGGGGCCTGGCCTGGATTGGAGCCTTTGGTGCAGCGGGGCATCCTTGAGCAGCAGGACAGTCCCTCAATTGATGTGCTGGGGAGCCACAATAGAGACAGGCACCTAGCCTCTTTCTATAGTCTTGCCAAGTGTGGCCTGGTTTTTGGCAATAGTTGCAAGGGGGAGCTCGCTGGTTCTGTCCCTGAGCCTGGTGTTGGGGTGCTGGAGCTCGAGGGAGAGGACGCTGAGTTTGCTGCGGGGCCCTCTGTTGTTGTTGTTGTTGTTGTTGCTGTTGTTGAAAAGGGCGTTTGTTGGGTCCCACATTTCCGGTATCTCTTTCTCGCTTCAGTTTGTGCCCCATATCTCTCTCTACGCCTTGTGCCACGCTCAGGATTTCTTCATAAGTACGAGCTCGGCTGGTGGTGACAGCAAGGCGAATATCCGGAGACAGCCCCTTCTTGAATCTACGGGCTCTGTCCTCCGGGGTACGAACCATGTACTCCGCAAAGTGGCTTAACCTGCTAAATTCAGCAGTATATTCATCAACAGACAGATTACCTTGTTCCAGTCTCTCGAATTGGCTTTCGAGAGCTTCCCGAGCCACTTCGGGGTAGAATTTCTCCTTGAATAGCCTCTTGAAGTCTTCCCAGGTGATGTCAGGGGCAGATAATTGGGGTTCATCTCTGAACCAGGTTCGAGCAATGTCGAACAGTTGCAGGCTTGCGGACTCCACTTTGAGGTCATCAGGGACCCGAGCAGTCTTCAGGAGTCTCTCGACATTCTCTATCCACTCATCGGCATAGAGAATGCCCTCAGTTCCATAAAATTCCAGGGGTCTTAGATTCTTGAAGTCTTTGGCACTCCCTGGCCTCTTGAGTGACGACTCCTGGGGCTTAAGAGCTTCTGAGAGGCTGGTCCGCAGAAGTGCCGTCTGTTCTTTCTGGGATTCCACCAATCCCTGGAACACTCCTAGCAGTTGTGCCCCATCTAGGGTAACTGCCGGGGCAGATGGAGGCGGCGGGAGTGCAAGAGTCTTGGGCACATTCTGCTCAGCTGGTTCTGATGTGCCTCCTACTGTGTTCCTGGTCTGGACCATTCTGAAAGATTAAGGGATAGGAAGATCAGAATAGAATACTTGGAAATCAAAGGCGATAGGAAAATTGAGCAGCAATGATACCAAGAATTAAAATAAGGATGCTATACTGTGAATAAGCTTTTCCTAGAATCCTCAATTTTATTCCATACCCTGTCCTAGGGTATTACCCTATTTTAGGATAGGACCTGCATGGGCCACCATAAAAATATGTCACGACCCACACCCGGAAGTTCGGGCACAAGTGCGTGGGTACGTCCAGCCTACGCCGCAGAGTCGGCGGTAGTACGCTGTCTAGGTTAATCCATCTAAACTAGTCTAACTCATTCACAATTAACATAGGCAAGATAATAATGAGAATAGAAACTTAAGATTTGCAACTGAAATAAATGTGACAACAAATTCAAATGTTTAGTACAGGAATTCCAAAATGAAATCGGGGACAAACCCGATTAAATAAGATAAGAAACAGAATAAAAGATAGCTACTACTAGCTACTCTGCAGCAGGGGTCTCCTGGGTGGGTTCTGGCTCCTCATAGGTATCATCTGTACCCTCATAAGGACCATAATAAGTAGGGGCAAGATCCTCATCATCGCCTAAATCAACAGATCCAGTCAGGAAAGGAGCAAAGTACACAGTGCACAACAAGGTTAAACTAAATATTTATGACAATTAGATATTGAATATCATGTTAAGGAAATTGCATAAAAGAACGTCAATATCTCAGAGTCATAACTATAAACAGGAATATGAGAAAACATAAGTAAATGAGCAGGAAATGAAACTACAACAGTTAGCAAGAAATATAACATGACCAGAAATTACCTGTATGAAACTTGTGTTTGTTTTTAGAATACTTAGTTGGCATGTAGGGGTTTATAAGGCTAATCTGGCCGTCATGGATGGCTATTAAACACGAATAATCGAGATCCGGCTGATGGACAGTCGTGTACCAACAGCTATTAAACACGGCAAGGGGAAGGGTAAACTACATGCCTTCTAGGTATTCTCCCACCCGACATGAAAAACAAGACATGAATTCTAATATTCAAGACATGAAATATAGTATTCTAACCCTACGTGTAATCAGCAAGGGTACTAGTAGAGCAGGAAATTTAATTATCACAATATAAAGATTAACTTGAAGTGCAGGTACTTGCCTGTTGTTTGGATCTGATTAATTTTGTTCTTGGGGGAAAAGTCCAGAGATGAGTCTAAAAGCTGAAATAGACATTACCATCACTCTCAGAAGATGTCAAATAGCTAGAAACGCCTGTCCTTGGGTCCAATTTGGAGACAAGGGCAAAAACGGCAGTTTCGGGTCAAAACGGGGTCCGCCGGTGGGCCCGCTTTGCACCGAAAAACGCGTCCGGGTCAAAAGTCTCCAAATTCACCAAACTTAGTGTCAACAGGTCAGGAACGCTGATACGAACCCAACGGAACTTCCAGATTTGGATTCCGATGAGCCGAACACAAAATCGCCCGTCGAGCGGGGCCTGTGGGGCCCACGACACGCGATTTCGTCAACGTTCTCAGAATCGAACCAAACTTGATCCACAGGACCAGTGTATTGCTACGAGTCCGATGGCATAAGTTTCGTCTCAATCCGACGTGTCGGCACAAAGTTAGGGTGAATTGCCGAAAAGGCGGATACGGGGCGATGTCCGCGGATACGCGTTGATTCCGGTGTGCACGCACACCCGAATCAGCTTCCACGAAAACTCACACGTCCGTATCGACGATGCGTACGTATCTGTGAAAACCGCACGCGACCAAGTCGTCCCGTTTGGCGGGGCGGACTCAGTTCCGGGGTGAAACAGGGTCTGGTTTTTCCTATTTTTGGATCGCGGTGTGCGATCACCACAGGACGCGATGCCCCGAACAGTTTGTCCGGACACCGAGAGGGTCATACAGGCTTCACAACGCAATTTACGGAATTGAAAATGGAGCTACGAGGCGAAAGTTACACGCACCTGAAGGGGACCCGAAAATCAGGGTCGAGACGTGTCCGTGTCGTGTCCGATACGAAATCCAAATTAGGGCTAGGGTTAGGGTTTTCGTCGGGAAATGGCCGTGGACGGCGGAGGGCGGCTGCTGGGCGGCCGGCGAGGGCGGGGGACTGGTCGCCGGAGCGAGGCGGAGCTGCTGGCGGTCGGCGGTGGCTCAGGGCGGCCGGCAGCGGCGGCTGCGGCTGCTGTTGCTGTTGCTGGCCGGACGTCGAGGAGGGCGGAGGAGTTCTGGACGGCGGCGCTGCACGGGGGTCGAGCGGAGGCGCGGCGGAGGCACGGCGAGGGGTACGGCGAGGCGGCGAGGCGGTGGGGTCTGGGCGGAGCGGTGGCGGCGAGGTGGCTGTGGCGGAGAGGGGGCCGGAGGGGTTTATATAGGGGAGAACGGCGGTTGGGGGCCGAGGGGGCGGCGTCGAAGGCGAAGAAAATGGGGGTCGTGGCCGCGGGGTGCGGGCGAGGGGGCCGGCGGAGGCGCCGCGTGGCCGGGCGGGTCTGCGGCTGACCGCGTCTCGCGGGGGCGGGGCTGGTCGTAGGTGACCGGGTCGGGGGTTGCGGGCGGGTCGGGTTGGCTGACCCGACCCGACCCGATAGGGCGGGGGACTGGGCCGGGCTGGGTTTCGGCCCACTGGGCCGGGCCGGCCCAGAAAAATAACAAAAATAAAATAAAAATATAAATAATAATTAATAATAAAAACAGTAAATTAAATTAATTAATTAAAATTAGTTTTTAGGCATTTAAAAATAGGTCTGAGGCCCAGAAAAATCCAGAAAAATTATCCTATGTCCAATTTTCCATTCTACACCCAAAAATGTTATTTTCATGACATTTTAATATTATTTATTGCCAATTAAAAATTATTTATTAATTAAAAGCCTTGATTTTATTTACAGAAAATTCACAGAAAATTCCAGAAAATTGGAAAAATCCAAGATTTAATAATTTGAAATTTTAGGGGGTTTACAGGATGGTACTGCAAAGAAATGTCGAAATCCTTTATCAACTCCAACCATCGCCACTGCCTCAAATTGAGCTCTTTTTGTGTAAACACATACTTCAAGCTCTTGTGATCTGTAAAGATCTCTACCCGCTCTTCATACAAGTAGTGCTTCAACAATTTAAGTGCAAAAATAACTGCTTCCAACTCCAAGTCATAGGTAGAGTAATTTTTCTCATGCGGGCGTAATTGCCTGGAAGCATAGGCAATCACTTTCCCGTTCTGTTACAACACACAACCCAAACCCTTACCCGATGTATCACTATATATAAAAATTCTCCCATCCCTGATGGCAATATTAATATTGGAGCTGTAGTCAACCTCTTCTTTAGCTCCTCAAAAGCAGAATAACAATCCTCAATCTAGACGAACTCCACGTCTTCCTAGTTAGTCTAGTCATCGGCTCCGTAATCCTGAAAAAATCTTAAACAAATCTCGATAATAGCCTGCCACTCTAAGAAAACTTCTAATCTCCGCTACTGAACTCGGCGTGGACAACGAATCAATTGCTAAAATCTTCTTCGGGTCCACTGATATCCGTCTCCTATAATAACATGCCCGAGGAATTCAACCTTATTAAGGAAGAACTCACACTTCAAAAGCTTTCCATACAGCTTCTCCTTCCTGAGGGTCTCTAGAACTATCCTCAGGTGCTTCTCATGCTCTTCCAGGATCTTCAAATATATCAGTATATTATCAATGAATACTACCACAAAATGATTCAAGTACTGATGAAACACCTTATTCATCAGGTTCATGAATACCGCCGGGGTATTGGTCAACCCAAACGGCATCACCAAGAACTCAAACTGCCTATACCGGGTCCTAAAAGCAGTCTTTGGAATGTCTTCCTTATTCACTTTCATGTGGTGGTACCCCGACCTCAAGTCTATCTTCGAGAATACCTTCGCTTCGCTCAACTGATCAAATAAATCGTCAATCTGCGGCAACGGGTATTTGTTCTTGATAGTGAGGTTATTGAGTACCCTGTAGTTGATACACATGTGTACCGATCCATCATTCTTTGGTACAAAAAGTAAAGAAGCACCCCATAGTGATGAACTGTAGTGGATGAATCCCTTGTAACTCATCCACCTGCTTTTTCAACTCCGCCAGTTCACAATTATTCACTTTATAGACGTGCTGTGATATTGGCTCTGAGCCTGGCACCAAATCTATAGAGAACTCCATATCTCTGTCCGGTGGCAACCCCGACAACTCCTCCGAAAAGACGTCCAGATACTTTACAATCAATGGATGTGACGGCTCCTGCTCTTCTACCAAAGCTCTACAGAAGTATCCTTCGCTCTGCTCTGTTTCTCCTCTGACGAACTCAAACTCTGGCTCTCCTGGCACCTGAAACAAAACTTTGCCTCCATGACAATCGATACTAGCATGATGCCTACTCAACCAATCTATCCCGAATACTATATCGTAGCTCGGAAGTGGCATTACGAGTAGACATACGCCCAACTCTCGGCCTCCCAAAGAAACTCTTCGGTCCTTGCAAACATCACTGACCAGGATAATGCTACCCCCGGTCGTGATCTTGCAAGTCCTCGCCAACGGTTCAGACTCAAGATGATGTTTCAGAGCAAAAGATACAGATACAAAACTATATGAAGGACCAAAATCAAATAAAGCATGAGCTAAAAATGAATCAAGATAAACTGAACCTGAGATAACATCACTAAATGGCTCCTCCTCCTCGACGGTCAAGGTGAAAGCTCGCCCCTATCGTTGGGTACCTCTCTGCTGCTGCTGCTGAGCGAACTGCTGCTGTTGCTGTGGTGCCCCGTTCCCCCTATTCGGGAAGCGCGACTAAGAGATACAAGTCGGTATCGTTCGATCGGGATAGATTGAAACAAGATCTTATCCTTTTTATGGATTTGCTTCTTCGGAATTGATTCCCATATTCAGTGGACCATGCCCCGAGGATAGACTTAGCGACAGAGTCAAGAGGGACATCTTCGCTGTAAATTTTCTTGCCTAGTTTTCACTGTTGCCTTGTTGCTTTCGTGCTTTGAGTTAGTTTTCAATTTTTTTTGCGTTTTCTTGAACGGTTTTGATGGATTTCATTATTTTTGTTCGTTGAACTGTACTTTAATTCTGAGCTTGAAAAGTGTATAAGAGGTATTGATCAGTTGTTCGTAGCAATGCAGGTGATCGTGCAGTATACGTCGTACGAACAGAGTCTTGAAGAACCTCTTTCGTTCCCTTTCTCCAACCAACTTGTGAGTGGCTATATTTGATTGAGTTGACCCTTCTTCCAAGTCTTCACATCTAAAATCTTCCATTCTTGCTTATTTTGATCAAACGATACCATAATAACTAAAAGATGTCAAGATAAAGAAAAGGAATAGACTTGGATTATTTGTGCTTGTCAATCAACTTGTAAACGATTACCTTATTGCATGCTAGTTTATTTAGAATGTTCTTCCTATGCTTCAATTTTAGTTAGAATGTATACTTCTTCTATAAATTATGTTATATGCAGAACACACCTTGCTATGGAATAAACTGATCAGAAAGACTATGCAAAATGAATCATGCCATGAAACTTGTTACCTTATTGCATGCTAGTAAATTCCATATCCATGCTTGCTTGTAAAATAAACTAAGGCAAGATAAAAAAGGCCACAAAATAACTTATATGCTTCATGTAAACAATGTGTTGATTGGTATAGTTGGGTTAGCTCGCCTGCACCAGTGTATTTTGATGTATTGACCCTCGTTGAAACAAGTTTCCTGCACCAAGAAGATCCTGCGAGGAGATGAAGCTACTTCCCGTTCCAGTCCACCAATCGACCGCCCAGATCGTGCCTTAGTTGAAGCATTTTGAAGACCCAGGAGCTAGCAAACATAACTCATGCAGCTCCGAGAAAAGTCAATAGTCCCGCTTGGAGGTCTCTTCTTTTGAAACTTTAGTAAAATGATTTAATGTACAGAACGGCTATCTTATTTTGAGTCCAGTTTTGTAAGCCCGTGCGGCAATTATCTGACTCGTTCAAGAGTTTATAAAAGATGTTCATTATCAATAAAGTGAACTTTTACATGTTTCAACTTTGTGTTTCAATTATCTGCGTACTCTGAATATATTCTCGTTATGCAAAAATACCTTGGCCTTGTGCGTTATAAAATATAGACACGCACAACGTCACACCCGGGGGACGACTATCGATTCTATGGAATCAGGGCATGACAGTTACGGTGGTAGGGGAGGTTCTCTCTGCTGTCCCGCTGGTGGTCACGCGGGTGCTCTCTGTCCTGAGCTTCACCCTGAGCTGGACGAGTTGGGACTTTAGGACAAGACCTCAACTGATGGTCTCCTAATCCACAGAATAAGCACTGGCCCAATCTTATCCTACATGCATCCCATCCACGTCCTTGCTTCTTACAGAAAGTGCAAAAAATAACTGTCCTCTGGATCTGGTATATCTTCTGTACCGGCGCTCTATTTGGTCCATGATACTGCTACATCGGATGCTGGAAATGCCTCTGTGCTGCTGCTGAAAATGAGGCTGCTTCATTAGACCTGTGTTAGTACTAAATCCTCCTCTGTTTTCGGCCTCTTAGAGCCAAGCTTTAGATCATCCTCCGCCCTCTGTGCCTGCCTCAGAATCTCCTTGAAAGTAATGGTGGGATCTCCATTCGTATGTGATTTGACCTCCCTGTTCAGGCCCTTCCTGAACTTCTTGGCTCTTCCTCTGGGGTTCTGCAATACTCTGCCACATACTCATCCACTGTCAAACCTTCCTGAATAAGGTACTGGAACTGGCTCTCTAGAGATGTCAGAGCCACATCTGGAAAAAAACTTTTCCTTGAAGAGCACTTTGAAAGCTTCCTAAGTAAGTTCTGGTGCTGAGATCCTGGGGTCCGTCCTAAACCAAGTCAATGCAATATTGAATATCATGCTCCCCGGGGCCTCTATCTGCAACCTCTCTGGAATCTACGCCAGCCGCAGGTTCCGCTCAACGTCTTCTATCCAATCATCAACATAAAGGATCCCTTCAGTGCCATTAAAGTCCTTCGGCCCCATCCTCTTGAAGTCTTTGATAGTCCCCAGCCTCAGCTGCTGTGGGGTAAACTGAGGTTGTGCCGTCTGTGGTGGGACTAAGGCGGCTTTCTCTACTGCTGCGAGCGCAATCTGGTGAGCATTCTCAATGCTCTGTCGCATAACCTCTGAATATTGCTGTTGTGCCTCCATCATCTGCTGAAAGAGCACGAACATCTGCGTCTGATCGACTACGGATGGTAGGGGTGGAAGATCCTCTAAAATTGTCGGCGCTATCCTCTGTAGCGGAGGTGGAGCACCTCCGAAAGCTGCTGCAGAAATGCCCACCTAGATCGGTAAAGCTGACCTCTAGAAAGTAGCTGCTGGAATAACGTCTAATGGTGCTGCTCTCATAAGCGACAAAGTGACTGACCATGCTGAAATGGCACCTGAGCGCTGGGAACACGTCTTCGGCGGCATCCTGAAGATAGATTAAAACAAAAAAATCAATATTGAGTAAGATACGATATCATCAAAGAAGGATAGAATTATTCAAAGTAAAGGAAACATTCTAATAGAGAAGGATATCAAAACTGATATTGAAAATGTTTCCTAGTTGTGATTGAGTATACTCTCAGCCTAAATCCTATTTTCTAAAGCAGGCTCGTAGCAGTACTTGTAAACCCCCTCGACCAATTCAGGATTTGTTGAAATTAAATCAAGAAACTAGGACTTATTTGGAATTAATTAGGATTAATGTGCGTCAGTTATACGTCTTAATACACATTGTCGTTGCTTCGAGGTTGGAGCATCCCACCATTAGTATCTTCCATCCAAAGTCACGAATATCTTTTAGACGTGCCAGACTACCCCTCTGACCATTGTGCAACCTTAGATACTCGTTATTGCGTCTCGCCTTAGCTACGCAACATTTCTTAAGAGAACGCCTTGCATTTATTAATTTAATTAAATTCGAGGTCAAGTTTACCTCAAACAAGCCCGATCAAGCCTACATTGCACTCTACCACGTGGACCAGCCCCCCCAACAAGGCAGGACAGGCCCATACTCGAGGCCAACCCATAACCTCCACTACCACATATAAATATAAACCTTCTCATGCAAAACCCTAAAAACCCATTATTCACCATCTCCTTCAAACCCTAGCCGACCTCCCCCATACAAATTGAGCTTCCCGCCCAACCTGCCGGACACCCGCCACCTCAGCCCGACGGTCCACAGCCCTCAGCCCTCAGCCCGCGCCGCCTAACCCGACTGCCCCGACTGCTCCCGACCGTCCATAGCCCTCAGCCCGCGCTACCTCGACCCGACGACCGCCGCCGCTAGGACTGCAACTGCTGCTTTTGCGGCTATTGCTATTACTGCCGTTGCCGCTGCTACCCACCGCCGCCGACACCGGAGCTCCCCCGCCGGAGGACTACCAACCAACCGATAGACCCCTTCGTCCTGTCAACCAGGTACTCGACCACCAGCCTCCTTTCCTTGTATCATGTAATTATACGAACGTGTCGTCGTATCGTCAAATTGTGTCGCATGTCGTACGTGGACACAAATCAACTATATGGAACCCTAGATATGAGTTTGTAAGCTAATTTGATTTAAAATAGTAATTAATAAATGATAATTACCCTAATAGTCGAACTTATTATAAGCACTTATAATGCACCAGAAACGTAGGCATCTACCTAGTGCAATTAACATAGAATAAATGGCGTATAATTCAACAAGGCGTATTGGAGTTCGTAAACCGAGAACGTAGAATTATTGTCTCAAGATGCACGCTAACCGAGGACAGAACGCGTGTTCACCCTAGCTACGTGCATACGTGACGCTGTATTCGATCAGATGTGATCTTGCGATATTACCTAAGAGCAGCGTCGTAAATTATGTATGTATTTGCGTTAGTGTCTGATATAGAATTTTTATATTATATTGTATGTTTAGGGTCATTGGATCATCCAGGAGACACTGCAGGAGGAGGCTATTGGCATTCACATCTTGAGGACTCAGGTAAGATCACTTGCCATCTTTACTATCTAATTTAAATTATGCAAATGTTGTATTGTATGCTTGTTGTTTTGCTTTATACAACTGTGCGCGTCCGAGATTGTCTCGGGTGCATTCGACGGATACGTCGATGATTAGTATACATTGACTTAGTCATTAGCAGACTCACCTTATTGGATGATACCCTGTTATCTTCCAAGACCTGACACTTTTACACGTATTTCTAGTAACAAATCTCATGTTGGGATGCGAGTTCGCGTGATCCACTAGCTATCGCCGCGTGTGACATGCATCACGGTTAGCAAGCAATTCAGGACTATTTCAGTATAGAGACTTGGCATTTAGATAAGGGGGTATGCGCGTCGATTATTTGACTTGTATATCTACATTGGGCGGGGATGACGACTAGTAGGCATATGGGACACCCCACTCCTTTAGACTGATACCGCACTCGACGGAGTGATACGGACGTATTTATATATTACTGATACCACATTCTGTAGAGTGTTGGACATTACTTGGTGATATTGCAGATACCACACTCTATAGAACGTCGAACGTTATTGTATTCCCGCGCCCGTGTTATAGGGGGCATGTGTGGCATATACTAGCCGGTTGCCATGACTAGTGAATTACGTCAGCATATGTCTAGCCTACACCTTCCCATATACTCACAGTTGTTCTTATATTGCATTCACTTAGATGTCTAGCACACCCTTTATTGTATTTATTTTATTCAGTATTTATATATGGCATGTCTCTATGTATCTTGTTACGTCCCTCTGAGGACATGGTTCCCTTTCAGATTTGGACGAGGCTTACTACCCCACAGTGTACGGCCTCGGACAGGAGACAAGATTCGCTACAGCTGAGGAGTTAGAGGTGCAGTCGTCAGAGTTTCCATAACCACTTGGTAGGCCTTCCGCCTAGATTAGGTGCATCATTATCCAGTCAGCCGATGCCCTAGTCATTATCTTTTTATCTATCATTTCAGTACTTTATTTCGTCATAGTAGTGGGTTTGTTCCCACCATATATTACTGGGTGTACTATGATATCTTGAGACTGGCGTTTATCTTCCAGCAGTTTATTTAGTACTTCTTGCTCTTTATATTGTGGATGAGATTAGATTACCTGTTATTGACTGATGTTGGACATGTTAGTATTTTAGGACAGCGTAGCACTCTTCGTGGATCCATTAAATTGGGATATCCTCGGAGACGTGTCAGCTGGCTATTGCCATGTGGCCTGGTCCCGTGTATTTTGGGACTGGGGCATGACAGTACACTAGGTGAGCACTACTACAATATCGCTCTAATTGTGACTCTAGACAGACCTGCATAGGCCACCACTAAAAATGTGTCACGACCTATACCCGGATATTCGGGCACGAGTACGTGGGTACATCCAGCCTACACCGCAGCATCGGCGGTAGAACGCTGTCTGGGTCAATTCTATTATCTAAACATCACACACAATATATATATGGTATCTGTCAATCCTCTCAACTCTAAATGGAGGAAAAATATAGTATCTCATAAATGTAACTATACTCAATCAAATTGCAAACTAAGCACGAATGGAATAATGAAGAAAAAAATAAAGATACAAGTCATAAGTCAGAAATAATATACATGCTATGAATCTCAATAACAGTCTAATACAAATCCACTAAATAAACTAAACCTCCTCAGGCTTTGGAACTAAGTCCTCCTGGTCAATTGGAGTATCCTCTAATGGTATGCCCTCCTGCGTCCCATAGAATGTAGGACACTGATCTATGAGCCAATCATCTAAAAAAATATCCAGTTAGGATTGGAGCAAAGTACATACCTCTGAAAGTAGTTTCAAATACATAATTATCACGACCCGCACCCGAAATTGGGGCACGAGTATACGGGTACGTCCAGCCTACGCCGCAGCATCGGCGGTAGAATGCTGTCTAGGTCAAGCACTATCTAAACAATCTCGCACTAGTATCCAACTCCATAAGGAGACACGGATAACACTATATAAAAGAAAAACATACTCAATCACATAACTACAGCACGATAAGAAACCGAAGAAATAAATAAGAATACAACACAAGTCTAAACTGTAAATAATCTAACTCAACATAATCCTAGTCTCAAATAAGATTGCCGGAGACAAATTCGGTACCAAAATAATATGCTAAAAGAACTAACTAGAGAACTAGTGAGCATATAAAACAGATAATAGAAAAGAATACAAGATAACTAAACATCTAAATGAAATAAAATGAACTAGAGTGAACAGGTAATGTACTAGAATGAAGAACATGCAATAGAATATATGCAATAATGGGAATAACTGAAATCTAACTAATGTGCCTTGGAATACAAGTTCATTATGTGATCGGTTTAGGTTGAACACAAATAAAATATGGTAACTCGATTACAAGTGTGGTATGTAATCGACATGTACCCTAATACACTGGGGTTTTGATCACATAATCAACTCCTACTCCCCCATCCCCAACTAATACCAATGGATCCAATCATGACATGTTACGAACATAAATATAGGAATACTGAACACGAGCAGTGTATGACACGAATAAGCATACTGAACACGAGCAGTGTGTGAACACAAAAAATAAATAATCAATACCCAACACATATGATAAAATACATGTGAAGGAGTACCTGCTGAACACGGTAAGGGATAACATCTCATGATAGGATCCATGTAGTACTAGCCGTGAAACCACTATGTCAGAATCAAGTATACAATTCTAGAACATGAGATATATACACTATTATGAAATAAAAACTAACAGAGAAATATACTCGCCTGAGGTTCTAAGCAAGGTGTGTCTCTCGATGTCCAAGTTGGTGTCACACAAACCTATATATAGTATATTGCATCAATACAAGGTTTCGGAACAAAAATAAGTTGAACTAGTTTAATTCTAGGTCATAAAGCCATTTCTAAGTCAAAATAGTCAAACTAGGTCAACTCTAGGTCAAACTAGTCAAACTTGGTCAAATTAGCTATTTCTAACTTGTATGAGTCCAACTCTAGGATATTAGGTCCATACATTATGTCACTAGGCCACACTAGCTAAGCTAAGATACTAGGATACAAACAAAGCACCGTATCGTAGGATATGCAAATTTTTAGATATAAAAATATTGATTTATATATATACAAGACAATACATATAGTACTCTTAGCTAATTAATGCAAAGTGGATATCTTGGCTTTGAACCAATGCGTATCTCACCACCTACACACCCATCTTGATACTCAAACCCAATACCTTGAGTATCCATCAATATCTTGACATTATCTTGGTATCACAAGGTAATTCAAATTTCTAGTAGATAATTAACTACCCAATACACTAAACTATAATTAACATACCAATATTTATATGCAATACTACTATACTAACTTACTACTAACTTACCAATACTTATATACATATATACATACATGCACATAGCTACTAGTCTAACAATATGTATATATATATAACTACTAGTTAAACAAGCATATATATATATATATATATATATATATATATATATATATATATATATATATATATATATATATATATATATATATAACTAACTAACTTACTAGATAACAATGTATATGTAACTATCTAGATAGCAATGTGACTAACTAGTTAAACATATACATATATAACTAACTAGATCAAAATGCAACTAACTAACTAAACTATCCATAAAACTAACTAAACCTCTAATAAACTACTAGCTAACCCTCTTACCTTGCTGTCTTATACTGGCTGTTGTTGCTCATGCTGGCTGCTGTTGCAACATGTTGCATGCCTTGTTGATGCTGAGATTTGTTGTTGTTGTTGTACTAGCAGATACTACCTCTTGCTGAATGCAGTTGCTGCATTACTTGCTACCTGCAGTTATTGTTGATGTTGCAGCATGCTGCAGTTGCTCGATATTGCTGCCGTTGCTCTATGCTCCATGTTGTTGCTGTTGTGCTAGCTGCTTTGTTGCTCTCTGCATTGCTGCTACTGCTCTTGCATGCTTTGGTTGCCCGATTTTCTGTAAACTGCTTCTGCTTCTTGCATGTTGTGGTTGCTCGATTTGCCCACTCTCAAACACATCCACACACACACACACACACATCTATGCACTTATATAGATATATTACTAGTTATCAACATCTCTATACATATATATATATATATATATATATATATATATATATATATATATATATATATATATATATATATATATATATATATACTCACATACATACATACATACATACATACATACATACATACATACATACATACCTCCACATATATATATACTACATACATACCTATCTCTCTCTCTCTCTCTCTCTCTATATATATATATATATATATATATATATAAAGTATGTACATAACTAATATACTAGTAAATGCATATCCACTCTCTTATTCTCATGGCCACCAACACCTTCAAATGCAACATGGACACTCACATAAATATACATACACATATATATATCATAAAACCATTACAATTTAACATTTTAATAGATATTACCATGACAAATTGAATTGAGGTACAATAAAACAAACACGTGGAGTGCACCACACCCGTATCACACTCATTCTATGATACGGTCGTGATACGGCCTCACCACACAACCAAACATATCACGAAGGATACGAGCAAGTCTAAAATAATAATTATGAACAATAAGAAGAACTAATTACTCAACTACATATCCGTGTCAAAATATGACATGCTCAAACCCCCTGTGTCGAAGAAAAATTTCCAAATCAACCCGTATCTCTAAATTATCGGGATACGACCTATACGTACCCAATTATGGACACGACACTAGTCACACACAATCAAACACATGTCAATTTGGTCTAATTGACCTATTGACAAACACAAAGTGTGCCTATCTCGGAATTCTCCCAAAATTGACACAAAATACCACATAACTTTCTTCATAGGCCTCCTATAAACCTAATTCCAATTCTTATGGGTAGCCTTAGCGTATGGGGTGCTTCCTTATGATTAAATCATAGATTTAGAGTCTAGTTAGAGAGGAAAAACTGAATTATACCTATTGGAAGATGGATTCCCAATAAAATCCTAAGTTGAGTGAAAAGAGCCTCCAACTTGTAGATCCTTGCTCCTCCTTTTAGATCCTTGCTTCCTCCTTGTAGATCATTGCTCTACAAGCCTCCAATGAAAAATAGAGAAGGAATTGGGAAGAA
Source organism: Iris macrosiphon (assembly GCA_036927795.1). Taxonomy (NCBI): domain Eukaryota; kingdom Viridiplantae; phylum Streptophyta; class Magnoliopsida; order Asparagales; family Iridaceae; genus Iris; species Iris macrosiphon. Next base: position 55,714,292 of record JAYESA010000004.1, read on the forward strand.
ATTTAGTAGGAATTGGTATGGGAATAAAGAAATTTGAAAGAGGAAAAATTCTAAATCTAGATTTGGAATGAAAAATGAGAAGAGAGAGAGAGAGTCTCTCTCCTCCCTATAGTGGCCGGCCCCTACCCCTCCTCCAAGCTACTAGAAAATATCCACAATACCCCTTGGGGCTTTTCATGAAGAAATAATTAAGGAGCGAAGGTTCTAGTCTAATTGGTTTCACTAATTAATTCATCCTCCTAATGAATGGGCTTACTATTGGGCTCAATTCTAACTAGTATCAGATGTTGGTAAATGGATCTAAACTAAACTAGTTAGGTCTACTACACAAGACCAAAATAAATCTAACATCTATAATAAATAAATAGTATAATAAATCAATATTTATACATGCACAATATTTAATATTAAAATCCTAAAAATATAATTACCTATGTTAAATTACCAAACTACCCTTAGTTAAAAAAGTGAGGGTGACAAGGAATGCTAGAAGTAGACCACGGATTGATCAAATGTTAATATTGAAGTTAGATGATTTTGCTAGACGAATTATGATCACGGCATGAACATACATGACTTAAATGATATATATCTTAGATGGAGCAAAGTGTAAACGATAAGGTGTCTCGATCATTTCGAAGATAACCATAACATTCAATATTCTTGTCTTCTACGAGTGTAACTCTATGCTTATACATGCGTCATGTCCAAATTAGGATAATTATCCAGCGAGAGAGTTGGCGTGGTGATCTCACGTCCAGCGAAGATGATCGAACTTGCGGGAGATCGGAGTATGATAATTGATGGATCGACTTAACTTGTGGTTCGATACGATAAGATAAATTTGGAAATGCAAGTGAATCGAAAGTATTTCAATGATTAGTTAGTCTAGAACCTGGAGTAAGTCACTTTTGATAGTTTCGGGAATGGATACATGAATCTTGTTGGACGACTTAGAGTTTATGATTAAGATCAAAGATTTAGAATTGAATCATGGCTTGGTGGTTTAGACTTAGAAATAGACAAATGGGTCATATCAAAACATGTTTGAAGTGATAGACTATGCGAATTGCAAGGCTTGTCATGCGACTTGGATATATTATGGATTTGACTGAACGGACTCGAACCTTGTGCAACGAACGTGTTAATATGAATAAGATGATCTGTGCTCGATGTTTAGAAATCTGAGTAAAATAAGCTTGGGTAGAATATTCCGTAAAAATGAACAATGGTTTGACCTTAGGAATTGGGGCGAGCATCGTGTGACAAATTTTCACGATGAATCATGTGCTTGAACTTGTACCTATGACATTGTTAGCTAACCTAGTAATTAGGCAGATGTCTCTGTGCTGAGTGAAAAAACTTGTGTGACCGATTTTAGAGTATTTCTTGACCAAGCCATAGAACTGGGGTAACATAACTTAGAGTTAGACTTGGAACGGTAAGAGTGTACAATATTTGACACAAACAAAATATTTGATAGGACATGGATGCTAGTCGGTTGATCGAATAGATCGTTCTTAATGGTTGTACAATGCTTTATTTGAGAGGGATTGGAATGACTTAGAATTTTATTGACCCCGTTGGAGGTATCATCGTGATTTGTAAGACGAGAACCCTTGTGACTTTTCGCAAGTAGCTTGTCCGTCTTCACTATCGCTAAGTTTGGTTGAATTCATATATTTGAGGGATGCCTTAAATGTGTGCATGATCCAAAACTCAATGATATGTTGAACTTGAGTGAAAAGGCTTCTCTATCATAAAGTTGGTTGACATGCATATGTTTGAGGGATGCTTTAAATATATGCACGGTCCAGACTCACGATGTGCTGATCTCGAATGCTAGTACAAGTGAACATGTTAGATTCATATGGACAAGTATATCGACTTGGATAAGTTTGCCTCGGCCCTAGATCATCATTCAAGATGGATCATACCGTACCCTGCGTTAAGCGATACGTTCTACGTTAAGGCGCAGTAGAGACCGAGTCAAACCATGGATTGAATGATAGAGCCATTCAACGAGACAGACCCAACATACACGTAATACGGTATAAGGAATGAGTAGGAAATTGTGTTATAACAGATCAAGTGGTAATAATTTCTATGCTTGAGATAGATTCGATAGTTTACGATAGAACTGTTTGCGCTCAGAAAGTCTCAAGGGCGAGACTTTTTCTGAGTGGTGTATAATATAATAACCCATTATGTTCTAGCAGATAGCCAATTCAAATGGCGCAAGTACAATAACCTAACCCACTTTGCTCAACGAGAGGACTTGTTTGAGGCAAATAATTCCAAAATTGGCCCTTCAGGAGTTCATAATTAGACTTTCAAAGGCTCGCTCAGAGTATCGCTTGACTGAGGAGAATCATTGCTAAGGTGGATGTCTATGATGAACTTGTCTTTGCTTATCCAATATACTTAAAATATGCATGATACATGTTAGTCGCTAGGTGAATCACTCCATGCATGCTAATAAAGAATACAATTCACCTAGCTAAAGGAATAATCCCATCTTGTATTGCTTGTGTTAGAACATGGAAATAAAACTTTGCTTATAATTGGACCCCCGCATGTTACCTTAGCTTCGTGCAAGTAGACTCCGCTATGACTCGAGTAGATTATTATACACTCTTCGTAGTGCACTGCTTCACATGTTTACACTGCTTGCCTTATGGATTATGTCGCTCGATATATCCATGTACGGCTTCACTCCTCGTACTACCCCTTAGACCCATGCTAACGTAAATGCTTATGTTTCATATAAATGCATGCTTACCTGCTTACATTGTAACTTATACTCGTTTGCCTCATTTTAATGCTTATCATATGATTATATGCTACGATCCTATAACACTATCCATACCGTACATGTATCTAGTTAGTTAGAAGACTATCAAGTAGTCCTTCTGTGCAATATGAACCTGCAAATATCCAGGACCGTTAGGTCGCCACGGTAGTTCCCAAACTAGAGGAATACATCAAGTCAAGCTAAACTCTGAACAAGAATCATGTCAAGTAAAGCAAGAACCACAGCTGATGGAGCAATACTCGTTCAGAACAAGAATCAAGGATTATTATGTCATATTGTGAATCTGGAAGACCCAAGACTTGCATGTCGTAAAAAACTTGGTCACAAGGGGGATTCTCGAATCTCGTTCCACAGACGGTCTCTGGGGCATCGGGGTCAATCCGATACGGATGGAACTCGTACAGCCTTTCGTGTTCGAGCAGGATGGCGTCTCAGCTCACACCGCGCCACCCTTGCTCAAAAGTCTGATAGTCTTGTGTACTGGACAGGATGGGTTTTAGCACACCGTATACTTTCGTTGTATACTATCCTCGTCAAAGTCTATAACTCATCCTTTATGGCTATGCCAGCAACTCATGTTCAGATAGATAAGTCATCCTCTCTTAGCGGCAATCTGCGTACGAGTTATTGCATCGTGCCTAGAATATGGAATACTGAATGGATATGAGTATTAGATATTTGTACATTATTGAACACTTGAACATCCATTGCAACATACTTGAGTAACCCATGTTAAGCTCGTGCACCTGAGTCAGAATTCCACGAATGACACTTGTGTTTGCCTATGCAAATTGACTGAATTTTATTATATATATACCCATGCTTGGTTTAACTTGGTTTACCTTAGACAGGGAAAGACGAATGGTAAGTATCATCGTATTACTCTTATATTGCACGTTATACTGCCACACGATTTAGGCTTCTCATTATGCCATGAAACTGATCCTAAGGCAAGACTAGAAAGATAACTTAATTAATGGTGCACAAAATCTATATAACGTGTTTAGATTTATCAAGCAGGCAAGAAGCCTCTCTAACTTTGCATTTATGTACTGATAACCTACCAGATTGCTTGCAGGGTGTGGGAGAACCTCGTTCGGTGAGGAAACCCCCTTTGTACGTGCTAAGACATGGAGTTCGCTCAGGAGCCTTGGAGCGTTACATCCGGAACTGAAGCACATATATAAGACACAATGTTGGAACATCGCCTATGTATCATTCCACAAATATAGCCACTTGGCACATATTTATTATTTCGAGAGAGGACTTGAGTGACTTATAATCTTGGTCTAGCACCGCTTGTAATACTTGTTCAATATCAATAAAGCACTTATTTTACTTCTATACTTGTGTTATTCAATGCTTTCGCTATTGACGACTCTGTGAACTTGTTACCAATCACCTATTCTTTTCTTATTCCGCTGTATTCAGACTATCTGCGTGACTCTGTGGCTTAGACATTTTACTGCATGTTTGGATCATGGTCTTGTACAGGCACAGCTTATGCTCGTGAGACATCACGTGCAGATGAAAAAGATCATCCCGCGAGAGCGCTGTTGTGGTGATTCATGCCCAGAGGGGATGGCCAATTCCTGCAGAAGATCGGGGCGTGACAAGAATTTTCTGCTATACTGATATAATTTTCTATGGGAGATTATGACATCATCCAAGGAATGGATTGGTTGAGTGCCCGAAATGCAACGATAGACTGCCGTGTTGGCAATGTTATCTTTCATATTTCCTGAGAAGAAGAATTCTTATTTTCTAGAGGAGAGATGGAGTCTCCGTCAACAATCATCAGAATGGCAGTAGCAGAAGAAGTATAATTCCCTATAGTGGTAAGGAGTTTTCAGATGTGTTCCCAAAAGAGCTTTCATGTATGCCACCAGAAAGAGAGATAGAGTTTACCATTGATCTACTTCCAGGACCAACACCAGTGTCAGAAAGAGTCTACAGGATGGCACCATTAGAGTTAGAAGTCTTGTACCTAATGATTGAAGAATTGAGAACCAAAGGATTCATTCAAGATAGTGGACACTACAAGAATAAGTCAAATTAGCGAGTCTAGAAACATCACTAAATGGCATAAAAATGTCGCTAACAATATTTAGCGACGTAATTAGTGACGTTTTAATGAAGTCGCCTTTAAGCTAGTTGCTGACCGAGACAACGTCGCAAAACGTTGCTATAGCGACGTTTTCTAACGACGTATCTGGGTCGCTATATTAACGACGTTTAACGACGCAACATCGCTAAATTAGTGACGTATAGTGTGTCGTTATATGTCGCTAATTTTTTTATTTAAAGACGTTTTGCAACACATTTAGCGATGTTATATTGACCTGGCAAATACTGCCATGTCAGCAATTTAGCGACGTTTAGCGACGTACCTAGCAATGTTCAGCGACATACTTAGCGATGTATTTAGCGACATAATTAGTGACAATCAGCGACGTATTTAGCAACGTATTTAGTGACGTATATAACCATCGCTAAACGTCGCTAAAGTTTCAGTGAAAAATAAAAAAATGGATATATAATGGTTTCCAAACCAATCTTCCTGCAGTTTATGAATTCACAATTTATATAAAGAAGGAGCAACCCACCGTTGAATTTTCTGGGTTCGCTGACCCCTTCGGTTGAACGCTCAACACTGATAAATTAATATGCATTTAATATGAATAATATAGTAAAATTTTAAGAAAATAAAATATTGGAATTATAAACCAATTTTGGAGAAAATCTTGTCTTAAAGAATACAATAAATATCCACACAACTGAGTGCAAGAAATAAAGTCTAAAAGCATCAAAAATAAAGAATATTCATAAATGACCATATATCATAGGTCAAAACACAAACAATCAGTAAACTATCCTAACTAGGACTACTGCGGATCTGAAGGAGGATGACCACTGGCGCGCATCAGGGATTAGAACAAATTATACTGCTCCCGTAAAATCGACACCAATATCGATGGAGAAGGCAGTGACGTCGGTGGAGTCTGTGTCGATGAAGGTGCACCAAGAGGACGTATCTGCTCTAACTCTGCTAGTTGATGGTTGTATGAATCCATGGTAGATAACAGCCTCGTACTGCTATAAACTATTGAATCATGCATCATCGTCAGCCTCTTGCCTATGGACAGCTGTGATGCCTGCACCTTCGTCATGCTGCGCTCTATCGACACTCTAAGATCAGTTTTCATATCCCTGAGCTCCATGATGCTGCACTCAAGCGTATCAAATCATGCGATGAGCGTCGCATCGTCCGCCTCCCGCTGGGACAGGGGCTGCTCCTCCATCCTTCGCAGTAACTCATCACGAAGAGACACAATTTGATGGTTAACGGTCTTCTGGACCCGGGCCGATGCTTGCGAGGGCTGTGGGGAATGCGCACTTGTCGTTGAGACCCTAGATTACTGTGTCGTAATAAGGGTGCCATAAGATCCCGTACTGTAGTATATATCCCTCTGGAGACCACCAGCGACGGTCACCCATAGCTCATCCGTCGACGGAGCTGGAGAGGGCTGCGAGAAAGTACCAGCTTCTCCCATTGTAGGTGCACTAGCAGTCGCCTGTGCCAACTCATATTTTCTCCATCGGATGGATGATACAATACTCCTTCGAACTGTTCTCGCCTATGCCAACTCATGTTTTCTATAATCTCCTTCACCATAAACAACCTCTGCAACCGCGGCGTCAAAGACAAGTAGTGCATCGAATCAGCAGGCTTCCTTGCACCGACAGACTTTCCTCTACCAGTGGCCTTCTAGCGATCAGCACCACAGAATCTACACACATCTTCATCATTGTCGTATTTGTAGTACAATATGCACCATTGCGTTATGCATCAATTTTCTCGTATCTTATCTAGTGCGATCTCACCATCCTCTTAGATCGGTAGAAGTCTTTAGGCAACTTTGCACCCTCTGGCAAGATCTCTATAATCAAATCCATCAGTCGGTATAGCATTCTTGTGACATATTAAAATCAGACTTGATGCTCAACAATCTTGTAACCACCTCCAATGGTGAATGATCCTTACAACCAGGATATAATAGAGTCCTTGCATTCTCCAGCAACTCCATGAACTTCGCAGCATCGGCATTCGGTGCCTCCTCAGCTGCATCATGATTGTCCGGATCAAAACTAGGCCCCGCCGCATCAAAAAACATGCTCACCCACCCGTCGTCATAAGCAGCGTGGTCGTGGACATCCATATACGGCTCCACATAAGGCTCCAACTCCGATGCTAAAGACACAAGTTCTCCGTACGTGGTCCACAGATAGTAATTCAGCGTAAAACCCTTCGAGTATAATTGATATGTGACTTCCACTTCTGGATGATATTTTATGTCGCGGTATCTTACACACGGACACGTAATTTTGGTATCGTCCATGTACTGAGGGAAAGCCTTGACGAACTACAGAAACTGTTGTACACCTTCTATGAATTCATTCCGTACACTGCACATGTCATTAAGATGACGGTTGTACATCCACGAACGATGACACAGATAGTAATTCATATCTATTTCTAAATACTTCTACAAAGATGAATATACATTGTTCAAGTATATACTCATGTGAATATTTGGTAGTGTATACACCTACTCGTCTATATACACATAAGAATACTCAGGAATACCCAATTATGTTATACACCTACTCGTCTACACATACATAAGAATACTCAGGAATAAAGTACATGCACTGATACTCCTAGTCCTAGCACTGATTGTCACTACCACATTCTGAAAACAAGAGTATTTTCGACTTTTTATATATTATTAATATTATGGTATTTATATTAAATGATTTCTCGATATGTGTATTTAAATTTTATAATTGCATGAGATGTGTATTTAAATATAATATATATACAGTGTTCATTAATGTTTGAGCTGGTAGACTTGACCTAGAGGCCCACTAGATGAACACCTGACTGAATTATAGGATTATGTATTAATAGAATTAAACTAATTGGGATTGTGATTAATTACCGTAATTTATTTAATTCTTGCGCATTGCCGTTGCTTCGATATTTGGAGCGCTACCCTAGCTTTTGCCTTTCAACAAATTTCACAACATTGCCCTTGACGTGCCCGCCTTCCATTCTGCCATTTTTGTATCTTATAATTATGTTCTCTTGTGCTTCATTTTAGCCGCACAATATTCATCGTGGACGTTTATTTAAATTCTAAATAAATTCCAATTTTGTATCGTTGTGCGTTCCAATCAAAATTGGAGGCAATCTTGGACTATTTTTCGTGCGACCCAAATTAGGGTAATATTTTGTTCTGAGTCTTCTTCACTAATGGTATTTGTGATCCGACCTAATTTTGGCCCCATGTACTCCTAATTAATTTTAGAACATAGCTTGCATTTATTTCTAATTAATTTGAGGATACCATTTTTGTCTGATCCCGTTTAACCTGACCTAATCCAATGCCCACTAATTAAGCCCATACCAAACACACAACACCCTCTCACCCTACATAACACCGAACACCGAATCGCCCACCAAATTTTCATTATTTTATGTGTCTGTACAAATACCCAAATTTAAGGGGGCTAATTTGCATTAGGTGTCAACACCTCATTGGCTCAAACCAATGGAGGAGCCCTAATATTGACTAGTCAACACCCTCATCCTTACATGAAGGAATTTCCTTCATGAGAAATCCTAACCACCCATTTTAGAGGGGTGCATCTACACCACTCATTCTCCTCTCACCTCTCCCTATTTAATGTCCTATCACAACCTAAACCTAATTCCCAAAACTTACGGAAGCCCCCCACCTCCTCACAATCCCCAACCGTAGCCCCCTCCTTCATTCTAAATTTTTTCCTTTCTTCTTCTTTTTTCTTCTCTTCTTCTTCTTCCTTTCTTCCTCTTCCCTTTGTTTTTGAACTTAAAAGGGGGGAATACCATCCTTACCACCACCGCACTGTCCACCCGGTCGGCCGACTGATCCCGACCCCGGCCAGTGCTGCCTCGACTCGACAGGCGGCTGACTGCTCCGGCCAGTGCTGCCTCGACTCGACAGGCGGCTGACTGCTCCGGCCAGTGCTGCCTTGACACGACTGTGCACTGCCCGCTCCGGCCAGTGCAGCCGTCGACTCCGACTGTGCCAACCCGCGTCGAGCTATCCCCATCCTCCTCCATCTCCTCCACGACTCCTTGCAATCCCCGGCCATCTTCACCGAATACCACCACCTCCGTCACGTCCACACCACCACCACAAGCCATCTTCTCCGGCCACCCTTCCAGAACTCCTCCCCGGCTCTCCCTGCACCCTCGACATCCGACGAGCTCCCCGTTGCCTGAACTCCGGCTAAGCCCCGACTAGTAACCACAACCACCACCATCATCATCATACTCCACCATCACCACTACCTTATCCCTGCATCCTCCCCCAGCCAACTCCTCCATGCACTCCCCGCTCCTCCTCCATCTTCTCGAGCCCGGTCCGGCCAACTCCCCAGGAGCACCTCCATCATCAATCACCACCACCAGTGTCATTATTCCCCCGAGCTCCCCTTGCTCCCTGCTCCGGCCAGCTCCCCTCCATCTCCTCCTCGACCAGCCCGTAGTCCGGCAGCCTCCTGCTACAGCCCGGCAGCCACCCTGACTCCGGCCAACCCCCTGTGAGCCTCTCCCTCTTCCCTCCTTAATTTATACTCATATATATGTATATATACATACGTATATACGTATATGTATATACTAATATATGTATATGTGTATTATATATTTAATTAATGTTTAATATGTATATGTATATGTATATATATTTAATATAATCTGGTATACATATATATGTATATGTATATATTTAATATGATTGGTATATATATATATATATACGTATTTTAGTATATGTATTATTGGTACATGTATTATTTGATATATATATATATATATATATATATATATATATATATATATATATATATATATATATATTTCCTGGTATACGTATAATATTTGGTATGTATATGTATACATGTATATAGTTTAAACTCAATTTGTATTAGTATTAGTGTATTTTAATAATATATATAGTATATATATTAATTGGTATATGTATATATATATATATATATATATATATATATATATATATATATATATATATATATATATATATATATATATATATATATATATTGTATATACTTAATATATTTTCAATATATAAAATTGGTATATATGTATATATATATTTAGTATATGTATGTAATTATTAATTGGTATATGTATATATATGTATTTGTATATACACTTAGTATATTTTTAAAATTGGTATATATGGTATATATATTGTTCAACTAATGTATATATTATACATGAAATTAAATGGTACATGTATATATTGTATATGTATTTAATTTGGTGTATGTATATATATTGTAAGTATTAATGTTAGTTAAAAATAGGTATAATGTGTTTTAGATGTCTATCTACTAGATGACCCTAGTTGACCAGTATCATACCTGGCATAGCCCCTGAGTTATGTATTTGTGTTGTGTTAGTGTAGCATCTGATGCAATGTTACATTTATGATATGTCTATAGGAATGTTGGTTCATCCAGGCGATACTCTGGAACAGGACATTGACATTACCAGCTAAGGATCCAAGGCGAGTACATTCTCTGATTAGCTTCTTATTTATGATATCCCCTATGTTCATTGTATTTAGTGTAAATATCCATATTCTCGACACGCTGGTTACACGGATTGGTATATACGGATCTCGTCATGAGATATTATTTCTTGTTATCTTGTGCATGTACAAACACTGATTCCCGGGGAGACTTGCTACCTTCCTAGGGAATCCCGTGCCATAGCATACCATGTATGGATCTACTATACCAGTCGGGGGTGGGGAGTATTTTAGTATAGATATGTGATCATACCCAACTCTACATGCATCATAGCTCACCCCACATCTCACGTCGGGTGCGGCCTGACCATTATATGCTTCATAACTGTTACATGTGATTAACCTGACCTCTACATGCATCATAGCTAACCAAATGGTTAGCCTGACCTTACATGAATCATAGATAATTATATGTAACCAGCCTGATCAAGTTCCCAAGCCGATCATATGTTAAAGCTAGTACTCACACACTTAGTTATAGTATTCTTGCTCATTGACATATTGTTTTCTTTCCTGCATTTACTTACAGTATTTCCAGTATATCCTTTATTGTATATTTCTTGTACATATACATGTATCTTGTATATTTTTATCTATATACTGCTACATAGTTTATATCATTGATATAGAACTGCTATTAGAAATGTACTTTGCTCCTTCCTGACTGGAAAACATTTTCCAGACTATGCCTAGAGGACTGGTATCCGACACTTGTGGACCACAGGATGAGTAGCTGCAGTCTTGGACTTAATAGTTCAGTCATGATTCCGGAAGGTCTAGCCGGAATCACTAGTTGTCTAGTTAGTTCTTTTAGCATATTATTTGGTACCAAATTTGTCTTCGGCATACTTTGTTGAGACTGGGATTTATTATTGAGTTAGATTTATTTACATTAGACTTGTATTGTATTTTATTTTATTTCTTCGATTTCTTATCGTGCTGTAGTTATATGAATGAGTATGTGTTCATATTGTATTGTGTCATCCGTGCCTCCTTATGGAGATTGGATGCTCGTGTGAGATTGCTTAGTTAGTATCATGACCTAGACAGCGTTCTACCGCCGATGCTGCGGCGTAGGCTGGACGTACCCACGTACTCGTACCCCTATAGCGGGTGCGGGTCGTGACACTGATACTTCTTCGTTCAACTCTATATCCTGGATACTCATATTGTAGTGTATCAGTGAGTGTCAACTCTATATCTTGAATATCTATACTTGATATTTTCTTAGGCCATGACTTTCTAATTGAAAAGTCAAGTCATGGATATCCAGTGTCAATTTTTTTGGTCCAGGATACATAGTTGAAAAGTCAACTCTTTATCCTGGATAAAATGCTTAGAACCTTATTCTCGATATCGTGTCCTAACCTTTCATATCCATGTGTTCCACAAGACCATAGGTATCATGAGATAACATGATATAAACATATGTGTGTGTGTTCATGTTCGTATCCATGTTAGGGTTAGTGTATGCGTGTTAGTGTGTCCGCGTATTCGAGTTTGGGTTAGTGTTAGTGTCCGCATGTATGCGTGTATCCGAGTTAGGATTAGGATAGGGTTAGTGTCCGCAGCACCGAGATATCGTGTCAGTATATGTGAGAGAGAGAGAGAGAGAGAGAGAGAGAGAGGGGGTTAGGGTTTACACCCTCTAGGAATTTATTCTGCACACTACATTAATGTATAAGTAAAATCTCCGACTTGATTCCCCGATACATATATAAAAACCCTATTTAGGATGGTCACACCAATCATTTATCAATTAAGTTAAATACACACATGCAATACTATTTTATAACAAAATTATGTGTTAATATGGTTAATTAATTAATTACATGGATATATATTGTGTTGTGTCTGTGTCTGTGTCAGTGTATGTTTGTCGTGTCTGTGTTAGTGTGTGTGTATCATGTCTGTGTCAGTGTGTGTGTGTCGTGACAGTGTGTCATGTCTGTTTCAGTGTATGCGTGTTGTGTCTGTGTGTGTATGTCGTGTCTGTGTCAGGGTTTGTCTGTGACAGTGTGTATGTCGTGTCTGTGTCAGTATCATATCGTGTCTGCATTTGTGTGTGAGATAGAGAGAGAGAGAGATAGGGTTAGGGTTTACCTAGAGGAGGAAGAGGAGGAGGAGAAGTCTGAGGTCGTCGGAGGGGATGAACCACACCAGAAGGAAGGAGCCGTGCGGGAAGGGGCGCTCGGGGGGTAGAGAGCCGGAGTATGGAGGGCTGTGGGGGAGACGGTGGGGGGGTAGGGATGGGGGGAGGAGGAGGAGGCCGGAGGGGGGGAGAGGGGGTTTGAAATTTTGGGGAGGATTCAACGGAATGGGGAAAAATAAAATCCTGAACCCTATATTAAAAATTTTAGCGATGTCATCAATAGACGTCGCTAAATATCGCTAATTAAAAGTTTGCGACGTTAGGGATGTGGCTAAAAATGTTGCCACAAATCGAAAAAGCAACATCGATAAATACGCCGCTAAACGTCGCTAAATCAAAAAAATTGGCGACATTTAGCGACCTTAAAGAAGCTTATAACGACAACTGAAGTACAGTCGCTAATCATCGCTATGTGTCGCCAACAGCGACGTTTATTTTTGGAGTCGCTCAAGTCTTTAATATTAGCGACATTTTATGATGATGTCACTAAAAATATCATTATTTCATCATATTTTGGTTGTGGGATCGCCTTGGGGAGCCCCGATGCTACTAGTAAAAAAGAAGGACGATACGTCACAATTGTGTGTTGATTATCGTACCATCAATGCGGTAACCATCGAGAACAAGTATCACTTGCCAAGGATCGATGACTTATTCGATCAGCTTAATGGAGCAACGATATTTTCCAAGATTGATCTGCGGTCGGGATATCATTATATCAGAGTCAGAGAGCAGGATATACCCAAGACGGCATTAAGATCAAGATATGGCCATTGGAAGTTTCTAGTGATGCCCTTTGGAGCAACCAATGCGCCAGCAGTATTTATGGATCTCATGAATCGTACTTTTATACCATACTTGGATAAGTTCATGATAGTGTTCATTGACGATATTTTGGTGTACAGTCGAAGTGAAGAAGAGCACGAGCAAAATCTTCGCGCAGTTCTTCAAATCCTTAAAAAAACATAAGTTATATGCCAAGTTCAACAAGTGTGAGTTTTGGCTTGATCGCATTTCATACTTAGGGCATATTATTGCTAAAGGAGGAGTTAAAGTGCATCCACATAAGATAGAAGTCATTGAGACATGGCCAGTTCCCCGAATAGTTGCAGAAGTTCGTAGTTTCCTGGGACTAGCAGGATATTACGAAAGATATGTGTCAGACTTTGCTAGAATTTATGTACCCTTAACACAGTTGACAAAGAAAGATGTGCGCTTTGATTGGATAGATGAATGTCAAACCTATTTCGAGAAGCTCAAACAGAAGTTGACCACGACACCTATTTTGACTCTTCCAGATGGGACAGGTGGTTTCATCGTATATTATGTCACTACCACATTCTGAAAATGGGGGTATTTTTGAATTTTTATAATTATTAGTATTATGGTATTTATATTAAATGATTTCTGGATAAGTGTATTTAAATTAATTAATTTCGTGAGATAGGTAATTAAATATATTATTATATTCAGTGTTCATTAATGTCTGAGCTGGTAGACTCGGCCTAGAAGCCATTAGATGAACACCTGTCCGAATTATTTGAGTTTTCGTGTTAATTGCATTAATTAGGATTTAATTTATTGGAGGTCGTATTTAACTACCATAATTTATTTAATTTTTGCGCTTTGCCCTTGCTTCGATATTTGGAGCGCTACCCTAGTTTTTGCCTTCCAACAAATTTCACAACATTGTCCTAGACGTACCCGCCTTCCATTCTGCCATTTTTGTAACTCAAAAAATTATGATCTCTTGAGCTTCATTTTAGCCGCACAATATTCGTCGCGGACGTTTATTTAAATTCTAAAAAATTCTAATTTTTGTATCATTGTCCGTTCCAATCAAAATTGGAGGCAATCTTGACCTATTTTTCATCCAACCCAAATTAGGGTAATATTCTGTTCTGAGTCTTCTTCATTAATGGTATTGGTAACCCGACCTGATTTTGGTCCCATGTACTCTTAATTAATTTTAGAACGCCAAGTGTATCTAATTTTAATAAATTAAATTCAGAAACTCATTTCTGTATAATTTTCCATTTATTGGGGATTTAATTGCAAAATTGCAATGATGTGCCACCATCCTATTGGTTTAACCCACATGAAGGAAACCAACCCCCTATTGTGACTGGTCAACCCAACACCCTCTCTCCTCCTTTCTTTTGTTGCATTTTTACTCATGTTGAATCTAGGCCTTCCATTTCAAATGGAGCCATCCCCACCACATAACCCCCTTGCATATTCCCTCAACCCTTTCCCAAGGAAACCCCCATCCCAATATTGGCCGGCCCTAATTTTAGGGAGCCACATCATCCTCCCCATAGAAGAAACCAACCTCTCCATACTATTTTTTCACAACACCATCACCAACCCCCTCACCTACACCTTCACCAAGCTAACCCTATACCCAGCCATCCCCGACTGGCCATTGAACTCCGACGAGCCACTGCCCTGGCCCAGCTCTCTTCTCCGGCCACCCGCCGGAGGGTCCGTCCCCCACCACTGCTCAATCCCCCTCGGCTACAGTTCACCGACACCAAGCTCGGCCTGCATCCGGCTCATCCCGAGCCATCTTCGGTCGACCAAAGCTCAGCCGAGCTCCCCCTCAGGAGCCGACCACACCGGCCTCCCACCAGTTCATCGAACCACCGCTCCCCACTGAGCAACCACCCTGGCCCGGCCGAGCCTCGACTGTGATTTCCCCCCGGCGCTTCCCTACGCCGAGCAACTCCTCTCACCCTCAGTCGAGACCCCCGCCTGCATCCTTCTTCCCACTGCGACCATCTCTGCCGAGTCGAGCTCCCCGAAGACGAGCAGCTCCACCTACGTTAGCTCCGGCCAACCGAGCCTGCAAACTCCGACGAGCCCGCTACACTTCTCCCCATAGCTTTCCCTCCCTGCAGTGACCCGACCGGCCTCCTCATATGACCGGAGCAACACTTCCCCGAGCCGACGTCTTCACTGTCGTCAACCCAGACCTGCTCCCTTCTCCGTCGAGCACACCGGAGCCGACTTCCCTATATCCCATCCTTCCCGACGAGTCAGCACGACTCATCCCGAGCTCGTCGTCAGCAGCAGCAGTACCACCACCTCGTCGACGACGTCTTCGCCGTCGTCGTGCGCAGGTACGGTTCCCCTCGTGTACGTATGTAGGTATATATGTATGTATTGGTTTGCATGTATACATATATATATAGTATATGAAATGTATATGGGTATCTATTAGTATATACGTATTCATATGCGTGTATACATCTATATATATATATATATATATATATATATATATATATATATATATATATATATATATATATATATATATCGTATATTCTCTAATTTGGGTATATATTTGTATTCTATGTATTAGTATTAATATATATTTTAGTACCTATATTAATACGTATTTTTTGGTATATATATCTATATATATATATGTATGTATTTTTGGTATAAAAGTATATTTATGTGGTATATAAATGTATATATATATATATATATATATATATATATATATATATATATATATATATATATATATATATATATATATATATATATATATATATATATATATATATATACATAGTATATGTTTGATAAAACGTATTTTGGTAAATATATAAATGTAGTATATATAATTTATATTGGCATATATGTACATACATACATACATACGTAATTATGGTATATGTATTAAGATTTGTATATATATATATATTTAGTACATATATATATATATATATATATTCTTTAGTATATATATATATAACTTTGGTGGTTGTATATATAAATGTAAATGTATTTGGTATATATATATATATATATATATATATATATATATATATATATATATATATATATATATATATATATTGTATAAGGTATGTTCTAGTGGATATTTTTATAATTAAACATATAGTATCAATTTTACTTAAAATATATATAAATATACATAGCTATTTTTCGTACCAAATGAACATTAATGTATTGTTAGTAGAAATATGTAGAATATGTACTAGATGACTGAGTGTAAATACGGATACCCCGTAACTACACCTGACCTATGACCCTGTGAACCGCTAGCAGATTGCCACACGTACACTGACGTATTGGCAAGTCCCGTACCATTTTAATCGTCTGTCTCGCCCGGCAATCACAGACGCGACGCCCGTACGACTTGACGCACACTGACCCTAGATTGACCAGTGCCATACCTGGCATAGCCCTGAGTTAGGTATTTGATTGTGTGTTTAGTATAATATCTGATACAAACGTTGTATTATTTATTATATATTTATAGGACTGTTGGATCCTCCAGACGATACTCTGGGACAGGACATTGGTTTTACCAGCTAAGGACCCAAGGCGAGTACATTCTCTGATTAGTTCTAATTTATGATATCTCCTATGTTCATTATATCTAGTGTAAATATCCATATTTCGACACGCTGGTTACACGGATTGGTGTATACGGATCTCGTCATGAGATGTTATTCCTTGTTCATGGTATAGCTTGTACAAGTCTTGCTTCATTGATATCTTGTACATGTACAGACACTGATTTTTGGGGAGATTTGCTACCTCCCTAGGGGATCCCGTGCCATAGCGTACCATGGTTGGATCTACTATACCAATCGGGGGTGGGGAGTATTTTAGTATAGATATGTGATCATACCCAACTCTACATGCATCATAGCTCACCCCACATCTCACGTCGGGTGCGGCCTGACCATTTATATGCTTCATAGCTGTTACGTGTGATTAGTCTGACCTCTACATGCATCATAGCTAACCAACGGTTAGCCTGACCTTACATGAATCATAGCTAATCACATGTAACCAGCCTGATTAAGTTTCCAAGCCGATCACATGTTAAAGCTAGTACTCACACACTTAGTCATAGTATCCTTGCTCATTGACATATTGTTTCTTTTTCTGCATTTACTTATAATATTTTTAGTATATCCTTTATTGTATGCTTCTCGTACATATATATGCCTCTTGTATATTTCCATCTATATACTGCTATATAGTTTATATCATTGATATAGAACTGCTAATTAGAAATGTACTTTGCTCCTTCCTGACTGGAAAATATTTTCCAGACTGTGATCTTAGTGGACTTATTTCTGACACTTGGGGATTGGATGTTACTGATTGCAGGTATGACTATTTTGTCGTTAGACTTGTCTTGTATTTCTTTGCTTGCCTTGGTATCTCATCGTGCTTTAGTTTATGTGATTGAGTATTTCCAGCATTATTTTATGATATCAACGTCTTCTTATGGAGTTGGGTATTCATGTGAGATTGATTAGATAGTCACATGACCTAGACAGCGTTCTACCGTCGATGCTGCGGCGTAGGCTGGACGTACCCACGCTCTCGTACCCCTAAATCGGGTGCGGGTCGTGACACGTTTTTAGTGGTGGCCCATGCAGGTCAGACTTCATAAGTGGTGCGATGTCGTAGTAGTGCGACGTCATAGTTGTACTACTGCGTGCCTGCTATTGAATGTAGGACATAGGATACTAGGATGAGAGAGGATACTCAATCACAAATTCTTGAGAGATTCCTGGGACGACTCCTTGAGAATCTTATTATAAATTCCAATTTAAATCCTTCGCCTTGTTCCCGTCCGTCCTCTCTTGTTGATATTGAAATTGATTCATGTTGATCAGTTATTAAATTAGGGTCTTGGTTTCATTGTAGGGTTTGGTTTCATGCCGAGATGAATTTATGGACTAAATTTTACGATATCATCTGATGACATATATTGATGAGAACATTGCGAAAGGTGAAACGTCTGCTTTGGTTATGGTACCTAGAGTTTATCGCAGCTGTATCGGTTGGCGTGGCAAAAATTCTAGATGTCATGATTATAGGGTTGCGTACTTTAGTTACAGAACCTGTCGTTTATCGCACCTATGCCTACTGGCATGGCGAGGATTCTCAGCGTCATGATTTCTGACCGACTTGTATGATTATCAGGTTGTATCTTAAAATTTGTTCTTAAAGTATCATTTCAACACTTATCTATTTCTGTTATACAGGACTTTATTCCATCATTCTTTTGTTGCTAGCAGTAGAAACACCTTCAGTCCTTAATCCAGTCTTTTGAGCTCCTATTCCTTGAGGATTCCTTGTTAAGTATGATAATTAGTGACTTATAATTATGTCTGTGTCTTGAGTATTAGTATTGACTGAGTGTTGCTAGTGAGTTGTAAGCGTTTCCTAGTTAGACATGTGAGCAGTAGGCTTAAATCTAGAGTTAGCCCTTAGCATAGTACCTTGTAACAATGGTTCTAGGATAGGTGTCATTACAGTACTGAGAGTAAAGAAGAGTATAGAGTATCAGTGATAGTTCCAAGAGTTAGTATCAGAGCCAACATACCCGTCCTGGATAATCATGATTATATAATTGGATGATCTATGAAAACAATTAGGTATCAAGGAATTGTGTTAAGAATTAATGGAGCATGACGTTCAATTTGATGATTGATATCGGGTGTGTTAAAGGTAAGGAATTGTATATGCATAAAAGAGTTAATGAGGTGTCATGAGTAGAGAAATATCGGAATTGGTAATGAAAATAGTGAGGCATATCATAGATTAGTTTAACAGGCTGTAAAAGGTTAAAGGAAAATACCTATACATCAATCGAGATGAAGAACCATATACATGCCCACGAGAGTAAAGAAACATGAGTGTAAAAGAAGATACAGGTGATCATGAGTTCTAATAAGCTTGATAAGATAATCCATTAATGAAGCTAGTGATATAATACCAAGAGTGCTAATGGTTCTATATCGAGGATTAGTCGAGAATGACGCTAATAACAGTAAGCACTCTGCGTGATGATAATCGGATGATATACCAGTTAATATAGATTGAAAATCATGAAAGAAAATACATGTGATGATAACTTTGATCATTGGAGGTAATAGTGCAAGTGATTCGGGCAGTACAATTTTAGTACACAGTTATAGACACTAGATGTTTTGAGTGCACCTTGAGTATCAGAGACCGTGAGCACCGATATGTATATTTGTGGATTTATAAATTAGAGAGTGGAAATAAATTTTAATTTTGAGAATTATTGAGGAGTTGAGATTATGTCATTAAATTTTTGAGGGTTCAAAATTTTGATTCAATAAACATGGTCAAGGCTATAAAGATTTTAGGAGTGATAAAAATTTGATTTCGATATTGAGTATTCGACTATTGAGGAAGTATATGCATTTCATATTAAAGTTGTTCGAGAAGTTAAACCTTGACGATTATTTAGAGGATTAATTTTATGGTAGATGAGAAATATTGTCACGCCCCAGTCCCAAAATACCGAGGGACTGGATGCGCGGCAATGGCCAGCCGCACGCACCGATAGACAACCCAATTTAATGGATCCATCAGGGCATGCTTAAGCTGTATTCTAACAGTAAAATGTTACAAGTCACAGGTGTTTCTAATCTCATCCACAGAACAAACACAGATTAATGCCAGGAATAATGCAATGGAAATAAATAAGCAACATCAAATTATCTCGAGAAACAATCCGAGAATCAGTCTGTTACATTTAAGGAAATAGACAGGAAATAAAATACTGCAAATAGAAATACTGAGTAGATAAAGCCGGTGCTCAGGAGAAATCTTCGGCCACTATCTCGTCCTCGGTTCCGGGTTCTGATTCAAGGAGTGCTCCTGTACCGTACACCTCGGGGTAGTTCTCTTCAGCTATACCTGGGGACATCATCCATTCCAGGTCCTCAGGGGACATAGCAAGGTACAGAAATAACTCAAGCCAAAATGAATATTAGTGCAGCAATAAAATAAACAGCAGGGTAAATATGTAAACCAGCTAAGTGATATGCAAGTGAGAGTTTTAGTCATACTCAGGCTGAGACTACTACAGGATCAGTGTCGAAGAAACCATAGCAGTATTTTCTCGAAGGGCCAGAACTGGTGCCATAGCTCTGTGTCAGAGACTAAGACACATCCAGATAATAGTATTTATATTATATTCAGCCTTGATATGATAATACTCTCCCCACCCCATGTAATCTCACGTCACAGTTCCAGAATATCACAGGTACAAGTCACGCAAGATCGAACTAATGCAATGAGTCAGGATAGAATCTACGCATGTAAACTGTATATGTCATGAATATGTATCCTATACGGAATCACCATATATATCTCAGGAAATTCTGTCACATGAATAGTGTCAGGTGTCCTGGGTTGAGCAGTTAAACAAGATTATGCATTTACAAGAACTCAATTAAAATACTCTAACCGGAATTACTGAGAATTGGCAAGCTTTACTTGCCCACTAATGCAAAATTAAACCAAGAAATTATATAGCAAGCTGCAGGATTTGGCAAGGTACACTTGCCCACTGATGTATAACTAAGTCAAGGAAATAGGTAGCAGAGCTGCAAGTTTTGGCGAGGTACACTTGCCTGTGCTTCCGGCTCTGATTGCGGCTCTGACTTCAGTTGGATTTGCAGGCGGTACTCCGGTTGCTAAAACAAACATCACCATCAGATCCAGAAAATATCAATCAGCTAGAAACGCCTGTCCTTGGGTCTAATTTGGAGACAAGGGCAAAAACGGCAGTTTCGGGTCAAAACGGGGTCCACATGCGGGGCCCGCTTTGCACCGAAAAATGTGTCAGGGTCAAAAGTCTCCAAATTCACCAAACTTAGTGTCAACAGGTCAGGAATGATGATACAAACTCAACGGAACTTTCAGAATTGGATTCCGATGAGCCGATCACAAAATCGCCCGTCGAGCGGGGCCTATGGGGCCCACGACACGCGATTTCGTCAACTTTCCCAGAATCGAACCAAACTTGGCTCACAGGACCAGCGTATCACTACGAGTCCGATGGCGTAAGTTTTGTTTTAATCAGACGTGTGTACACAAAGTTAGGGTAAATTGCAGAAAAGTCGGATACGGGGCGATGTCCGCGGATACGCGTTGATTCCGGTGTGCACGCACACCCGAATCGACTTCTACGAAATCCCACACGTCCGTATCGATGATACGCACGTATCTGTGAAGACCGCGTGCGACCAAGTCGTCCCGTTTGGCGGGGCGTACTCAGTTCCGGGGTAAAATAGGGTCTGGTTTTTCCTGTTTTTGGATCGCGGTGTGCGATCACCACAGGACGCGATGCCCCGAGCAGTTTATCCGGACACCGAGAGGGTCATACAGGCTTCGCAACACAATTTACGAAATCGAAAACAGAGCTACGAGCAAGAAGATACACGCACCTGAACGAGGGTCGAAAACCGGGGCAAAATCGTGTCCGACACCACACAGGGCACGTGTCCTGTGTCCGACATGCGGGGGGGGAATTAGGGCTAGGGTTAGGGATTTCTCGCCGAACTCCGGCGGAGGGCGGCCGGGTTGAGGCGGAGGGGGCCGGGGGCAGCGCGACGAGGCGGCGCAGGGCTCGGGCGGAGGCGGAGGGGACGCGGGGGGCGGCCGGAGGCGGCTCGGGGAGCTGCCCGCTGCTGCTGTGCTGCTGCTGTGGCCGTCGACGGTGCTCTATGGTGGAGAGGAGGGGGTGGCTGACGGAGGAGGAGGGCCGGCGCTGCAGCGGTGGCGGAGCAGGTAGCGTCGACGGGGAGGGGGAGCCGGTGGTGGCGGGGTAGCTTGGTAGGGCTGGCCGGAGAAGAGAACGGGGGGATTTTTATAGGCGGGGGGAGGCTGGGGATGGCCGGGAATGGCGGGGAGAGGGGGTGGTCGTGGGGAGGTGGCCGGGCGGAGCGGGCCAGAGGCGGCGGACGCGGCGCCGGACGCGGGGGAGGGAGGACGTGGTCAGGGACGGGTGAGGGGATGCCGGGTCGGGTCGGGTGCGGGTCTGGCCGACCCGCCCGACCCGCTAGGCCAGGGTTTTGGGCCGGGTTGGGGCTGGGCCCGGTGGGCCGGGTCCAGTAGGCCGCGGGCTGGGTTTAGAAATAATAATAATAATAATAATAATAATAATAATAATAATTAATAATTAATAAATAAATAAATAGTTAAATAAATAGTTTTAGGTGTTTTAAAATAGTTTTAGGGTTTTTCCTGTTTTTGGATCGCGGTGTGCGATCACCACAGGAAGCGATGCCCCGAGCGGTTTGTCCGGCACTGAGAGGGTCATACAGGCTTCGCAACACAATTTACGGAATCGAAAACAGAGCTACGAGCAAGAAGATACACGCACCTGAACGGGAGTCGAAAATCGGGGCAAAATCGTGTCCGACACGACACAGGACACGTGTCCTGTGTCCGACACGCGGGGGGGGAATTAGGGTTAGGGTTAGGGATTTCTCGCCGGACTCCGGCGGAGGGCGGCCGGGCGGAGCGGGCCGGAGGCGGCGGACGTGGTCAGGGACGGGTGAGGGGAAGCCTGGTCGGGTCGGGTGCGGGTCTGGCCGACCCGCCCGACCCGCTAGGCCAGGGTTTTGGGCCGGGTTGGGGCTGGGCCCGGTGGGCCAGGTCCAGTGGGCCGCGGGCTGGGTTTAGAAATAATAATAATAATAATAATAATTAATAATTAATAAATAAATAAATAGTTAAATAAATAGTTTTAGGTGTTTTAAAATAGGTCCGGGGCCCAATAAAATCCAGAAAAATTACCCTAAGTCCAGTTTTTCATTTTACACCCAAAAATATTATTTTCATAATATTTTAATATTGTTTAATATCAATTAAAAATTATTTAATAATTAAAACCCTGTTTTTAATTTTAGAAAAATACCAGAAAATTTCAGAAAATTGTAAAAATCCAGTTTTGAAAATTTTGAAAAATCAGGGGGTTTACAAATATAAATATTAGTATATATGTAGATGATATACCTATGTAAGGATCTATTAACTTGGGCATGATTGAGATGGCACTGAAAACAGACTTGGGTGTCCATCTAGAGTTGTATTAGGGAGAAAACAGTATTTAGTATGATGTGTTACACTTGGTGTGCACTGGAGTGATGAGAACAAATAGTATGGACAATTTTAGTAGGAACGAGAATTGGAAGAGAGTATGGTACTAAAGAGATAGAGGTATCAAACTTGGATGTATTATTGAACCATGGTTATATTAGAGAATCTTGGTATCAGATTTATGTATAAGCAGGTGTATGCAATGAGGATGTAATCATGGATGTTGTGGACTAATGATTAATTGATAGGAGTACCAGTGTACAAGAGTAGGAATTAGTTAGTGAATGTGCCAGAGTTAAGTGTATGTTAAAGATAGGGGACACCGCAAGAAACATGTTAGCAGGTTCCTTCTTTTTCTCATGTTGTTTTCGTCTTCTGATTGATTGATTCCCCAGTACCGTAGCTTGTATTCATAATTTTCCTGTTAGAATGTAGTGAGTAGTACACCCTGACAAAGACTGCAGTACCATGACAAAAGACACATGACCGTACATTTTTCTTAGATTACAGGGTGTATGACTGTAGGTAAATTTTCTTAGATCATGATCATTAGGGTTTGACCATAGCAAAGATCTATGACAAGGTTATAGCTTGACAAAAAGGGGCAAGATGATTAAATTTGTGAATAAGCATTAATTTAAATAAAGAATTAAGGGGTTAATATAACAAAATTGATGGATCATTGATTTTACGAAGATCGAGGTATGATTGAAATTCGAGGACAAACATTAACTTAAATGGAGAGTTAAGAAATTAACATGGCAGAATTGAGGATTTATTAATTTTAAGAAGGTTATGATATAATTGAATTGGTTATTAAAATTTGAGAAAATTAGGAAAATTATCATTATACCTATTTGATTGCAAGATAGGAATTTAAAATTTTATATTATGAATGTTGCATTTGAAGATTCTGTAAGTATCGTCGCGTTGAGTATTTTAAGAAAAAAGGAAATCAGGAAATAAATTATTAATGGGATAGTGTCGAATTTGATTCTTAGGATGAGGATTTAGATTTTGAATATGCATTGATTGGGTTTAAATTGAAAAAAAAATTATTAACGGATTGGTGTTTAAATTCAAACTTTTCGGATGACAATTCCGATTTTATGAATATAGTGGATTAATTGAATCGAAGGGTTGGATTGTGTTTTAGATGGGAGTCTTAATGTGTATTAAGTGAACTAGAGGTTTGGATGTCAAAATCCGAGTATTTAATTCCTTAAATTTAAATTCGGAGGAAATGGTGAGGAAATGGAAACTGATTTTTTATTTTCTAGGATATTGCAAGAATATAGTAATTTCATAAAGTTTTGAAGATTGTGAAACGACAAGGTGGATTATTTCAGGATTATGTGAGTTGGTGAATTTAACCGTTGATGGAAAATAATATAATGAATAAACACTACTAAGAGGACTTTAAATTTCGAGGACGAAATTCTTTTAAGGAGGGTAGACTTGTCACTACCACATTCTGAAAATGGGGGTATTTTTGACTTTTTATAATTATTAGTATTGTGGTATTTATATTAAATGATTTCTCGATAAGTGTATTTAAATTAATTAATTTCGTGAGATGGGTAATTAAATATATTATTATATTCAGTGTTCATTAATGTCTGAGCTGGTAGACTCGGCCTAGAAGCCATTAGACGAACACCTGTCCGAATTATTTGGGTTTTTGTGTTAATTGCATTAATTAGGATTTAATTTATTGGAGGTCGTATTTAACTACCGTAATTTATTTAATTTTTGCGTTTTGCCCTTGCTTCGATATTTGGAGCACTACCCTAGTTTTTGCCTTCCAACAAATTTTACAACATTGTCCTAGACGTGCCCGCCTTCCATTCTGCCATTTTTGTAACTCAAAAATTTTTGATCTCTTGAGCTTCATTTTAGCCGCACAATATTCGTCGCGGACGTTTATTTAAATTCTAAAAAATTCTAATTTTTGTATCGTTGTGCGTTCCAATTGAAATTGGAGGCAATCTTGACCTATTTTTCATACGGCCCAAATTAGGGTAATATTCTGTTCTGAGTCTTCTTCATTAATGGTATTGGTGATCCGACCTGATTTTGGTCCCATGTACTCCTAATTAATTTTAGAACGCCAAGTGTATCTAATTTTAATAAATTAAATTCAGAAACTCATTTCTGTATAATTTTCCATTTATTGGGGACTTAATTGCAAAATTGTAATGATGTGCCACCATCCTATTGGTTTAACCCACATAAAGGAAACCAACCCACTATTGTGACTGGTCAACCCAACACCCTCTCTCCTCCTTTCTTTTGTTGCATTTTTACTCATGTTGAATCTAGGCCTTCCATTTCAAATGGAGCCATCCCCACCACACAACCCCCTTGCATATTCCCTCAACCCTTTCCCAAGGAAACCCCCATCCCAATATTGGTCGGCCCTAATTTTAGGGAGCCACATCATCCTCCCCATACAAGAAACCAACCTCTCCATACTATTTTTTCACAACACCATCACCAACCCCCTCACCTACACCTTCACCAAGCTAACCCTATACCCAGCCATCCCCGACCGGCCATTGAACTCCGGCGAGCCACTGCCCTGGCCCGGCTCTCTTCTCCGGCCACCCGCCGGAGGGTCCGTCCCCCACCACTGCTCAATCCCCCTCGGCTACAGTTCACCGACACCAAGCTCGGCCTGCATCCGGCTCATCCCAAGCCATCTCCGGTCGACCAAAGCTCAGCCGAGCTCACCCTCAGGAGCCAACCACACCGGCCTCCCACCAGTTCATCGAACCACCGCTCCCCACTGAGCAACCACCCTGGCCCGGCCAAGCCCCGACTGCGGTTTCTCCCCGGCGCTTCCCTACGCCGAGCAACTTTTCTCACCCTCAGTCGAGACCCCCGCCTGCATCCTTCTTCCCACTGCGACCATATCTGCTGAGCCGAGCTCCCCGGAGACGAGCAGCTCCACCTAAGTTCGCTCCGGCCAACCGAGCTTGCAAACTCCGACGAGCCCGCTACACTTCTCCTTATATCTTTCCCCGCCTGCAGCGACCCGACCGGCCTCCTCATATGACCGGAGCACCACTGCCCCGAGCCGACGTCTTCACTGTCGTCAACCCATACCTGCTCCCTTCTCCGTCGAGCACACCTGAGCCGACTTCCCTGTATCCCATCCTTCCCGGGAAGTCAGCACGACTCATCCCGAGCTCGTCGTCAGCAGCAGCAGTACCACCACCTCGTCGACGACGTCTTCGCCGTCGTCGTGCGCAGGTACGGTTCCCCTCGTGTACGTATGTAGGTATATATGTATGTATTGGTTTGCATGTATACATATATATATAGTATATGAAATGTATATGGGTATCTATTAGTATATACGT
The DNA here is from genome assembly GCA_036927795.1 of Iris macrosiphon. Classification (NCBI taxonomy): domain Eukaryota; kingdom Viridiplantae; phylum Streptophyta; class Magnoliopsida; order Asparagales; family Iridaceae; genus Iris; species Iris macrosiphon. The sequence goes on from JAYESA010000004.1 coordinate 55,741,223, forward strand.
ATTCATATGCGTGTATACATCTATATATATATATATATATATATATATATATATATATATATATATATATATATATATATATATATATATATATATATATATATATATATATATATATATATATATATATCGTATATTCTCTAATTTGGGTATATATTTGTATTCTATGTATTAGTATTAATATATATTTTAGTACGTATATTAATACGTATTTTTGGTATATATATATCTATATATATATATGTATGTATTTTTGGTATAAAAGTATATTTATGTGGTATATAAATATATATATATATATATATATATATATATATATATATATATATATATATATATATATATATATACATAGTATATGTTTGATAAAACGTATTTTAGTAAATATATAAATGTAGTATATATAATTTATATTGGCATATATGTACGTACATACATACGTAATTATGGTATATGTATTAAGATTTGTATATATATATATATATTTAGTATATATATATATATATATTCTTTAGTATATATATATAACTTTGGTGGTTGTATATATAAATGTAAATGTATTTGGTATATATATATATATATATATCTTGTATAAGGTATGTTCTAGTGGATATTTTTATAATTAAACATATAGTACCAAACTTACTTAAAATATATATAAATATACATAGCTATTTTTTGTACCAAATGAACATTAATGTATTGTTAGTAGAAATATGTAGAATATGTACTAGATGACTGAGTGTAAATACGGATACCCCGTAACTACACCTGACCTATGACCCTGTGAACTGCTAGCAGATTTCCACACGTACACTGACGTATTGGCAAGTCCCGTACCATTTTGATCATCTGTCTCGCCCGGCAATCACAGACGCGACGCCCGTGCGACTTGACGCACACTGACCCTAGATTGACCAGTGCCATACCTGGCATAGCCTTGAGTTAGGTATTTGATTGTGTGTTTAGTATAGCATCTAATGCAAATGTTGTATTGTTTATTATATTTTTATAGGACTGTTGGATCCTCCAGACGATACTCTGGGACAGGACATTGGTTTTACCAGCTAAGGATCCAAGGCGAGTACATTCTCTGATTAGTTCTAATTTATGATATCTCCTATGTTCATTGTATCTAGTGTAAATTCCCTATTTTGACACGCTGGTTACACGAATTGGTGTATACGGATCTCATCATGAGATATTATTCCTTGTTCATGGTGTAGCTTGTACAAGTCTTACTTTATTGATATCTTGTACATGTACAGACATTGATTTTCGGGGAGATTTGCTACCCCCCTAGGGGATCCCGTGCCATAGCGTACCATGGTTGGATCTACTATACCAGTCGGGATGGGGAGTATTTTAGTATAGATATGTGATCATACCCAACTCTACATGCATCATAGCTCACCCCACATCTCACGTCGGGTGCGGCCTGACCATTTACATGCTTCATAGCTGTTACGTGTGATTAGCCTGACCTCTACATGCATCATAGCTAACCAACGGCTAGCCTGACCTTACATGAATCATAGCTAATCACATGTAACCAACCTGATCAAGTTCCCAAGCAGATCACATATTAAAGCTAGTACTCACACACTTAGTCATAGTATCCTTGCTCATTGACATATTGTTTCTTTTCCTGTATTTACTTACAATATTTTTAGTATATCCTTTATTGTATGCTTCTCGTACATATACATGCCTCTTGTATATTTCCATCTATATACTGCTACATAGTTTATATCATTGATATAGAACTACTAATTAGAAATGTACTTTGCTCCTTCCTGACTGGAAAATATTTTCCAGACTGTGACCTTAGTGGACTTGTTTCTGACACTTGGGGATTGGATGTTACTGATTGCAGGTATGACTATTTTATCGTTAGACTTGTCTTGTATTTCTTTGCTTGCCTTGGTATCTCATCGTGCTTTAGTTTATGTGATTGAGTATTTTCAGCATTATTTTATGATATCCACGTCTCCTTATAGAGTTGGGTATTCATGTGAGATTGATTAGATAGTCACATGACCTAGACAGCGTTCTACCGCCGATGCTGCGGCGTAGGCTGGACGTACCCACGCTCTCGTACCCCTAAATCGGGTGCGGGTCATGACATATTATGATGCATCATGAAAAGGGATAGGGTGTGTTCTTATGTAGCATAGCAAGGTTATAGCTTATGCATCTCGGCAGCTATGAGATCAAAAAAAAAATTATCCGATGCATGACTTGGAGTTAGCAGTAATAGTGTTTACGCTTTAACTTTGGAGACATTATCTATATGGATATCGAGTAGAGATTTTTACTGATCACAAGAGTTTGAGGTATGTCTTTACCCAGAAGGATCCCAATATAAGAAAGAGAAGATGGCTACAGTTGATGACAAACTATGATCTAGATCTTCAATTTAATCCTGGGAAGGCCAATGTCGTAGCCGATGCTTTGAGCCGGAGGGCAGGAGTTTATTTCCTTAAGTCACAACAAGAGATTCTAGAAGATCTTCAGAAGATAGGCATAGAAGTAGTATTGCCAGGCGACACAATATTGATGGCTGGTCTGCTAGTTCAATCTAATATAGTGGAGAGAATCAAGGTAGCACAAGCAACATATGTCAAGCTTTAGCGACTCAAAATAGAGTGTGAGGTCGAACGTAAACCAAAACTAAGCATTCACATTGACAAAACTCTCTATTTTGGGAATCGTCCTTGTGTACCTAATGGAGACATTCATCGCAAGATTATGTCAGAGTCCCATAGTTTACAATATTTAGTGCATCCCAAAGGAGCAAAGATGTACAGAGTCATTCGTCAGCATTTTGATAGAATGGAATGAAGAGAGAAATAACTCGATTTGTCTCCTGATGTTTGGTTTGTCAACAAGTTAAAGCTGAACATCAGAGGCCTACATGACTTCTTCAACCTTTACTAATTTTGGAATGGAAGTGGGACCATATAAACATGGATTTTGTGACCGGTCTTCCTAGATCCCCAGTTGACAAAGATGCAATTTGGGTAATATTAGATCGACTCACAAAGGTTGCTCACTTTTTTCCTTTCAGAGTGGGACAGTCTACAGAGCAGTTAGCTCGGATGTATATAAATCAGATTGACAGACTTTATGGAGTACTAGTTAGTATTGTATCGGATAGAGATTCCAGATTCACATATCACTTTTGGCAGAGTCTAAAGCAGAGTCTGGGTACCCGCCTAAAATTCAGTACAGCTTATCATCCTCAAACAGATGGTCAGTCAGAACGTACGATCCAGACTCTAGAAGATATGCTCCGTTCATGTATCCTTGACTTTTGTGGTTCGTGGGAAGATCACTTGCACTTGGTAGAATTATCTTACAACAACAGTTTTCAGACAAATATCCAGATGGCACCATTCGAGGCACTGTATGGCAGAAAGTGCAGATCCCCTATAATTGGGATGACATGGGTCAGAGTTGAGGTAGTCAAACAAGTCTAGAAACATCTTAAGGTGGCTCAAGATTGTCAGTGTCATTGGGCCGATTAACATCGGTGACCTCTTGAGTTTTCTGTCGGTGACCATGTATTCCTTCGGATTTTGCCTACCCGAGGGGCTATCAGATTTGGTGTGCGAGAAAAGGTAGTCCACTGTATATTAGTCTGTTCGATATCCTCGAGCGAGTAGGAGATATTTCTTATCGCCTTGCTCTTCCACCGACGCTTCATGAGATACATAACATTTTTCATGTATCTCAATTACGACGGTATATACCAGATTCAAGTCATGTCCTGGATCATTCAGAATTGGTCGTTGGTAATAACCTTTCATATGAGGAGAGGCGTGTATCCATTTTACCAGAGGGAGAATATTCTCAAGAACCAGACCATTCAGTTAGTCCGACTTGCTTGGGGGTATCACTCACCGGGCGAGTTAACTTGGGAGCGAGAGGATGATATTCGTGCTTGATACCTGTATTTGTTTGACTCGTGAGGTATACTTTTTCGTATATCTCGTACCCTGATCTTGTCTTGTGCATGCTTGTCATATTCTAGGATTGTGCTGGATTTTCGTATGCCCTTGCTTGCCTTGATTGCATGTCCCCAGAGTTCTTGCTAGACCCGATGCCTGTTTGAAATTTTGAGGACAAGATTTTCTAAGGAGGAGAGATTTTTAAGACTCGCTCACTATTCTAATATGCGTACCCGATATATGCATTTAATACGTATATACATATAAGGAGGAGAAATTTGCCTTGTTGTTTGCCCAGAATAGTAATTTGTGCGCTATTACCCGTTTGTGCACCAATGGTAGTTTTTGACCCATTGTGCGCGAATGTTATTTCTTTGCCTGATTTTGTGCGCCAAACCTAAATTATTAATTTATGCGCCTGTATGCCAGTATTCTCTTTAACATGCTTAACTCTTGATGATTCTTTAGTTCTCTTTTAATCATGTTATTTTAGTTAATCCTGGTTATTTTCTGAGCATGACATTCTTGATATTGATCTCGATTTCCTGACATGATCTAGTAATTGTACATTATAAATAATAATTCTAATAATCCTGATCTTGTACTGATAACCCTGATCCTGTACTGATAATCTCGATAATTCTTATCCTATACTGATAACCATGATCCTGATAATCCTGATAGTGGCTCGACATAGCGCACTCCAGACTTGAGCATTCATGTAACTGTCCTGATCAAGGCTATTAGTAGCACATGTATTATATGACATGTAACCTCATGGTTAATATTGATTGTACTCATCAAGTTATTGTCATATTTTGCATTATGTCTAAGGCAGATTCCTGAGCACCACGGTCGAGAATCCTTGATACTTGTCCAGGCTAATAACTAGAATAATAATCTAAAAAGCATCTAGAGAGATTTTTTGGCTATATGCAATCCCGGTATCCCAGCGACACCTGATCGATTTGGAACTCTCCGTCATAAGGGGCACACTTCCAGCACATTGTCGAGTGTTGTATTACCAGAAAAGATAAGAAATGATTATACCTGATGTATCTATATTATGTACCTGTTCATCTAGATAATCCGGATAGTCTGCAGGGCATGTAGCTGTAAGAAATCTCAAACTACATGTGTTAGTAATTAGGACTGTGATAACCCTAGTTAGCTAATGATAGCAAGCCGTAGGGAATGATTGGCCGTGATCGCTTGATTTCTAATCTAGTATAGTCCCGTCCTAATTTTATTGGTAGCTGATCCGAAAATGGTAATCCGAAGTAATAATTCTAGATAAAATTACTCCTGAACTACTTAACTGTTATTTTACCCGTCGCACTTATTTAATTGTCCCTTATGCTATTTCTTATTTATTTGTCTGCATGCTGGTTTTATTTCATAAGTTTGGGTCCCTTGTGATACTTGATATTTTAGGGTCTGGCCCCACTGGTTTTGTATAGCAAAATTTTGGACCAGGACCGCAGGATCTCCCGTATTTTCCGTCTCAAGATGGTGAACACGAGGAGCGCCCGAGGACATAAGTGGGTTTCTTCTTTCTCTCCTACTTGATCATGTACATTATTCTTTTAAGGCATTTAGCCACCAAGCATGTGTCTAGTTCGTATTGTGGGACTTGACATTCTAGCCTACGGGCCTACATGTAAACCATATTCTAGACTATAGTTAGAGTTGATCATATAACATTATACTCGGCTAGTTCTTTATTTTTTTGTACTAGCTTCATGATCATCTGGGTATGTATAGTTTGGGACACCTTACTATTATATGTTGGTGATTCACACATCTTATAAACTTGTTGCTTGCTTGAGATTGAGACACCTAGGATTCTTGACCTAGGAATGCCTGGTAGATTGAAGAGTAAACCCCTCACATGTCTATACAGCCATGACTGTATCTCAGTGTGTGAGTACTCTGGTATACGTAGATGGCTTTGTCTGTCTCCGCTCTCCAATATTCTGGTCCTGGGGCATGACATTGTTTAAGTGGTGGCCCATGCAGGTCTAAAAATTCAGAAGTGAGTGGGGTTTTCCAATGTATTTTAGATGTCTCAATCATGCTACTCCTTGATCTCCTCCAGTGTCGAATTTATATCCCTAAAATCTTGATTCAATATCTACTTTGATCCTCGATAAATCATGTTCACCCCTTTGTTGATCCTTGTGTCCTTTATCTTTCAGGGACATTGTTCCTGGTCCTTCTGATCATCCAGCCCGAGTTCCTCCAATAGCAGGACAACATCCCCATGCCCAGCAAACCCTTGAGGTTCAGCCTCAGCATTCTGGGACCGGATTTAGAACAGCTCAAGATGAGGAATCTCAGATCTAGCCAGTACCTCATGTGCAACAAGTACTTGATACAGGAGGGGATAACAGTGTGCTTATTGGTATCCTTCGGGAATTATTGGCATCTTAAGGATGTCGAGAGAATGTACTCATTAAGTCAGTACAAGGGGCTTTGGAAAGAGGCGGACATCGTGCTTGGCAAGCAACTTCAAGCGTCTCCAACCCTCGTATTTCTATGGCACCGAGGATAATATTGCATCAGACGCTTGGCTTCAGGACACTGAGACTATTCTAGAGGCAGCCGGAGTACCGGCTAGAGAGCAAGTCTCGGTGGTTCGGTTACAGTTGTTAGATTTGGCCCGAGACTGGTGAACATCACAGATGGTTTCACTAACAGTACTCATCCCCTGGGCTATATTCAGAAAAAGGTTTCAGTTCAAATACTTTAATGCGGTATCGCATTATGATCTGCAACAAAAATTTAATAACTTGAAGTAGATGGGCAGGATTGTCGATGGCTACAAGATAGAATTCTACAGACATAGTCGATTTGCTTCCTCTTTGGTGACGATCGAATTAGACAGAGCAAGAAGGTTCCAACAGGGACTTCACCTGGAGATCATATTGGCAGTAGAACAGCACGAGTTCCAGACTTTTGATGCTATGTTAAGAGAAGCAAGGAGGCATGGGTATACCTCCTATAGAATAGTAGATAGGACTGGAGGTCGTAAGAGGGCCCATACTTCAGGCGGTTCTTATAACCAGTCTTCAGCACTAGCCACGACAATTAGAGCTTTAACTATCGGATCACCGAGGAGGCTAGTTTCAACAGTCTCAGTTTAGCAAATAGTACCAACTCAAACTCAACAGCAGAGATCATCTCCTTCAGTAGGATGTTCTCATTATAGAAAACCAGGACACGTAATTTCAGAGTGTTATAGAGCACAAGGGTTGTGTTTAGCCTGTGGAGCTCCAGGCCACAGAGTGGGATCTTGCCCAAATAAAGCTAGTACATCATCATCCTCCCCGGTAGGACCCCAGTATAGGGCCCTAATGCTGGTTCAGTAACACCAGGGTCAGAGGCCTTTGCCGACCCAGTCGTAAGTATTCCAGCAGCAGAGGCCACAGCAGTATGTGCAAGCCCAAGCTCAAGTACAAGCCAGGCAAGGAGGTCCGCAGCAGCAAGGACCAATACTAAGAGGACGAGGCCAGGCTATAGCCCTCTCCATAGAAGAGCAGCTAGCTTCAGGTGAGGTGGTGGCAGATGCCATTCTCGTCAACCCTCATTCAGCTTCAGTATTATTTGATTTTGGTGCATCATATTCCTTTATGTCTTCACAATTTGCGACACGAGTTAGATTAGAACCTGAATCATTATCAGTAAGACTCAATATACTTACTGGTAACAGTATCGTGGGAGTAGATAGAGTTTATACCTCGTGTCAGATCACAGTGTGCGAGAGATATTTTTTCGCTTGGCTGATAGAGTTTCCTATGGAAGATTATGACGTCATCCTAGGAATGGATTGGTTGAGTGTATGATACGCGATGATAGATTTCCATGATGGCAATGTTATCTTTCGTATCCCCGGAGTGGAAGAATTCTTATTTTTTAGAGGAGAGATGGAGTCTCCATCAGCGATCATGAGAATAAAAGTAGCAAAAGGAGTACAATTCCCCAGAGTGGTCAGAGAGTTTTCAGATGTGTTGCCAGAAGAGCTTTCAGGCATGCCACCAGAAAGAGAGAGAGAGTTTACCATTGATCTACTTCCAAGAACAGCACCAGTGTCAGAGAGTCTCTACAGGATGACACCACCAGAGTTGGAAGTCTTGTACCGAATGATTAAAGAATTGAGAACCAAGGGATTCATTTATTCTAGTAGATCATCTTGGGGAGCCCTAATGCTTCTAGCGAAGAAGAATGATAGAACATCACGATTATGTATTGATTATCGTACCCTCAATACAGTAACCTTCAAGAACAAGTATCCCTTGCCAAGGATCGATGACTTGTTCGATCATCTTAGTGAAGCAACAGTATTTTCCAAGATTGATCTGCGATCGGGATACCATCAGATGAAGTCAGAAAGCAAGATATACCCAAGATGGCGTTCAGATCAAGATATGGATATTAAGATTTTCTAGTAATGTCCTTTGGAGCAACCAATGCGCCAGCAGTATTCATGGATCTCATGAATCGTATTTTTATGTCATACTTGGACAAGTTCGTGATTGTGTTTATCGATGATATCTTGGTTTATAGTCGAAGTGAAGCTGAGCACGAGCAGCATCTGCTCGTAGTTCTTCAAATTCTTAGGGAACATAAGTTATATGCCAAGTACAACAAGTACGAGTTCTGGCTTGATCGTATTTCATACTTGGGGCATATTATTGCAAAAGGTGGAGTTGAAGTGGATTCCCAGAAGATAGAAGCCGTTGAGACATGGGCAGTACCTAGAACAGTTGTAGAAGTTTATAGTTTTCTAGGACTAGCATGATATTATCGAAAATTTGTGTCAGACTTTGCTAGAATTTTCATATCCTTGACACAATTAACTTGTAAGGATGTGCGCTTTGATTGGACAGATGAATTCTAACCCTCTTTCGAGAAGCTCAAGCAGAAATTGATTATGACACCAATTTTGACACTTTCAGATGGGACAGGTGGTTTCACAGCATATTATGATGTATTAGAAAAATGACTAGGGTGTATTCTTATATAGCATGGTAAGGTTATAGCTTATGCCTCTCGGTAGCTTCGAGACTATGAGAAGACTTATCTAACATACGACTTAGAGTTATCAGCAGTTATCTTTGCACTCAAACTTTGGAGACATTACCTATATGGAGATCAAGTAAAGATTTATGCTGATCATAAGAGTTTGAAGTATGTCTTTACTCTGAAGGATCTCAACATGATACAAAGAAGATGGCTAGAGTTGATGACAAACTATGATCTTGACCTTCAGTATCATCCAGGGAAGGCTAACATCGTGAAAGATGCTTTGAACCGGAGAACAAGAGCTTATTTTCTCACGACGCAATGAGATTTTAGAATATCTTCAGGATATGGACATAGTGTCACACCCCAGTCCCAAAAATACGTAGGACTAGGACACGTAAGCATGCCAGCCGCATGGATATGGCAACTCCAATATATGGAAACCAAATCCATACGTACGCTGTAATATGAATATAAAATCCACAAGTGGTATAAAATGTAATACAAGTCACAGGGTAAAATCTAAATCTCATCCACCAAAATCATATAGAAATAAATAACCAGTATATATGAAACTAGATCTCAATAAGAAGTATCTAAGGATGATAGTTGGATGGAAACAAATCCACTACCAACTCGAATATAAGAGCAAATACAATATGAGTACAACACCACAACACAATATAAGAATACCAGCTATCCATCACAGCTCGAAGAGAAGACATCCTCGGATCACATGTAACCATCCAAATCTGTACTCCTGCAAATACTCAAGAAAAGATACACCTGGCAGCGGACCAGGTCCTCAGAGGGACGTAACAAGATACAGAAAATACGAGCCAATTTGAATACAGTAAACATGCATATGGTTTGAAAATAGATAAGTACGCTGTACATGACAATCTATATGAATGCAAATGAGGACAACTTTTCAACGTATGGGCAAGGGTAGGCTACTCGATCTACCTCACAACTCACACACACGTCAATGGACATCAGAAATCGACATACCGCGGGGGTAGCGACCAGCGAGACTCCAGAAATCGACATACCGCGGGGGTAGCGACCAGCGCGACACACGTCCGTAGTGCGAGCTATATACTATGATTTACCAGAGTGGTTAAAAGCCCATACGCCTAATGATTGTCCTCTATGATACTCGGTGCCATGTGTGTGTCAACATATCTAATACATAGTAATGATTGGAGAAAAACTACACATGCAAGAACTATACAGAAATGAAATAAATAAACAGAATTATAAATAGCATGCAAAGTACTGTAAATAATTTGGCAAGGTATCTTGCCTGGGGTCCTGCTGCTGGTATGAATCAGAGTCCAAGTCACAGTCCAAATAGCCTATGTATTACAAATTTATCCCGTCAAAAGATAATTTATTTTAATTTATTTAATTCTAGAATAATTACTCTAAAATTCTATTTTAATCTTATTATTCTGATTTTTATGTTAATTCCTAAATTTTGTCCAAAGAAACTGAATTTTATCAACTCGAGACTCATGGCACGCAAATCGAGGCGATCTGTTGACCAAAAAGTCAACCGACACAAACTCAACTTTCATGCATGATTTCCTGTAGATTTCAGCGTCAAAAACATGTTGGAATTTATAGCTCGTCCGAATTCAAATTCGTTTGGAAATTATGGTACATACAAATTTTGTATTGTGCACCGATGGTTAAATTCTAACCTAGAAGTTCTACAGAATTAACAGTATGTAAATATTTCGAAATAAATTCTGGGAAAAATATATGTCAATGATCTCGACATTATCTTTCCGAAACTTTAAACGGTTCGTGATTCTGATTCCTGGTTCTCCCAAAATCGCGAAAACATCAAAACACGTCTATTTTTGGATATGCTGTGCTCTACGAAATTTACAGAATTTAATACTCATAATTTAGAAAAACAATTTATATAATCAGAAACCTAACCTCATTATCGTTCTAACAAAAAAAAATTGGAGCGCGTTTGGAGTCCGGAGCTAGGAGATATCGTCTTTTTAATTCGTCATAACTAGTAGAAAATGAGACTGAATTTATGACGAATTTTGACTATTTTTGGACGAAAAAAGAGAGGAATTTGGGGAAGAAAAATATGAAAGATGAGGTATTTATAATGGTGGAGACTACTTAATTAAATACAACTAGGATTGGTTAATTTGGATAGGATTATGATGAATTTAAATAAGGATATGATATACATTAAGTTGCTTTCCTAGTAGGTTCAGGATTTGAATTAATTTAAAGTAGAGTTTGAATCTATCTCAATAATTTATAATCTTAAATATAATTAAATATAATACAAATAATTTAAAAAATCTTATTAATATCTATTAACACTAAATTAGCATCTATCTAATATTAAGACTATATATATCCAAATAAATCCTAATTAATTTCAAAAATCTAAAATAATCTAAAAATGATTCTAAATAAATATTTATATAAGTAAATATATCAAGAAATTCATTTGCTAATTAAATAACAAAATACTCTAAAGAAATTCAATATCTATAATAATATAAAATATACACAAAATATTTATTTTGGGTGAGGGGGTTTACAATCTACCCAACTTACAAAAATTTTATCCTCGAAATTAAAATAGAACATGGTTTCTCTCTATCTAATCTCACTTGATCACAATCTAAAAGAATTTACCTCAAGTTTAATAATGCAATTTCTACCCAACTTAGAATTTATCCATCTATCACATAAGGCTCTTACACTTAAGAAAATATTCCTCAATTTATTTTCTCATGTCATTCAATCCTCAAAACTTTAACACCAACTATATCATATGTGATATGCCCTTAATCAATTATGAAAGATAGTCACCAAATAATGTGATTGGCCTATGGGGTATATCTTATACTATCCGTGTATCACTTATATCCAAGCACGGGATTTTGTCTTTCCGAAACAAGGAAAGACGGAAAGCAACGGAAAAGAGTTCAAGAAGGGGTAATAGAATGGAAGTATGGGAATCAAAGCGTTTAAAGAATTCAAATAGGAATTGTCAAGACAGTTGTGGATTAAAATCTTAATTTGGTAATTTCCTATTCACATGCTCACATCGGTACAGTTATGTACTTGATATGATATACTTTTTCGTATCTAGAGGGTAAGTATATTTGTCTACTGGTCCACTATACATCTTAATCCACGTAAAATACTATTGCGAATGGCGAATCAAGCGCATTATGGCTAGCTAGACCATAATACACTGATTCTGATTAGACAATTTGTATTAGTGTGGTTGATCAGGCCCCAATAACACATATGTCATGAACAAGCTCGATATACGATTAAGCTTGCAAAAACTAGGCTATAATAGCAGCATAATTCAAGGTAGCACAAAAAATATAACGCTGGATTATGATGTGAGAAGTTACAAAATAATTCAAGTTCGCAAAAGCAAAAATAACATAAGCAATAATAATAAAAGACTCTACAATCTCTACAGTTATCATACAACCTCCTTGTCTAAGTCGCTAGTCGACCAAATAGGGGCATGGACCTCTAAATTCTATTGCTTGAATAAACACTGTCATCTTATGCTATCATACAATTAATGTCATTCAGTTACACTTCATCAATGGATCACAGGGACTACGTGATACTAGGTGGTGAGGTATACTATCCAACTTAAAATAATTTAACTACTATTGTATTGTCTTAAGGATACCTACAGAAATAACCTTGCACATGCACATAGAATAGAACTCTTATTAGGTTCTCCTATTGCATTATATAGGTAAGGGTCAAGTGCTCATAGAACATGTGTCAATCGTAGGGATAGAAGAGTTACTAGCCATTAAGGGGAAAGAGATTTAACTCGTATCGAGCTATGGGTACAAATTTCGTGATTTAAAGCTAAGGGGTAATCATTAGGTCACAACCTAAGGGAACTACGCAAACTATCAAATCCTAACTATCACGCACAAAATTCAAAGTTCAAATTACCAAGCTATACCCTAGCAAACTACATGTCCTAACATGGAATAAGATTACTTGGCCTTCAATCATACGAGTTATGTGGCACGAGTTAAATGATGAAGAAAGAAGAATCATAATTTAGTCGTCACACAATTAGCGAACGCTAAGGTTGCAGGGGGACAAGTTATGAAATCAAAAATAGAGGGCTCTAGATAGCATCATGGTTCTCTAAGGGGGTGGCATGCTAGTTGCCATGTTCGGGGTATGATCAAGGGAAAGGGTTGATTACATTCCTCTAGGCTTCCTAGGGTGCTGTCTACTAAGAACAAGACAATGACATAAGTTTTATAGTTCTCTAATACTATCCAATTATGAGGGTTAGTTTCAGTCCTAATGTTCAATATTGGTTCTCCATTGGTTCCTCAATACTAGGGTCAAACATTATGGTAAAACTTCTAACTAACTCTAGTAGTGTCTATACTACTCTCAAGTCTTTATAATACATCAGGGGGTAATGGTAAACCAATTCTAAAGATAAGGAATTCTAGGGTTCACTAGCTAGTCTAAACTTAGTGGTGTATCTATATTCCCGTTGTATTCTTAATAGGGGTACTACTCTAATTATTATCCTAATAACAGGGGTTCCTATATCCTAGCAGAAGGCCATATATACTCAAGGAACTTATTAGGGAAGTACATGAATCAAGCAGGATACAATTGTTCGAATAGATCATAGAGGAGGAAGGTGAATCATAGTCAATTGTGGATGAGATCCTATACTCTAGTCCTATGTGCAGGCTTGTTCGGTACAGTACGTAACCGAGACAATATGCTCTCGACCTGCATGGGCCACCACAAAAACATGTCACGCCCCAGTCCCAAAAATACGTAGGACTAGGACACGTAAGCATGCCAGCCGCATGGATATGGCAACTCCAATATATGGAAACCAAATCCATACGTACGCTGTAATATGAATATAAAATCCACAAGTGGTATAAAATGTAATACAAGTCACAGGGTAAAATCTAAATCTCATCCACCAAAATCATATAGAAATAAATAACCAGTATATATGAAACTAGATCTCAATAAGAAGTATCTAAGGATGATAGTTGGATGGAAACAAATCCACTACCAACTCGAATATAAGAGCAAATACAATATGAGTACAACACCATAACACAATATAAGAATACCAGCTATCCATCACAGCTCGAAGAGAAGACATCCTCGGATCACATGTAACCATCCAAATCTGCACTCCTGCAAATACTCAAGAAAAGATACACCTGGCAGTGGACCAGGTCCTCAGAGGGACGTAACAAGATACAAAAAATACGAGCCAATTTGAATACAGTAAACATGCATATGGTTTGAAAATAGATAAGTATGCTGTACATGACAATCTATATGAATGCAAATGAGGACAACTTTTTAATGTATGGGCAAGGGTAGGCTACTCGATCTACCTCACAACTCACACACACGTCAATGGACATCAGAAATCGATATACCGCGGGGGTAGCGACCAGCGAGACTCCAGAAATCGACATACCGCGGGGGTAGCGACCAGCGCGACACACGTCCGTAGTGCGAGCTATATACTACGGTTTACCAGAGTGGTTAAAAGCCCATACGCCTAATGATTGTCCTCTATGATACTCGGTGCCATGTGTGTGTCAACATATCTAATACATAGTAATGACTGGAGAAAAACTACACATGCAAGAACTATACAGAAATGAAATAAATAAACAGAATTATAAATAGCATGCAAAGTACTGTAAATAATTTGGCAAGGTATCTTGCCTGGGGTCCTGCTGCTGGTATGAATCAGAGTCCAAGTCACAGTCCAAATAGCCTATGTATTACAAATTTATCCCGTCAAAAGATAATTTATTTTAATTTATTTAATTCTGGAATAATTACTCTAAAATCCTATTTTAATCTTATTATTCTGATTTTTATGTTAATTCCTAAATTTTGTCCAAAGAAACTGAATTTTATCAACTCGAGACTCATGTCACGCAAATCGAGGCGATCTGTTGACCAAAAAGTCAACCGACACAAACTCAACTTTTATGTATGATTTCCTGTAGATTTCAGTGTCAAAAACATGTTGGAATTTACAGCTCGTCCGAATTCAAATTCGTTTGGGAATTATGGCACATACAAATTTTGTATTGTGCACCGATGGTTAAATTCTAACCTAGAAGTTCTACAGAATTAACAGTATATAAACACTTCGAAATAAATTCTGGGAAAAATATATGTCAATGATCTCGACATTATCTTTCCGAAACTTTAAACGGTTCGTGATTCTGATTCCTGGTTCTCCCGGAATCGTGAAAACATCAAAACACGTCTATTTTTGGACATGCTGTGCTCTACGAAATTTACAGAATTTAATACTCATAATTTAGAAAAAAATTTATATAATCAGAAACCTAACCTCATTATCTTTCTAACAAAAAAAATTATAGCACGTTTGGAGTCCGGAGCTAGGAGATATCGTCTTTTTAATTCGTCATAACTAGTAGAAAATGAGACTGAATTTATGACAAATTTTGACTATTTTTGGACGAAAAAAGAGAGGAATTTGGGGGAAAAAAATATGAAAGATGAGGTATTTATAATGATGGAGACTACTTAATTAAATACAACTAGGATTGGTTAATTTGGATAGGACTATGATGAATTTAAATAAGGATATGATATACATTAAGTTGCTTTCCTAATAAGTTCAGGATTTGAATTAATTTAAAGTAGAGTTTGAATCTATCTCAATAATTTATAATCTTAAATATAATTAAATATAATACAAATAATTTAAAAAATCTTATTAATATCTATTAACACTAAATTAGCATTTATCTAATATTAAGACTATATATATCCAAATAAATCCTAATTAATTTCAAAAATCTAAAATAACCTAAAAATGATTCTAAATAAATATTTATATAAGTAAATATATCAAAAAATTCATTTGCTAATTAAATAACAGAATACTCTAAAGAAATTCAATATCTATAATAATATAAAATATACACAAAATATTTATTTTGGATGAGGGGGTTTACACATAGTAATAGTGTTGCCTGACAATGTATCATTGATGGCTGGATTACAAGTTCAATCCAGTATAGTGAAAAGGATCAGAGCAGCACAGTCAACGGATGTCAAGCTTCAGCAGCTTAGAGCAGAATGTGAGGCAGGGCATAATACGGAACTAAGAATTCACAGTGACAAAACTCTCCGATTTGGTAATCGTCTTTGTGTACCAAGTGCATGTATTCGTCAAGAGATCATATCAGAAGCCCAAAGTTCTCAGTATTCCATTCACCTAGGAGGAACGAAGATGTACAAAGATATTCGTCCGTATGTCTGGTAGAATAGAATGAAGAGGAAGATAGCACAGTTTGTCTCCCGATGTTTGGTTTATCAGTAAGTAAAGGTTGAGCATCAGAGACCAGGAAAACTTCTTCAACCTTTACCAATTCCGAAATGAAAGTGGGACCATATCACCATAGATTTTGTGATCGGTCTTCCTAGATTCCCAGCTGACAAAGATTCAATTTGGGTAATAGTGGATCAAATCACGAAGGTTGCTCACTTTTTTCCTTTAGAGTGGGACAGTCTACAGAGTAGTTAGCTCAAATGTACATAAACCAGATTGTCAGACTTCATAGAGTATCAGTCGGCATCGTATTAGATAGAGATTCTATATTCATATCTCACTTTTGGCAGAGTCTACAGCAGAGTCAGGGTACCTGTCTAAAATTTAGTATAGTTTATCGTCCCCAAACAGATGGTCAGTCAAAACGTATGATCCAGACTCTATAAGATATGCTTCGAACATGTACCCTTGACTTTGGTGGTTCGTAGGAGAATAACTTGCACTTGGTCAAATTCTCCTACAATAATAGTTTTCAGGCAAGTATCCAGATGGCACACTACTAGGCACTATATGGCAGAAAGTGCAGATCCCCTATAGCTTGGAATGACATTGGTGAGAGAAAATTACTTGGTCCCGAGATTATAGACCAGACAATTAAGGTAGTCAGACAAGTCCGGAGGCATCTTAAGGTGGCTCAAGATCATCAGCTTTATTGGGCTGATTCGCATTGATGACTCTTGAGTTCTCTGTCGGCGACCATGTATTGCTTCAAATTTTGCCTACCTGAGGAGTCATCAGATTTGCTGTGCGAGAAAAGCTTAGTCCACGGTATATCGGTCCGTTCGATATCCTCGGACAAGTGGGAGATATTTCTTATCGCCTTGCTCTTTCGTCGTCGCTTCGCGATATAGATAACATTTTCCATGTATCTCAATTATAACTGTATGTACTGAATTTAAGTCATGTCCTGGATTATTCAAAATTGGTCATTGGTACTGACCTTTCGTATGAGGAGAGGCTTGTATCTATTTTGGACCGGAGAGAGAAGATTCTCAAGAACCGGACTATTCAGTTAGTCCGAGTTGCTTGGGGGCATCACTCACCGGACGAGTCAACTTGGGAGCGAGAGAATAATATTCGTGCTTGATACCCATATTTGTTTAACTCGTGAGGTATACTTATTCGTATATCTCGTACCCTGATCTTGTCTTGTGCATGCTTGTCGTGTTCTAGGATTGTGCTTGATTTTCGTATGCCCTTGCTTACCTTGATTGCATGTCCCCAGAGTTTCTTGCAAGACCCTATGCCTTATTTAAATTTCGAGGACAAAATTTTCTATGGAGAAGAGAATTGTGAGACTCATCTCGCTGTTCTATGATTTGTACCCGGTATATACGTACTATACATGTATAGTTTGCTTATTGTTTAATTTTTTACATCTTGCTTTATGTCATTCATGCATTGTTTAGGTTATTTTTATAAGTTTCCCTTAGTTGCAGGCTTTGGACCATTGGTCCCTTGGTTTTTTTGGTGGGTGGCTATGATAAACCCGGATTAGAGGCATTGATTATGATCCAATGGCCTACAATCAATCCCTTGGCTATATAAGCAATCACATTCTCTTTCCTCTACTTTTTTTTTCCTTTCATTTATCTTTCATTCGTCATTTCTTCCCCAGCAGAGAGCAGCAGCCGAGCTTGGTCTTGGCTGTGGGTGACCTTGGTAGTGTTGGTATTAGTCTAGAACTTGACCGTAGGAAAGTATATCTTGCCAACCGAAGGAACAACCTGGGAACTTGCTTTAATTCTTAGTATAGCTGGTTTTATCATTTGATCGATTTTATTTTTGGGTAACACTGATTTTATTTTTCTTGGATTGGATTGCTCTTGAAGCCCAAGAACAGCAAGTCAGAGAATGCAAGTTGGCCTGAGAATGTATAAAAAAAAGTACGTCGGGAACCCTTGTCGCATAAGCGAAGTTTCAGTGGGCGCACTTGTGTGTGTTTCACAAATTCCTTAGAAATTGCGCCATGATATATTAAGTATTCGAGGCACACTTCTCTACTCCTACGTATATTTTGTACTAAGAAAATTCATTCAAAAGTATGTCAATCCCACTTGGGCCACTTTTGAATGAGTCGACAAGTCATCGAAAATGTACGCCACTACTTAAAAGCCAAGTGGACACACTTTGAAGATATTACAAAGTTGGCGTACTTTGGTGAACTTTCCTTACTGGCGTACATTGTCCTTTCTGGAGAATGGCGCACTTTGCTGTATGGCGCACTATGTGGCATTCTCCAAAGATGGCATACTTTGTAGCATTTCGTATTACTTAATGACTAAACAAAGACTTCTGACCATTCTCGAGAATTGTGTTCTAGACCGCAGATTCGTCTCGACTGCTATGCCATGTCTTAGAACTTGTGTTTCATCTTTTAGTAGACCTTCCTGCGCTTGTTTGTGCGCCAACCTCACTACCGGCACACTTGATGAAAGTACGCCAAAGTCGTAGCTTGGGTAATTTTATTTGTGCACCAAGATCCTAGTAGTGCACCTTAGTATGATTGTGCGCCATCTTTACTCGGAGCACTTTTGTATCAAAGTGCGTAAGAACTATCCAGAATAGTGATTTGTGCGCCAATACCCGTTTGAACGCCAATGGTGGTTTTTGACCCATTGTGTGCGGATGTTATTTCCTTGCCTGATTTTGTGTGCCAATATAAGCACCCTGATTTTTAGAATTTAATATTTTTTGGTATTCTAAAATTTTTATGATTAAGGAAAAATTTTCATTTATTTTTAGCTAATTATAATATATAATATTCATGAATTTATAATTATGTGTATTTAATTAATTATTAATATTGTACAAAAATATATATTTTTGGGTGTACAACTATTATTAGTGTATTATATAATTTTTTTTGGAATTTATTGAGGTCTAAAACTATTTTTAATGTCCCCCCCCCACACACAAACACACACACACACATATATATATATATATATAAAGAAAAGAGAAAAAGATTAATAGAATTAAACCCAATTAAACCTAACCCTACCCATTAAACCCAAAATCTAAACTATTAAACCAACTGCCCCCCCCCCCCCGCGTACACAGCAAACACCCCCGTCCATCCCATATATATATGCAACTATACATCAAACCCTAACCCTAAACCCTAACCATCACCTACCTACACCACTCCGATACCCCGGCACCGCCCGCAGCCCAGCCGCCCGCGCCGGAGCAGCGCGTTCACCCCCGCGCGCACAGCGCCTTGTGACCCTCCTTCGAGCGTAGCCTCCGCCCTCCTTGCTCATCCAATTTGTATTCCGTCTTCGCTGGTGTGTTCACAACATAACCCTCTATGATTCTCTTCAAGTTGAACGAATTTAGGCATCCTGATTTGATCAAAAAATCGATCGAAAGTTTGCCGAAAAACTGTTCGAAAACAGTTCAAAAATTCAGTCCAAGTACCCCTATTCATGTCCAATTTTCTACCAACTCGTTAATTATTTTTAAAATATAATTGAAGAAACTTCTTTACAATATAACCAAGATTTTTACTGTTATTTTAGTTTTTATTAGTTTGCTTCAATGGTAAAATTATTCTTATTCCAAAACGATCAAAAACTTGTTTTTAAAACACCAAAAATCTCATGATACGGGGTATGTCCCGTCAAACGAGATAACTTTGTCATGTACAAGTTACACCGAAAGGTGCCTAACATAAACACGAACTCGTGAGCTTTCGTGGAACTTGATTTGGATGTGCGAGCACACCGGAATCAACGCGTATCCGTCAAAAAATACCGTATCGACATATTCTGACACTCGTCCTAATTTTGTGTGTGCTTGTCATTTCGCAATAAAACTTGTGCCATCAAATTCGCAGTGTTACGCTGGTCCTGTGACCCAAGTTTGGTTCGATTATGAGAACGTTGACGAAACGTCATTTTGTGGTCCCCACAGTTCAACATGACGGGCAATTTCGTGATCAACTCATCGGAATCTAGTTCTGGATATTCTGTTGGGTTTGTATCGTCGTTCTAGACTCATAAACACTGAGTGGGATGAATTTGGAGAACTTTGTCTTCGGCACATTTTATGGTGCAAAGTGGGCCACATATGGACCCCGCTTTGATCCAAAACTGTCAATTTTGCCCCTGTGTCTAAATTGGACTTATGGATAGTAAAATCCTACCAATTTTAAGTATTTTGAGAATAATAATAATATTTTTTTCAGCATCCGGAGGTGTACGTGCAGATTCTACTTTCCTAGGAGTAGTTGACGGAGTTTAGAACCCAGGCAAGTGTACCTTGCCATGATGTATCACAGTTTCTTGCCTTTATTATCTTATTTAATTATTATAGTTATTTGATATGTGTGATGTGTGTGTTTACCCTAGGACCGTGAGACGTTGCTTAGCGTCCGAACAAGATACGGGTGTCGATGCCGTATGAGGAGTCGTGCAACGTCACTTAGAGAGTTGATTCCACGATCCTATTTTTATGTGCTTGCTTTACTAAGTACGCCATACCCTAGGACACTTGACACCATTTTATGTGACAAAATTTTTCTTGAGTTATTCATGGTGATTCTGTATAGGCTTACAGGTTTCGTGATATGAGACTTGCATATTATATGGATATTATTATGACTCGTTGCACTAGCTAGAGGTCATGATCTTGCGTGTTATGGACATGAGACATTGTGGACATGAGATGTGAGATTACATTGGGTGGGGAGAGACACACAGGCTACAGGCTGATTACATATATATATATTTTATTATTGTGGTGCTTTAGTCTCTGTTCCAGAGCTTGGCCTATTACGTGATATTACTGCTACCGGCTTCCCAACACAGAGCTTGTAGTAGTTTCAGCCTGAGTACTAGTGATTCTCTCACTTACATTTTACTTAGATGGTTACAATAGTTTACCCTTGAGTGTGTGGCATTATACTGTTTTACTTTTGGCATGTTGTTTCTTGTACCTTGTTACGTCCCTTTGAGGACCTGATCCCTTGCCAGTTTTTGCAGCATAGACGGTTACGGAGCCTTTGGAGTTGCTTGTCTTGCAAGCATTAGTACCAGGTACTTATATCATATCTACCAGAGTTATGGTTATTTATTCATATTGTTTATTTATCTGCTGAAGTAGCCTAGTTTTATAGACTCATATTTCTTTCTAGAGTCTATTCGAGTTTGTGTGTTACTGGGCGGCCGACTTTAGCACATGTAGCTCATTCTTGTGTATTCTGTTCATTGTGGATTGAGGCATAGATATTTATATTTACTTGATTATTTAGATGGTGACAATTATAATACAGCTTGTACGTATTCGAGTTGGACCAGAGTCTGGTCAAATACGTAGCTGGCATGTTACGTAGTCCTAGTCCTACGTATTTTGGGACTGGGGCGTGACAGCCAACCCTGAATTATTAATTTATGCACCTGTATACCAGTATTCTCTTTAACATCCTCAACACTTGATGATTCCCTAGTTCTCTTTTAATCCCGTTATTTTAGTTAATCCTGGTTATTTCCTGAGCATGACATTCTTGATATTGATCTTAATTTCCTGACATAATTTAGTAATTGTACATTATCAATGATAATCCTAATAATCATGATCCTGTATTGATAATCCTGATCATGTACTGATACTCCTGATCCTGATAATCCTTATAGTGGCTCGACGTAGCGCACTCCTGACTTGAGAATTCCTGTAACTGTCCTAATCAAGGCTATTAGTAGTGTCTGTATTGCATAATCTGTATCCCCGTGGTTGATTTTGATTGTACTCGTCAAGTTATTGTCCTATCTTGCATCATATCTAAGGCAGATTCCTGAGCACCACAGTCGAGAATCCTTGATAATTGTCCAGGATAATAACTAAAATAATAATCTAAAAAATATCTAGAGAGATTTCCTGGCTACATACAATCTCGGTATCCCAGCGACACCTGATGGATTTAGAACTATCTGTCGTAAGGGGCACACTTCTAGCACACCGTCGAGTCTTACATTACCAGAAAAGATAAGAAATGATTATACCTAATGTATCTATACTATGTACATATTCGTCTGGATAGCCCAGATAGTCTGTACGGCATGTGGTTGTAAGGAATCTCAAACTGTATGTGTTAGTAATTAGGACTTTGATAACCCTAGTTAGCTAATGATAGCAATCTTTACGGAATGATTGGCCTTGATCGCTTGATTTCCTGTCTAGTCATATCCTGATTTTATTGGCAGCTGATACGAAAATGGTAATCCGGAGTATTGATTCCAGATAAAATTACTCCTGAACTGCTTAACTGTTATTTTATTCGTTGCACTTATTTAACTATCCATTATGCTATTTCTTACTGATTTGTCTTCATGCTTGTTTTAGTTCATAAGTTTGGCTCTATTATGGTACTTGTTGTTTTGGGGTCTGACCCTTCTGGTTTTGTATGGCCAGATTTTGGAGCAGGACCGCATGATCTCCCATATTTCTCATCTCAAGATGGTGAACACGAGGAGCACCCGAGGACATGAGTGAGTTTCTTCTTCCTTACCCACTTGATCTTGTACATTATTCTTTTGAGGCATTTAGCCACCGAGCACGTGTATAGCTCGTGTTTTGGGACTTGACATTCTAGCATGCGGGCCTACATGTAAAGCATATTCTAGACTATAGCTAAAGCATATTCTAGATTATAGTTAGAGCCCGTGTCTAGTTCATAAGTTCTTGTGAAGGTCGGTGCAGTGGCCTATAGACTATACTTGCCGCCTGCACTAGAGGGAGTATATGTCGTGTTCCATGTGTCACAACTGAGATGTACGTGGCAGATCCTCGTCGCTTATTGGATCACTCGGAGATCGAGGTGGGTCCGACTCTCAGTTATCCAGAGCAGCCAGTAGAGATCTTGGATCGCAGGGAGAAGGTGTTGCGGAACCAGACGATTCCCTTGGTACACGTCGCGTGGAGGCATCACTCTCCGGGAGAGTCTACCTGGGAGAGGGAAGCCGAGATGTGCGAGCGGTACCCATATTTTTTCGAGCCGTGAGGTATTTTCTATTCTTACTATGATTGCATGTGTAGTGCTAGTTCTTTCTTAAATTTCGAGGACAAAATTTTTCTAAGGAGGGTAGGATTGTATATAAAACCCCTTAATTTTAAATATTTTAATTATTTTATTAATCATTGAATTTAATTACAGTATTTCTTAGATAATTAGAAAATAAAATAAAATAAAATTAATTACTTAGGTAAACACTCGTCTAGAATTTATGGAACAAAGTTATTATTATATTTTATTTTATTTAGGAAGTCTTGTAGAAGGACGATAGATTTTTAGGATGTGCTATATAAATTTTCTGAAATTTTTATACCATATATACATATATATGTGAATAATAATATTAAAAAATCAATTAAACTTTTTTTAACTAAACCCCTAAATCATTAAAACCCTTAAGCTAAATTATTTAAGTCTAATCCCAACCCCTAAGCCTTAATCCAAATTTCTAAGCCTAAACTAACCCACAGCAGCCTAACTAACCTTTCCCCCCCCGGCTGTTCATCATCCCGCGGCCCAGGAACCCTCTCGCCCCGTCTCCTTTCTCTCTATATATACATCTAGGATTTAAAACCCAAACCCTAAACCTATCCCCCTCTAACCCGACGCCGACCTCCGACCACCGCAACCCAGCGCCGCCACCGGAGAACGCCGCCCGCAACCCCGCGCGATCGCACAGCGTCATCCGCGCAGCAGTCCACGTCAGATTCGAGCAGCGACGACCGCAACTTCACGCAAAGTTTTCTGGATCGTCTCTCGATCATTTTTGAATCTGTCTTCACCAGTAAGATCACAAAATATCCCCCTCTCAACTCTGTTAATTAGTTTTCATCGAACAGCGTTTAACACTAGGTAGAAATTGAAGCCAAGTTGAGGAAAAACTACATAATTTAAACTGTTATGAACTGTTCAACAACCTATGTTTAGAGACTGATATCTTCCACCATAGACCTCCAAATTAAAATCTACTTTTTGCTATATAAAGTCTATATAACCGAGATCATTCCCTGTTAATTAGACTATTTTATTTTGTGTTAGAATCAGAGATAAATTGGATAGAAAATCATGAAAATTTTATTTTTAAAACATTAGAATTTATGATACGGAGTGGCCCCTCCAAACGGGACCGTCCCATCGCGTACCAATTGCACCGAAAGATGCACATGGTATATCCTGACGTGTGAACTTTCGCGAAAACTGATTTGGACGTGTGTGCGCGTCGGAATCAACCCGTATCTGTAAAAAGTCCCCGTATCGCGACTTTTGCAAAACATCACACCATTTTGTGTACGCTCGTCGGAATGTGATAAAACTTACGCCATTAGATTCATGGTATCACGTTGGTCCTGTGACCAAAGTTTCACGTAATTCTGAGATAGTTGACCAAGGCGCCTATTTCTAGGCCCCACGGTTGACTTTAAGGGCGAATTTGTGTTCGGCTTACCGGAATCCAAAATTGGACATACCGTTGAGTATGTATTGACGTTTAAAATTAGTTTAACCTATAATTTATTCTATTTAGAGACCATTACCTCTGGCACGTATTTTAGTGCAAAGTGGGCCACATGTAGACCCCACTTTGACCCAAAATTATCGTTTTGCCCCTGTGTCCAAATTGGACAAAAGGATAGTATTTTCTAGCTATCTCGCTGATTTCGGAAATGTTGGTGATGTTTATTTCAGCATTCGGATACGTTTATTCGAAGGCCATAGTTTCTGATCCTGTGTACTTGACGTCTTGACGCTTACACTACGCAGATTGCTTGCCAGGCAAGTATACATTGCCATTGTACTGTGATTTATATTCCATATAGTGCATGCATTTTATTTTTGTTATTTAGTTTGTATATTTTAACTGCTACATAAACTGCGTGTCCAAGAATAACTTGGGTGCAACGACGGTGGCGTCGTATTCTGTTTTAATAATATATATGCATGTTGACCTAGTTTATGCGACCACCCCATTATCATGAGGCATTATTATGTTTCATTGGCCATGACACTGTTATTACACGAGTGTGAGTCTCATATAGGACATGGACTTGAGTACTCGGCTGGCTATTGGTACGTATGGGACGTACGACGGATAGGGATAACTGCTAATAGAAACTGCATGCTAGAAGACTTGGCAGTTATTTAGAGGTATCATCGTATCATGGATGTGACATGCTTAGAGCATGGGGTGGGGAGGACAACAAGTAAGGCGTTTGGGCTCCTTTGTACTTTTCTTGTGTAACCCGTACGCTCCGCCGGAGATGTGCGGCCATGATGACCACTATATATATTATTATTATCAGGCGGCCTCTGGCGTTCAAAAGACGACATGCTTTTTAGGCCCCTGAATCTCTGAGAGAATCATGTCAATCCCATTTTAGCCAGATAGCCACGTATTGGAAAGTTGTTCTCAAAGTGCATTCACATTGATGGTTAGGCGACCCATTGGATGTTTATTTTTCAGTACTTTATTGGCATGCTGCTATGTATCTTGTTACGTCCCTTTGAGGACCTGGTCCCTTTCCAGGTATAGACGAGCATGACTATCCACAGGGGTACGGACCCAGACCTGACACTTTATACCAGACTGAGGAGGTCTTACCTTCAGAGTACCTTTGATTCATCGTAGTTGATGGATATTCTAGTTGCTATTTTCTTTATTGATATTTATCTTATATTAGAGTTTGATCTCTTCTCTCATTTAGTTTTTAGTATAGTCGATTAGCAGTGGATTTGTCTCCACCCGACTATCACTCTTTGATACTTCATATTTGAGATTCCGTTATTTATTCCTATTTCTTTATTTATGCAGTGGATGAGATATAGATTGCGTGTGACTTGTGTTGACAGTATATTACCACTTGTGGATTGGATATTCATAATACAGCGTACGTATGTGTTATGGTTTCCATATATTGGAGATGCCATATACATACGGCTGGCATGCTTATGTATTCCTAGTCCTACGTATTTTAGGACTGGGGCATGACATTGTAACCATCACTTTTCAAGCTAGGGGTATTTTAGTCATTTTGGTATTATTATTATTAATATATTTTATTATATAAAAATTGGTGTGGTTGTATATATATTGATAATTAATATTGATGATTATGTGTTAGCCCTTAGTTGGACTAGTTGTTAATGAACCCAACTAGACTTGAGACCGACTAGACTTGTCATGAACAATTATGAGACCCATTTAATTAGCCTTAGTTGATTAGTTATAATAGAGGAATCAATAGAATCCTCATTCTTTTAAATATTAGAACCTTCTTTATTAAACCCTCATTTAGTTAAACCCTTCATGACAAGTTGGAAGGGCATTCTAGATATTTCAAACTAAACTAACCCTAACCCTAAGGTGGCTGGCCCTATTTAGAGGGAGGGAAGCCTCATGAATGCTCACTACTTTATTTATTCCTCCTCATTAGTTTATCCACAAGTTCCTCCATTCCCTCCACCAAATTCCTTCAAAACCAAGCCCCATCCCTCTCATTTCCATCCCTATAGAGAGCTAGAAGCTTGAGGATTGCAAGAGGCTAGAGGAAGAGGAGTATTACAAGGAGTTGGTGTTCATTCTCATTCCTTGTGCTCATTGGAAGGAACCACATTGGGAATCCATCTCCCAATAGGTAAAATCTCATTCCCCTTTGTCATTTTCATACTTGAATGGTGTAATAGACCCATAGGAACCCTTCCTTGGCTTAGGGCTACCCATAGGAAGAAGAACTAGGTCAATAGGAGGCCTATGGAGGAAGTTACATGGAGTTTTGTGGCCATTTGGAGAAAACTTCGAGATGGCACACCAAGTGTTTGATAAAATGCTTAATGGGTCATTTGGGCTTTGTTTCTCAGTTTACACTTGTTTATAGGTTGGTATACTCATTAGAGATATGTATTTATGTTCTTAAGTGTTATATATATATATATGTGTGTGTGTGTGTGTGTGTGTGCACTATGCTGTGCACAATTGGTTACGTGCGTGTGTGCCCTGTGTACAAGTGTAAGTGTATTGACTGGGAGTGTCTGTGTGTGGAGTGTGGCAGCAAGGCCTGTGTCCAGGCAGTAAGTGAGGGAGTGTGGGCAGTAAGTTAGGAGTATGTGTGTCGGCACATATGGTATACGTGTGTGTAGTGTTGAGGGGTAGGGGATTCCTGCCTATACACTAAGAACACTAGTTTCTTGAGACTTGAATGTGCAGATTAGATTCAAACTTAAGAGTATCAGATGTAGTATCAAGGATACTCGAGCCAGGTAAGGAGAAGGAGTCGATCATATGCCAAAAGTGACTGCACAATCTGCAGATAGTTGCACATAACTGTGTTAGTGTAGGCTATCTGTGGTAGACTGATGTGAAGAGGGTTCATGTACAGGTAAAGGGGAGTGCTCAGATTAGATTATATCAGGTGGAAAGATCAATAAGGCTACAACTGCAAGTTAGTGTATCAGTTGTGATTATGTCATAAGTGATACATGATGTATGTATGTTTGTGCAGTAAGGATTTTGTGTTGGTGTTGTTGGTGTCGAGTGGAGCCTTAAGTAGGTATCAGTAGGAGCAGCAACAATAAGAGAAATTAGAGAATTGGCTCAGGTGCAAGAGTGTGTGTGTGTGTGTGTGTGCAGGGGCGGAGGTACATGGCCACTGCACTGGGCTGTAGCCCAGTGCAAAAAAAAAAAAAAAGAGAAATTTTTTTTTTTAATGTTTTCTAGGCCTGTAGTTCAGCCCAGTCCACTGAAAAAAAAAGAAAATGAGAAAGAGCAGCCCAGTCCACTGAAAAGGAAAGAAAATGAGAAATAACAGCAATCGGGAAAGGAAAGGAAAGGAAAGGAAAGAAAGAGCAGCAAGCCAGCAACTGCAGACATCAGTCGCCAGACTCGCCACTCGTCACTCTCTCTCTCGACTCTCGGCACTCGGCACAGGAAAGGAAAGGAAAGGAAAGGAAAGAAAGAGCAGCAGAGTCGCAGACAGCCCAGTCCACGACGGGCGACGGGCCGACGGGCGACGGCAACGTCCTCTCTCTCGGCACTCGGCACAGCCGCACCCGCACAGGCCGCACAGCTCGGCTCGGCTCGGCCGCTCGGCTTTGGTAAAACCCTAACCCCAAATTTTAAATTAAAATCACCATCTCCCCCTTGGTCCTTGCCCCTTGGAACTTCAAATTAAAATTTTGTAAAACCCTAACCCCAAATTTTTGGTGTTTGGTTTCATGTTTTCATCTTAATTCACTATAGGTTTTTCAGTTTTTGGAATATAATGGAAAATGAAGGAAACAAGAGAAAGAAAACCCTATTTTCATTCTTTAAACCAAGGGGTGAAACATCAGGAAGTGAGAGTCTTCTCCCGGCTTCGAATGTTAATGTTTCAACCCCAAGTGTTGATCACAGGGATGAGGTTACAGTTGATTTAAATTCTCCTTAGTAGTCTTAAGCTGATGTGCAGGAATTTATTTATTTACAATGGCAATGATGATGTGCAGGCATTATGATATCTATTCTGATATCCCAATCTCTATGTAATTCATCTCCTTACAATTTTTGACACTACAATCTGGCTCCTACTGAAGTGTTTGGAGGAACTCCTGGGGGCTGGGGGACTATCTTTTGGGAGTATATGCAAGCAGGAATGGACACAGAACATAGCTTGAGGGTTATGTCCTCCTGCAACGTGAAAATTCTTGGCTTCTGGAGTTCCTCTCAACCACTTCAGTTACTTCAGTAGCCTGATGCTTTGATATGCCAAAGTCTGAGCCATACATTTTTAATTTTTTGATAAACTTTGGACTGAGAATTATGGCAATCTGGACTGAGAATTATGGCAATTTTTTGATAGAGAGGCAGTGGCAATTATCTTATCAACCTGGACTGAGAATTATGGAGATCCTTCTGACAACAAGGATTTACTTACTCAGTTTAAGGGTGCAGCACTAGCCATTGCTTCAGGTAAGAAGGCACTGTCTTTATTAAATGTCTATGGAGCCGTTAATGTTATCTGGTTTGTCAAACATCAATATGAACAATTTATGCAACTGCAGATGAGAAAATTTCCTTGCTGGGTGCGATACAATCACTGTTTGAAGGATCTATTTATACCTTTGTGTTCTTATGGACCCCTGCTTTAAGCCCAAATGATGAGGAAATTCCCCATGGTTTTATCTTTGCAACATTTATGTTATCTTCAATGTTGGGAAGCTCCATTGCATCTCGGCTGATGTCCCGTGCTTCACTAAAAGTTGAAAGCTATATGCAGATAGTTTTTGTAGTTTTTGTAGTTTCTGCTACCATTGAATCCTATTGGATGCAGAATTCTAACTTTAGTTCTCAGGTTGATAAAAATGGGATTCAAATATTTTCATGTAAAGGCTACTAACATAGTTCATAAAAATGGGATTCAAACATTACAACTTTCAGGTGGCTCTTGGACTGTTGATCCTAATATCATCACTGATACTATTGTGAATTATTTCAAATCATTATTTAAGGAGAAGAGGTGGTTCAATTGACTCCAAGATTTACTTTTTCTACTAATCCAATTAATGATGTTCAAAATGACATGTTGTGCTCTATTCCTACTTCAGAGGAGATTGAAACAATAAAAAATATGGGTGCAACCAAATTACCAGGACCTGATGGCTTTCAGCATTATTTTTCCAGAAACTCTGGCATATAGTGGTATGGACCTTATCTCTACTATGTAATTTTTTTTAAATGTTCTAATATGCCTTCTTTGCTAAACCACACACACAGATTGATTCTCTTAATGTGTTAACATTTGTTTTCTTGTATTTATAGTTAATTTCAGAGATGGTGAATTCTTGATAGGACAAATTAAGGGGAATATTGCACTGTATCCACAGAAGTCATGAAAAAAGCTTTCGATCAAACTGTTACGGACCTGTAAGTATTCTCATGTATTGTGGGTTTTCGAATATTTTCTCCCCTGTGCTATTATTGATTCAAGTTTCTGTTGAGTTATGTTGTTTTTCTGAATGTTGTTATATGAAGTGCATTAAGCTATTGTGCACTGGTACAAATATGCATGGGCAATATAGACACAACACTGATCCGAAACTTATTTTGGTTTTGTCCATTTTTATTTTGATGAGTTTGACAAGATGCAACACAGACAACTGTCCGTGCTTCTAAGGTGGTTAAGTTGTTGTTCTAGTTTTCTGTCCAAGGGTTTGAGATGCAAGATTCATTTAAAGCTGGCATTTGCTAGAACGCAGAGAGAGGTTTGAGATGCAAGATTTGTTAAAAGCTTCAAATGAATTTGATTTTCAATGAGTTTGATTTGATTTTCAATTTACAGTTTCTAAGGTACTTGAGTTTTGTGATGCACGACCAATTGAATTTGATTTTTAATTTACAGTTTCCAAGCTACTTGAGTTTTAAGAAGGGCGTAGTTGATTCAAATGACCTTTCTCTCAATGTTTCCGGTAAAATCCTCTAAGAAAGTCGAATAGTAAGTGAAAACATCTGCCCTGATATGTTATTTTGATCTGGAAACCTCTGATTGGCATCCCTTAAGTGTAAATCTTGTTTATGTTGTGTGTAATTTTTTTTTATGTATCCTGATTACTTCTTAATCTGGCATTCAAAGCTGGCATTTGTGATGCATGACCAATTCACATATTCAATTTACAGTTTCTAGCCAAAAATTTGAAAGAGGGTAGCATGTGCTATGTTTTATGTAATTGATACACTACGGTTCTCTAAGCAATATAGCATGTCCCATGGTTATGTAAGAAGAAGTCTTATTAATGTAGATCAAGTCAGCACCCACTGCAAGCAGGTTTAGCAACACTTCTTATGGTGCTCCACCACCAAAATATGAGGCTCCAGGATCTCCGGTTAGCTTAAATTTACTGCTGTTGTCATATAGTTTGCTCCATTCCCGTCAAATTAATAACTTCTAATTTTAAGTATCTTTAGATCAGGGAGGAACCTCCACAGGGGCGGAGGAACATTCAGACTGCAATAATAAGACTTCTAATTTTAATGTAGGGTCTTTTAATCATTATGATTTGTTAATTATAGTTGCCTAATCAAAGGCCAAATGATAAATATTATAGACCACTTGAAGTCGAAACAGTTTTGTAGTATCATTTGATGGTTTATTTCTTAACACAATAATTGCTAGTGAATTGCTAGTGTAGATGTTTTGCTTGAGAAAGGACAGATCAAGTAAGCGAAAATCTGGGATATATATAACAAAGCTCCGCACATCCCACATGTATGTATTTCTTTTGTAAAAAGTTCTTGTGTGTGGCAAAATAATTTATCTATGTAAAGTAGACGTCCTTTTCAGATAGCCTTTAGTGCTTTTAATTTCCTCATTTTTCAGGTAGTTGTGGTTTGTTCTTTTGTCTGCTACGACTGGAAACATTGTTTGATTTATCTATTATTTAATCCAGATGGAATGAGTTGACTGCAAGACCGGCTGTTTGTGAGCATGCTAAAACGTACCTACGTGAACTGCCAAAGGTACTAAATATTTCTCAATTCTCAGTTTTTATGGTTATTGGCGAATATTTATTCACCTCTAATATAATCCGTATGTAGGTACCACATTAGTATTTAGGCAATCTTTGAATTAGAAGAATCATTCTGCAATTGAACCTAAATTATAAGAAAGTCTTTAGTACCTTATGTTTTGCAGTTACAATTTTAGCATCATTCTGTATGTAGTAAAAACATAAAAGAGAATCAAGTTTGTCGAATTTACGAAGGAAACTTTGTCGAATCATCGAATTTACGAAGGAAACTCTGCCAATTTTTTGGCATAAATTTTTAGAATCTTGTAGTAACTATTAGCTAGCCCACCCTATTCTAAAATCCTGGCTCCGCCCCTGTGTGTGTGTGTGCGTGTGTGTGTGTGTGTGTGTGTGTCAATTGGTTGAGGTAAGGAGAGTCGGATGAGTATCAACATTGCAGTGAATTGCAGTACACTG
The DNA here is from genome assembly GCA_036927795.1 of Iris macrosiphon. Lineage (NCBI taxonomy): Eukaryota > Viridiplantae > Streptophyta > Magnoliopsida > Asparagales > Iridaceae > Iris > Iris macrosiphon. Next base: position 55,773,585 of record JAYESA010000004.1, read on the forward strand.
CATGTAGGGGGGAATCGTGTTATGAGACATCAGTAGCAGCAACCTCAGTTAAGTGAATGATGGGGATGTAAGGGTATGTGCATTGGTGTAGAATGTTTAGAACTGATACCTTGGTGTATCACTGTGTATCAATACCAGATTCGAGATTATCAGTAGGTGTCGAGTTGCAGTGGCAAGGGAGTTGGGGTAGGACTGTACAGGTCAGTGTGTGTGTGTATAATGGTCAAGTAGTGTAGGAGCAGCAGTTTTCTCATGGGAGATTAGACATTAGCCGTTGGGCATAAGGTTAGGGAATTGATTTTAATAAGTAGCAGTAACAATAGAGGTTTAGTATTAGTGAAGGTGAGTTAGAGGGGTGTGTCAAGGGTAGTGGTATCAGAACATGTAGGGGGAATGCCAATACACTCAGCAACTTGAGTTGCTATTTTGGGTCCTGTTATGAGGCACAGGTATATTGGTGTAAACTGAACCTTGTGTTCAGGTCTTGCAATGCAGCAGCATTTTGGAGAACCTACAGTAGGCAGGTCAGTACACCAACAAGTGGGGATCTGATTTTAGCCTACAGTCATCCTATAGTAGGTAAGTAAGCTAGTGAGGGGAGGTCGGGCACTAATACATGGTATCTTGAGGTGTGGAACTTATAAGTGTGGTTGGAATGCATAGATAATAGGAGAAGTATGAGTTGTTGTTAATATAGAGGAGAACAGAGGTCAAGGGGTATTAGTTTTAGTTGATGTATCAGTGCTTTAGTGTTTAGGTGTATCAGTGATGGAACTCGAGGGGAATAGCCTGAACAAACACACCTAAACAGAGTGTGGCAGCAACACTAGAAGTCCTGGAGACTGGACATCAGTAGCAGTAGCTTTTGATGCAGGTATCAGAGTATTGGGGTACTAAGGCCCAACTAGTAATTATGTTGGTATCAGATATGTTAGTTTCAGCTATAGATTAGCTTCAGTATATAATATGTTAGATGATATTAGTTAGTAAGTTAGATAAATTATGTATATGATAAGTTAGAGGCTAGTTAGTGTCTATATTAGTTATGTGATAGTACTAGGTAGTAGTTTTTCTCATTACCTTGAGGTAATACCAAGGTACGAGAGTTGAGCCTTAGATTTGTGTATCAAGTATATTGATACTTAAGATTGATAAGGGTAAGCTAGTATAGATAACTAAGTATTGAGTGTATTGTATATTATACAGTATGGTACTATATATATATATATATATATATATATATATATATATATATATATATATATAGGGTATATGGAAACCAAGGTATCCTAGTATCCTATAGCTTAGAATTTAGTATTAGTCAAATTGAGAGTTGACCAATGTTGACTAGTTTGACTCCAAAAGTCAATATTTGACCTAGTTCGACCCCGTTTGACCAAAGCAACATAGTTTGACCTAGAAATCCCCAATTTTGTTTATTTAAACTCATTTCTCTTTTATTACACCTAGTAACCTATAAATTCTTACATGGGTTTCTGTGACACCAGTTCGGACACCGTTCCACCTCTTTTGCTCAGGACCTCGGACGAGTACATTCTCTTTTAGTTTTCAGTACTTGATAGTGTATATATCATATGTTCTAGATATGTTTACTTGATTCTGACACCATGTTACACGGGCTGGTATTATATGGATCGAGTCAGGAGATATTATTTATTTGACGAGTGCATTGGATACTTCTAACACATGTACTTTATCGTGTGCTTCGGGTATTCCTTGTGCTCGTACATATCGTGTGCTCAGTATGCTCATATTATATTCGTGTGTGTAACGTGTCATTATTTGATCCATGAATATTAGTCGGGGTGGGGGAGTAGGAGTTAATTATGTGATCAAACCCTTAGTGTATTCGTGTGCATGTCAATTACACCCTACACGTGTAATTGAGTTACCATAGAATATTCGTGTGCAACCTAAACCGATCACATAATGAACATGTACTCTAAGGCACTAGTTAGTACCATCAGTTCTCTTATTGCAAGTTCACACCATGTTGCTTGTATTTACTCTTCCAGTTATATTCCACTTCCTAGTTACCTGTGCATCTTGTATTCATTTATATTGTTGTTATATATTCTCTACCATGTATATGATACTGCTTTCAGAGTTTGTATTTCGCTCCTTTCCTAATTGGATATATTTTTTTAGACAACTATTTAGAGGACTTGTGTCCTACCTACTACGGCCCGCAGGACGGAGAGACAGCTGAGGTAGATCCTTTAGTCCAGGATGATATGATTCCAAATATCGAGGAGATAAACCTAGCTATAGCAGACCAGTAGCTAGTATCTTATTTGTAATGGATATGTTTCCAGCTTAGACCTTGGCATATTATTTATATTGAGACCCTTTGTGTTGTTTTGCTAAAATATAGACTTGGATATTGTGATAACTTGTTATTTCCCTTCTTTTATGACATCGTGCCATTATCTATCTCTAGTTTGTTGAATGAGTATTGATGTTGTATATATTCATCATGTCCTCCTTTTGGAGTGAGTTACCATTGACAGGATATAAATATATTATTGCGTGAGTTTATTAGATGGTATTGTGGACCTTTACAGCATTCTACTGCCGATGCTGCGGCGTAGGCTGGATGTACCCACGACTCATGTCCAATTTTCGGATATGGGTTATGACACCGCTCTCCAGTATTCTGGTTATAGGGCATAAACATGAAGGAGGACCACGTTGGAGGGGAACAGTCGTACCGGAAGGGGAGGAGCCGCGTATGGTGGTCGCGAGAACGGGGCCCTAACCAATTAAAGGGCCCAAGACTAACACCAAGCCAACGTCGTCCATAACATTTGTGTCACCCCTAATTGAGACCCCAAGTACTCCCATTTAATTTAAGAGCACCTATGGCACAATATTTGATTAAATTGGGGAAATCGACTTAACCTAACCCCAACTTAACCCGATACCCATTCATGAGGCTCATACAAAACATCCAATACCCTCCCATCCTACAAAACACCAAATACCAACTTCCCACATCAAATCCTCACTATTTTCCTTTATGTGTAAACACACAAATGTTAAGGGACTCAAATGCAAAGAGGGTGCTAGGTGTCACACTCTTATTGGTGCAAACCAAATAAAGAAAACCCCCCCCCATCCTCATGTGACCGGTTACCTCAATTTCTCTCTCACCCTTGTTTCTCTCTCATGTAAAATCCTAGCCCTTGATTTAAATTTTCTCCCCCATCATCACCATATATTCCCTCTATATTAACACACACACACACACCCTTCCCCATGTGGTCGGCCCTAATCCCAAGAGAAAATCTAAAATTTTAAACCACACTCTCTCTCCTCACCTCCCTCATCGCAGCCGAAACCTTATCCTATTCTTCTCCTTCTTCTTCATTCTTCTTCTTCTTCATTATTATTCTTTTCCTTCTTCTTCTTCTTTATTCTTCTTCTTTTTTACCTCTACTTCTTCATCAACACCACCGCCGGACCACCATCACCGTCACCTACACCACCGCTTCTACCACGAGCCACCATCTCCACCACGACACCACCACCGGAGCACCAACACCACCGCTGCCATCTACACCATCACCCTGACAACAACACCACGATATCACCACCTCCACCAAGACTAAACCACTCCCATCACCACAGCAGCTACCTACACCACCACCTTAACCACCGTAGCTACAAGCACCAACAGCACCGCAACCACCTCCAACCACCTACACCACCACCTTCACCACCACAGCTACCCGTACCACTACCAACAACTACCAATACTACCATCAATAGCTACCAACACCACCACTGACAGCCACCAACACCTCCACCACTAACAGCCACTTCCACCACCACCTTCACCATGAACACCTCCTCCACGAGCACAGACACCACCACAGCCAATACCACCCCCCACCGAGCATCACTGTCGGGCACCACCACCATCACCACCTCCGAGCACCACTACCACTACAATCACCATCACCTCCACACCATTCTCATTACCACCACCCTTACCATCGTCGAGCACCACCCCTACCACCACTGTCGACACGAGCACCACCACCATGGTCAACTCAGCCATTGACCAAAGCTGCAGCACCGCCGCTGCCACCACCCACAGCCACCTTGGTAACTTCTCCTCCTTCGTCCTTATTTTGTAGTTATTCCTATGTGTTAAAAGAAACCCTAATTAGGATTTAGGGTACCCTAAGTAATACCCATGTTTAGTTTAATGGTATTTGTTTGGCATTATATATATATGTAAAATGCATGAATGATGGGTATGATGTTCCAATGAATTTCGGTTCGATAGCTTTGGTGTTATGATTGAGGAAATTATATGTGAACATTATACATATTTTGGTGTGATAACTAAATTGGGTTTATGAATTTATGTCTATGATTACAGGGATGGTATGGTCGAGGATGAACATTATATATAGATGACGAAATCACACTTGATGAATATTAATGGTTGAGGATATTATTTGAGGGCGTATGCGATTGGGTGAATTCGTATTTAATATAACATTTCTCTAGTTAACTTGGGTCGACCCTCTAGTTAGTACCTTAGACGTGAGTTATGTAACTAAGACAAAAACATATGCTAGTTCATGATGTCATCTCTTATTCTAGATAGTTTCGAACTAGATTATTAATTATTTTATATATCATCTCTAGGTACTTTGGGATCCTCGGACTTGGACGTTGTACTGGAGCCCCGCCTTCAGCATCCTGATCCAGGCAAGTGTACCTTGACATTCTGTAACTCAATTCCAGTTTTTACTGTTTATTCCATATATACATTGTGTGCACTTTGGATCATAATCGTTACATAGCGTTCGGGTTATATCCGGGTGCAGACGTTCGTCGGTAACGTCTTATATTGATTGTTAGATGTTTCTCGATGCCTATATGTACCTACTTGGTTACATCGGAATCCTAGGACACAATCAGACACTGTCATCGTGCCAGACTTTCTGTATCATGATAGTGTCAGCATGAGCGGAACCTGTGATGATTATAGGATCATGATTGGTGCTAGTTACTCAGTATGACGAGAATGTTAGATAGAGGTTCAGGCTCAGTGAGCCGCGGATGTGTCTCTTTGACCGTATTGGGAGGGGAAGACAGTTACTAGACGCTTGGACTACTTCGCATGCACTATATATATATATATATATATATATATATATATATATATATATATATATATATATATATATATATATATATCATTATTTATGTAGAGATCCTGTATCCGGAGTCGTAGTATTTACCGTGTGACTCTGTGCTCGGAGCTACGGGTATACACCGTGTGTCTCTGTGCCTCAGAGCTACGAATTTATATTTGGAAAGCCCACGTGTCGAACATTGTCTTCAAGTTGTGTCTCACTTAGGTGGTTATTCTATATTACACCGGCGTATCACTTGTTTCCTTTATGTTTTACTATGGCATGTTGTTTTATTTTTGTACCTTGTTATGTCCCTCTGAGGACCTGGTTTTCTGCCAGATTGTAGGGTCGATTACTGACGGGAGGCTGGAGCTGCTGATGAGTATTATATCGGTATGCAGGTATTGTTACTCGATATTTGTATTACTTCTTCATTGTCCTGCTATTATGATCTTTTGCTTATTTTCTGCTAGTATAGCCCAGTATTTGTAGACTCATATTATTTTCTTCGAGTCTATTCAGACGAGTATAGTGTGGGGTGCACACCATAATACATGTTGTCCCTTCTTTATTACATATCCTTGTAGATTGAGACATAGACCTGTATACCGTGTTATCTAAATAGTGACCCTTATTTATAGCTTATACGTGTTAGAGTCATACTGGAGTCCCCTTGGTACGTACCTGGCCATTGCTACGTGGCCTAGTCCCGTGTATTCTGGGACTGGGGCATGACAAATGTTTCAATCTCGGAATTCCCTCAAACTGGGCACAAAAACATATGTAGAAACCGTAATACAAGTCATATGAACCTAGTTTTTGTTTATATGGATAGATCTAAGCCAATGGAGGTTTCCTAATGGTCAAATGCATGAATTAGAGTCTAATTATGGAGGGAATTTAGAATTTATCAATTGGAAGATGGATTCCTAATGAATCACTCAAATAAACATGATCCAAACATAAGCTCCTTGTCAATTCCTCCTTCTCTAAGTGCTCCTTGCAATCCAAGCTCCAATGCTTCTTAATTGGTGAAAATTGAGAAAGAATGAGAGTGAATTGAATGAATTTGGTGGAAAATAAAGTAATTTAGGGAAGAACTAAATTGGAGATCTAAAATTTAAAATGAACTAATAAGAGGAGAGAGAAACCTCCCCCTCATATGGTCGGCCCCCTCTAGCCCCTTCTCCAAGAAATCCTCAAGACAACAATGCCCCCACTAGTTAATTAATAGTTTTAATTAGGAGGGCTATATTAAAAAGCCTCTAATCCTTTATGAACTAATCTAATCTCCTTAATTAATTAATACAATGGTCGAATTAGGCCTAGTCCAATGTTAGGCTTAATGTGTCATGACAAACTAAGGGATACACTAATGGCAAGTCCAAATAACATAGGCTAACCCACTAAAAATAATTAAATAGCACAACACATATAATTAATTACTAACATAATATATATTCTTAAATTATTAAATAATAAATATGCTAATGACAAAAAAAATATTCTCTCATCCAGAAATATGGTAATGACAAGTCTACCCTCCTTAGAAAATTTTTTACTCAAAATTTAAGAAAGAACTAATACTACAATAAGCAATCATACAAGAGAGAAGAACGATACCTCACGGCTCAAATAGATAAGGGTATCACTCGCGCATCTCAGCTTCCCTCTCCCAGGTAGACTCTTCCGGAGAGTGATGCCTCCATGCGACGCGTACCAAGAAAATCTTCTAGTTTTGGAGCACCTTCTCCCTGCGATCCATAATCTCCACTGGTTGCTCTAGATAACTAAGAGTCGAACCCACCTCGATCTCTGAGTGATCCAATACGTGACTAGGATCTGCCATGTACCATCTCAGCTGCGACACGTGGAACACATCATGCACTCCTTCCAGTGCAGGATGCAAGTCTAGTCTGTAGGTTACTGCACTGACCCTCGTAAAAATATCGAAGGGTCCGATGTACCATGGACTAAGCTTTTTGCCTCCACCAAAGTGGTTTTGTGCCCCGTGTCAGAGAAATCTGCAAGAACACCAGATCGCCAACCTAGAACAAAATACAGCCTTAACACTCAACCTAAGCAAAATAATCACAAGCAATAAAAACAAAACCTATACCTCAAACTCCAAGGATCTTCGACGGCTATCATTCCAATGCCGTTGCCTGTCCTGCGCCACCCGAAGTCTATCTCTGATGAGCTTTACCTTCTCAGCTGCATCCACAATCATCTCTAGTCCCAACAAGGCTCTCTCACCAATATTATCCCAAGATAAGGGAGTTCGACATCTCCGTCCATATAAAGCCTCGAATGGTGATATCTCGATACTGGCCTAGTAGCTGTTGTTGTAAGTAAACTCTACCACGAGAAGATGATCCTCCCAAGAGCCTCTGAAATCTAAGACACAAGTGCAAAGCATATCCTCGAGAGTCTGGATAGTCCTCTTCGACTGCCCGTCTTTCTGGGGTGATATGCAGTACTAAACTTGAGCTGGGTGTCCAAGTTAGCCTGCAAACTCTTCCAGAAGTAGGATGTAAAACGACTATCCCGATCCGAGACTATGCTCATAGGAACTCTATACAATCTGAAAATTTATCGCACATACATCTCCGCTAGCTTCTCCGCAGACGTACCAACTTTGAATGGCAAGAAGTGGGCCGATTTGGTCAACATGTCTACGATGACCCCAAATCGCGTATGTTTCTCCTGGAGAACACGGTATCCCCGAAACAAAATCTATAGTAACATGCCCATATTTCCACTCTAGAATGGGTAAAGGCTAAAGTAAACCGCCTGGCCTCTGCCTCTATGCCTTTATCTGCTGGCACACTAAACACCAGGATACGAGAGCGCCACCTCCCGCTTTATACCATACCACCATATATGCTCCCTCAGATATCTATACATATTATTGGCACATGGATAAATAAATTATTGAGATCGATGCGCCTCTTGGAGAATCTCCTCGCGCAACTCGCCACTCGGCACATATAGTCTGGTACCGTGCCGCAATAATCCATCATCAGCAATAGTGAAGCCATCGGATAATCTTATCCAAACATGTACCCTGATACTCCTCAGAGACTCATCATCATACTGCTTAGCTCGAATCATGTCTATCAGCTCAGACTGTATCTGTAATTCCCACATCTGCATCTCGATACCAGGTACCAACACCTCAATACCGAAGCTCTTAAGATCGGCCAAAAAATGTCTGTCCGTAGTCAAACACATAGCCACTGGATACCTTCTTAAGACATCAGCGACTACATTGGCCTTCTCTGGATGGTATTGCAATGATATGTCAAAGTCCTTCATCAACTCCAACCACCGTCGTTGTCTCATGTTCAGCTCTTTCTTTGTAAATACGTACTTCAAGCTCTTGTGGTCTGTAAAGATCTCCACACACTCTCCGTACAGATAGTGTTTTCACAGCTTTAGAGCAAAAATGATCGCTGCCAACTCTAAATCATGGGTAGGATAGTTCTTCTCATGAGGACGTAATTGCCTGGAAGCATAGGCAATCACCTTCCTATTCTGTTGTAGAACGCAACCCAAATTCTTCCCTGAAGCACCACTATAGATAGTGAATCCACCTGACCCCGATGACAACGTCAAAACTGGAGTTGTCATCAATCTCCTCTTTATCTCATCAAAAGCGGCCTGACAATCCTCTGTCCAGACAAAATCCATATCCTTCCTGGTCAGCCTAGTCATCGGTTCGGCAGTCCTGGAGAAGTCTTATACAAATCTCCTGTAATAACCTGTTAGTCCCAAAAATCTTCTGATCACTGCCACTGAACTTGGAGTAGCCCACGACTCTACTGCTAAAATCTTCTACGGGTCTACTAAGATCTCATCTCCTGTAATCACATGTCTAAGAAATTCAACCTTGTCAAGGAAGAACTCACACTTCGAAAGCTTGCCATAAAGCTTCTCCTTCCTAAGAGTCTCCAGAACTATCCTCAGATGCTCCTCATGATCCTCCGGGGTCTTCGAATACACCATAATATCATCAATAAATACCACAACAAACTTATCAAAATACTGGTAGAATACCTTGTTCATCAGATTCATGAATACTGTCAGGGCATTGGTCAACCCAAACGATATCACCACGAACTCAAACTGGCCATACCGAATCCGAAAAGCTGTCTTCAGAATATCCTCCCTCATTACTTTTACCTGGTGGTAGTCTGACCTCAAGTCTATCTTTGAAAATACCTTCGCTCCGCTCAACTAGTCAAAGAGATCATCTATCCCCAGCAGCGGGTATTTGTTCTTGATAGTGAGGTTGTTCAGAGCCCTGTAGTCGATACACATGCGTACCGACCCATCCTTCTTTGGTACAAACAATACCGGAGCACCCCATGGTGATGAACTGGATCGAATAAAACATTTGTCATGTAACTCATCCACATGCTTCTTCAATTCTACCAGTTCGTTGTTGCTGACTCTATAGATGTGCTGAGATATTGGCTCTGCGTCTGGCACCATATCTATAGTGAACTCAATATCTCGGTCTGGCGGCAAACCAGGGAAATCTTTTGAAAAATATCCACGAACTCTGCTATCAACGAATGTGGCAACTCCTTCTCTTCTACCTTGGCTCCATAGATGGCATCCCCGCTCTGCTCCGCTGCTCCTCTGGAAATCTCAAACTTTGGCTCTCCTGGCGGTCTAAATAAAACTTTGCCTCTACGATAATCTATACTAGCATGGTGCCTACTCAACCAATCCATCCCAAGTACAATATCGTAGTTCAGAAGTGACAATACGAGTAAGTACGCACTCAACTCTCGGTCTTCCAGTGTAACTCTCTAATCCTTGCAAACATCACTGACCAGGATAATGTCGCCCCTAGTCATGATCTTGCAAGTCCTAGCCAATAGTTCAGCCTCTAAATGATGCTTAAGGGCAAAAGATACATATACAAATGAATGGGAAGGACCGGAATCAAATAAAGCATTAGCTGGAATAGAATTAAGAAGAACTGAACCTGATATAACATCTCCTACTAGATCAGTCTCCTCGACCGTCATGGCGAATACTCGCCCCTACTACGCACCTCTTTGTTGTTGATGCTGTACGAACCTCTGTTGTTGTGTCTGCAATAAAGGTCCTCTCTACTGACACATAGGTGGCCTCGCTGATGCTCTCTGAACTAGGGCTGCTCACTGAGCTGCACGACGAGGAGATACAGGACAATCCCTCATCTGATATCCCTATGTGCCATAATACAAGTACACTCCCAACCTCATCCTTAGACCTCCCAGATATGGTATGTCTTCTTACAGAAGTGACAGGTGGGAGTCTGATGAACCCGTATCTGTTGCTGCTGGTGTGGCACCTGCTGAACTGGAGTCCGAACTGGAGCCTGCAACTGCTGGAAAGTTCTCTGCTGCTGGAAATAGGGTCGCTTAGCTGGACCCGTACTGCTGTTAGCTCATATGAATATGTCTTTGTCTCTCTTGGACTTGAGCTCCAAGTCATCCTCCGCCCTCTGAGCATCCATCAGCATATCCTCGAACGCTGCAATGCGATGACCCCTGGTAAGAGATTTAACCACTCTGATCAATCCCTTTCGGAACTTTCTCGCTCTCGCAAAGGGGTTCTACATTTCTATAAATCTTCTCAATCTGCAGAACTCTGCGGCGTACTCGTCTACCGTCATTCTCACCTGGACGAGGTCCTGGAACTGGCTCTCTAGGGCACTCAGAGCCACGTCCGGAAAGAACTTCTTCTTGAAAAGCTCTTTAAAAGCTTCCTATGTCAATCATGGTGCCACGATCCTCAGGTCTGTATGGAACCATGTCAGGACAATGTCGAATATCTGGCTGCCCGTTGCCTCCACCTGTAGGGTCTCTGGAATCTGTGCTTGTCACACCCCAGAACCACATATTGGAGAACGAAAATGGACAACGGCCAGCTACGTATACTAAGAGCACACCAGTACTCCACATATACGGTGAAGCTGTAGATCATGGGGGTTAATGCTATAAACCAATAGTCAATCCTAGGTCAAGCATTCCTAGGTGTCTCAATCACAAGCAAACTACAACATACAAGGAATATGGTCATCAGGAGCAATATAGTGAAGCGTCCCAAACCAAATATACATAGATGATCATGAAGCTAGTAATACAAAATAAAGAACTAGTAGAGTATAAGCAATACATGATCAACTCATAGTCTAGAATAAGCTAACCATGCATGGCCCGTAGGCTAGAAATCAAGTCCAAAATATGAGCTAAAACTCAAAAGAATAAAGTACAAGATCTAGTGGGTGATCAAGAAGAAACCCACTCAAGTCGCCTGGTACTCCGGGTGCTCACCATACTGCAGAAGATAAGGAGTGTCCTCTAGTTCCGCTACGAGATCTGGCCATACAAAATCAGTGGGGTCAGACCCCCAATAGCAAGTACCACAAAGGAAGGCCAAAGCTATGAACTAAAACCAATACTATCTTACCACAACAAAAATTTAATGACAGAAGTAAATAAATGCGTATCGAAAGTCGTGTACTACCACTGTACTTATCTCGAGAAGAAGGACAATAAGCTAAGTAACAGATGATATAGTAAGCTACTAGTGACAGAAAAATAATCATGAAGCAATGAAAAATAATCGTGTACATGTAAGCATGTAATGTGCCAGAAACAAAACTGAGAACATACACGAGATCGAAAACAAGACTAGGAGCATGCATAACGTCCAAGACTAGTGGGCATGTATGGTACAAGATCTAGCACATGGCATAAGTTGAGTATATGAAGGTACAATAGTTAAAAGCAATAACTAAACAACTAACGAAACCCGTGAAAAGCAATAGGCCTGGTTTTCCATATTTACACCAAACTAGGACAAAAGGTAGGAACCACCCCCATTACCGTTCATGTGTTCTAATCTACAACTACTACAATGATGATATATATAAAATAACTGTAGGAAAGGAGAAGCCGACAAACGACAAGAGAGCATAGGAACTTCTCAAAATTGGAATCATAACCCGTAAACCAAACAAGGACCGGGGTTATGGAACCTTTTTTGACCCGAACTTAGCGTCTGGACACCCACCGACACATATAACAATATGAGAAGAGAAAGGACAGTATGACAACAAAAAGTAACAATCAACAAGCACGGCCAAGCAATAGTACGGCTTGATACGTTAACTAACTATGGTTGTCACAATTCCTAATTACTAACAAATGCTCTACTGAGGATTTCAATGGTTGCATGTCCTATAGTTTATCCAAGTTATCCAGGCAAGGTTCATGTCAAGAATAGCGATATCTGATAGCAGAGAGCGCGAATATAACCACCATATAAATGTAAACCAATATAAATATAAAGATAAAATTAATCTAATTAACTGTGCATAATTAAGGAAATATAATGCAAGGACAATGTCAATGTAAAAGCAATATCAATATCCATGTCATGTCATAGCTGGGTTGCATCACTCGACGGTGAGCTGAAAGTGTGCCCTACTCGTCGGCAGGCTACCAATCCACTTGTGTGGCCGGGATAACGGGAAACCTTCCCTTCAATGATCTAATTTTTATACTAGTTATTAATCCTTAACAATTTCATTTAGAATTCTGGGTGTAGCATTCCGCAGAATCTATCCTAATCAAAAAAGCAAAATTGGACCAGGAATTTAACAATTCAGGCGCAAGTAAGACAAGCCACAACAGTGTATATATGTACAAGCAATCAGGAGTGTACTACGACGAGTTACTAAAAATATGTCAATACAGAGCTATGAGAAACTAGGTGAAGCCATGTCCAAGTAAATCCAAGCGGTAACATAAATATAATCCCATCGAGATCGATACCATAACCCTTAAACCAAATAAGGACAGGGATTATAAATCATTCTTGATAGGCGGTAAGCAATAGGAAACTTCGGAACTCTTCGAGATTAATACTATAACCCTTAAACCAAACAAGGACCGGGGTTATAGATCTTTCCCGAATCGATCCCAGTCCCTAATCACTTATCGAGGTACAACTAACAGGGAGAAGCAATTTGCACATAAGCACTATGCAGGAACAATGAATAGCACAAGAACAGAGAGCATATGAAAAATGGTGCATGATCGGTAAACCGTCGATACTCACCAGTACACCATCTGTATGTCGGTCCAGAGGCAATAAGAACACAACAGCTAGAAATTTTAATAAATCAGTATACCGTCGGTATGCCGGCCAAGAGCTACCAAAAAGATAGCAGGTTTTGGATTCCAATAAATTGTTATATCGTCGGTATACTCTAGTATACCATCGGTATGCCGGCCAAGAAAATATCCTGAAGTCGGTCAACAATGTCGGCAGGATCGGTATGCCGTCGGTATACTCCAGTATACCATCGGAATGCCGATAAGGTTCTCAGAGAAATATCTAGAATCTAAGTCGGTCAAAATCGTTATACTGTTGGTTTACTGTAGTATACCGTCGGTATGCCAGTTTTCGAGAAAAACTATGCCAAAGTCAGATCTGATTCCGGGACCCAAATCGAATTCCGAAAATTACCAAAACCAAGTCTAACAAGAAGTCAATTCTGGTGGTAAGTCACATATCACAATATGGACTAAATCTCACAGTCACAACTCCGGTTCCTTCTCTGCTACCGAGTTACCAAAAAGGGACAGAATAAGATTCTACCAGAAATTGAAATTGAAATGGTCAAAGTGCTAGAAATCATGGCATGAATAATATTAGTAAAGCAAGTCTAAGCTAAAAACCAACAACCAAATCTCCATGAAGGAAAATGAAAGAAAATAAGAAAAGTTCATAGAATCGACAAGATGTACTCGCCTACAACGAGCTCCCGGCCTAACTCTTCAACTCCACCACCACGAAGGGGTTCAAAAATCACTCTCCAGGTCTCAAGACTACACTTCCAAGCTCGAGAGAAAAGGATGAAGAGAAGAGAGAGAGAGAGAGAGAGAGAGAGAGAGAGAGAAAGAAAGAAATGAAATGAAATGAAACTCAAGTACTATTTATAGAGAAATCCAGAAAAAGTAAAACAAATATCTGTCGGGCAGTATAGCATCGGTATACTGTTGTATATCGTCGGTATATCGGTCATGTAGTAAAGTTTCAATTTTCCAAGATTTTAAAGTTTCACAAAAATCTAGAAAAGTAAAATATACAGTATAAAATACGTATCCATATACCAATATAGATACAGTGAGACAGAGTCTCACAGTTCTGGCCTCAAGGTCCTCTCTACGTCCTCGATCCAATCGTCGGCATATAAGATCCCCTCTATGCCCCTGAAGTCCTTGGGCCCCATCCTCTTAAAGTCAATTATGGTACCTGGCCTCGGCTGGTGCGGGGCGGGATGAGGCGGTACGATCTTCGGCTGGACAACCGCTACCTTCTCTACAGCTACTAGTGCTAACTGGTGAGCACTCACGATGCCCAGATGTAGAACATATGTCTGCCTCTGCTGTGCTTCTATCATCTCCTGGAATATAGCAAATATCTGTGTCCCGTCTGCTGGCATAGGTGGTGGGGGTGGAAGATACTCTGTGACTGCAGGAACAGCCCTCTGAACTGGAGGTAGGACACCTCCAAAAGCTGTTGTTGAAACTCCCACCTGAATCGGTGAAGCGACCCTCTAAGATGGAGATAGTGGAGTAGTGGTTGCTGCCCCCTCAACAGCAGGCTGGGAAGTAGCTGAGGAAGCTGCAGATACTCCTGAACGATAGAACATGATCTTCGATGGTATCCTGAAGACATATTCAAAACAAAGGGATCAATATTGCGCAAGATATGATAAGATCAAAGAAGGACAACAATATTTCAAAGAAAGCAATTATTCAGATTGAAAAGGATATCAAAAAAATAATGGATTGGAAGTGTTCCTAGCTGTGATTGAGTATCCTCTCATCCTATACCATATATCCTATAGCAGGTGTAGAAGCATGGAAAATATGCATCCATGCGCCCGACGTCCAGGCGCCCAAAAATAAAATTCAACAGATATTGGACCGCATGGACACCATACAGCCAAAAAAAGGGACACACATACGGTCCAAACAAGCGTCCTGACAATTGGCCGTAGGTCGACCTGACATGACGTCCTGACAACAAAGATGGCACCCTGACACAGAATCCTGACAAAAAGGATTTTTCTGATCGCCTCGAAGGACGAGAACACACTAAGAGACAGAAGTCCCAAGGATAGTACAGAGCCACGTGTACAACACGATAAAGATCCCATGCGGCTCTGGCCCATGTATCCCGGACTCCATGCGTCCCATGCGGTTCTGGCCCATGCGTCCCAGACTCCATGTGTCCCATGCGGCTCTGGCCCATCTGTTCCAGACTCCATGCGGTCTATGCTTCTCTGGCCCCATGCGTTCAAGACTCCATGCATCCCATGTGTCTCTGACCCATGCATCCCAGACTCCATGTGTCCCATGCGGCTCTGGCCCATGCATTCCAGACTCTATGCATCTATGGCCCCATGCATTCCAGTCTCCATGCGTTTCGTGCGTCTTTGGCCACACGTGTCCCAGATTCCACATCGACCAAATCTTACTGTTATAACTGAGTGATTCTCTCTAACCAAATAATGGCCACGGGTCCACTTAACCAAGTCGCGCCTACAACAGATAAGAACCATCCAGATATTCAGCAACAAGAAAATCTTAACAAATATCCATGTGACAGTTGAAGCCCGAATTCTTGTACACAGTTGTAACTCATTTCTGTTAGGAGAAGACACGTGGCATGGCATGCGACAATAGTTACAACTATATTCTACTGAAGGAGCCTTATGCGACCACCAAACAGAGGCCTATGCGGCACCCATAGCCCATCAGCACGATGGATATAAATAGGAGCAACTCGAACGTTCTAAAGGTCGGGTTTTTCTGCTTCAGAGAGAGTCCAGACCAAGAGACCAGGGCTGGCTATCTGCAAATCTACACTCAAGCAAGTGAGAAGAGCTTCTGCATCGGATCGTCCATAGAGTAAAGAGAGTTTCTACACTCCTAACCCTCTACTGTCACCCCCCAAAAAATAACTTTGTACTTAGATTATCTTCTATGACTTTTCTTTGTACTTTCTTTAGTTTGTTCAATTAAATCAAGTTCTTTCCAACTTTCGTATTTAATTGCAAACACGATGGCGACTCTGTTGAGGATTATCCTTCTCCTATGTTGAGAAGTCGATGATGCAGTCCGATGCGGCCAAGCTCGGCTCGACGCAAAAGATGTTGGTGGTCCGCTTCGACCAGCAAGTGTTCGAGGAAATGCTCTCCGAAATCCTTCACCAAGGATAGCCAAGTATAAGAAGACCCGCAGAACGTGGGTGGCCAAGGCCGCTATTCCCTACCCAGTTGTGGAGTAGATGCTTCCAACCTCTCACTCTGTTTCTAATGACGGTCGTCGGACGAATACCCAGAACATCCACTTCTATGCGGCATCCCGAGCTGATGCAAAAATTGTTCAGCACCCAAACTCTGGCAACAGAAAATGCTATAATGTCAGACGTTTTGGTGCTAAGGCAGCTTCTATGCGGCCAAGGAGGAGGCCGCATAAGACTTTCCATGCGGCATCAACTCACAACCGCAGACAGCAGGCCGCATGCGGCCCTGATAGCAACAAAACCTCTATTTTTGACCATATCTTATGCGACACAAATCCTATGCGACCCACTGAGAATGGTGAAAACCCAAATATGGACTCTTCATACGTGTCTGTGGTTGCTAAGCTGAAGAAGTCCAGGGTAGTGCGAGCCCGTCAAGCTCAAGCAACTGCTCATACGACCTACCGCCAACAGGAATAACTAACTATTATGCGAGCCTCTGACGAAACGTTATACAGGACTGACCCATGATTCCATCCCATAGTGACCAATGGACAGGGTCAGTCTCAATAGTCTTCTATCGGTACCTCAGAGCAAGTTCGTGTATGAACCCCAGGCCAGGGAGCAAGTACAGCACTTGCGCATCCGTGTGCCCGGGATACCCGAACTCACAAAGAGGATGCAAAGGCAAAATACCCTTCGCATGATTTGCGTGACTTGATTACTCACAAGCACAAAAAAGGAAAACAACTACGGCGTGCGACGTGCCCTCTCCACGGCATTGCTACGCCAACATCATTACCAACTACTGCTGCGATAAAGAGGCAGTACCCACAGGCAGGCAGGCGGCCTTCCAGCGACTACACCAGAAAGCATCTACCTAACAACAACCTAGAGATCAGGTACAAGTACTAGAGGAGAAGGAGTTGTCCTTTGCCTCATGCTACTCAACTTGAAAGCTTTCCACCACCAAGGGAAGAAAGAAGTCAAATACCTCCAGTCCGTCGCTCTCTACCACTGCAGCGCGAAGGCGACTACCTGGAGGGATGACGATAGCACCTGCGGAAGGCATCTTCCAAGGCACCAGCTCAAGGAAGAAGCAGCCATCCCCCGGGGGTAGTTCTTCCTCATAACCCCTGGGGGTGGCCCAAGCTGGGGGTAGTGTCCCCCTGGACGTACGCGATAACCCGGCGTTCCGAAGAGACAACGATTCCTAAAGAACGGACTCCGAGATCCCAGAGGGTAGCTACTCCCACCAAAATGACACAATCTTTCAAGCTAGGGGTAGTAATCCCCTGGACCTATACAATAATCCAGCGTTCCATAAAGATAGTAAATCTCAAGGGACAGATGTCGAGTTCTCTGGGGGTAATCATCCTCATCAAGAAGACGCACCTTCCAAAGTTGGGGGTAACATTCCCTCCGAGTCTGAAGAAGATGTAGCACTTTTAGCTTTTCCTGAGGACAACAATTTCGAGGAAGCTGACTGCAACATGCCTAGGGTTAATGCAGCATCTAGGACTAGGGGTAGCAATCCTCCGGTATCGGAAGATGGCACGATGATGCCTACCTCCCCTGAAGACTGTAACTCCCAAGGAACAGATAATGACATGCTGGGGGTAGTCACTCTCGAATAGTCAGAGCATTATATGAAGCTGGGAGTAGCATCTCCTTTTAGTCTGAAGATGATGCAACGATGCCCATCTTTTCTGAGGACAGCGCAACTCAGGAACCCAAGGCGGAAGGGCCCAACGATCGCCAATGACTTGATGCTCTTGAGGCAATGATGCACACCCTGAGTGCCACAATGCAGACTCTGACCCAGGCAATACTGGAGATCAAGGCAAACATGGTCCTGCCACCCTCAGGACCCGCAGTAACTCTACAAGCCGAAAGTAGAAATCTCTTGGTGATCCACACCAACCCATCATGCCGTGAGGACAGTAATTCCTAAAAACCAGACAATGACATGTCTGGGGGTAGTCTCCCTCAATAAGACAGAGAAATATCCAAAGCTGGGGGTAGAATTCCCTCTGTGTCCAAAAATAATGCAAAATTATCGGCCTTTCTTGAGGACCATACGACTCAGTATCGTAAGCCCCAAAGCCAAAGGGGACTTTCTTCGTCAATAATGACGACATCATTAAAATCATTAACATACTGATGAAGGAAAAAACTTTGGCTACCCAACATCGGATGCCCTGAAGAGGCTGACAAGGTCGATGACCCAAAATATTGCCTCTTTTATCGGTACATTCATCATCCAACCAAAGACTGCTCTATGTTGAAAAGATGTATCCAACAATCGATCGATGACAACGAGCTCACCCTCGACGTCGATGATAAGACGGTCATTGCCAATATGGTGTCCCTCTAGTTTGGAAATTTTCCCCCAAGAGAAGCCCAAGACGGAGTGGTCCCAGTCCCAAAGGCAACTATGGCGGTGGTCAACCTTCCACCAGTTCGAGACCAGACGGCCGGGCTAACACATCTTACTACACCTAGAGGCAAAATCATGTGGGTTCACCCGGATCTTGTACCAGACTTGATGCAACAAGCAGCGCCTTCCGCCGTCAGGCCTAAAATACGAAAAACCAAGTCTTGCCGCATGGTTTCTTCCACCACTGAAGAGGCCTGGACAGGGGCAACTAGGTCGGGCCTTGCCTACCAGTAAGATTCTGAGGCGCCCAACGTCAAAGCGCCTTCAACGACCAGGTCAAATAGGAAGCAATGCAGGACGGGCCGCAGGATCATTTCCTTAGAAAGCACCAATTGTAGACTTCGGATGCCCAGTGCAGCTCAACAAGTCTCCCTATACACAAATGCTAAGTCTTGCATGACTCATCAGCATTGGCGCATGATAGGCAGCATTCTATTGTACGCATCCGAGCAAGTCTTCAGTGCAAGGACGTATCACACTTCATGTGCACACGATAGTACTTCTTATCATAACAATTCCTTACCTGCAACAGACAGTGTTCTCCTGCACGATATACAAAAATACGCAGCAAGCGGTGGTCCTCGACATGGTAGACACTCATGCACATGTGGCAATGATCCTACGCGCACAACTCCGCCAACTCCCTCGTGTATACGTGATAGTATTTTTTCACACATAGCTCCTTATTCGGCACAGGATAAGTCATCAACAGTATTCAATGCAACAAATGATGAGCTATCTTAGTTCCATCATTACAGCCAACAATCACTCTGTCTCATGACAAAAATGGGATATGACCTCCAAAAAAGCTGAAGGTCTGAACTTTGTATAATCCGACAGTTATTACAATAGCACTCACAAAGGGCCAGGATATGGAGACGCTTGTACGTATCATGACTCACAAGACAGCCGATAAATCCTAACCTAAATGGGAGGGCCCGTTAATGATGGAAACCGTATTTTCCAACGGCGTATACCGGCTAGTGAAACCCAACGACGACTTGCTCATGATGCCCATCAACGGCAAGTTCCTAAAAAAAATACTACGTCTAAACTAGACTTGTACTCCCCTCATCCCCAGTGGGGCAACCAAGATGTACAAATCAACTCTTGGTTCTTCATCACCAACGTGTGCCTATGTGCAACATTTTCCCCTTCTTTATAAATTCTCGTAAAATCCATCATCTGTATCCTTGAACCTTGGATACCCAACGGATGATGAGTCCCCAAAGTCTCCCCAGCGGAGAAGTCCTCAGGTTCACTCGCATACTCCCGCAGTGACCACTCAAAAATCAATCTCGTTAGATGCTAGCCATGTCCATATTACCTCTGAGCTATCGTCCCATCAATCTTCCCAGCGGAGCAACCTTCAGGTCTGTCTTCATGTCCGAATAGACCACACTCAACAAATTACTCTTCAGTGAGTTTTTTGAACATTGGTTCACGTCCATATTACCTCTGAACTGCTGTCCTAATATTTCTTCTCGGTTGAGTTTGCCATATCCAAGTGACCTATGAGCAAACCTCCCGGGTTTTGGCTATCGATCATCACGTCCATATTATCTCTGATATCGGTTGTCATCCTCACATATCACCCGTACTCACCAAGGTACACTAGCGGTGTTAAGTCTACAAAAACTGCCACGTCCATATTACCTCTGGCAGGGCTTGTCTTAAACTTATTACTTGCACTAACATGCACAAAAAAGTAATGGGTCCGCAAAATCTATCACGTCCATATTATCCCTGATAGGGATTGTTTTTAAACTTATTATTTGCACCTAGCATGCACAACAAATAATTAGTCCACAAAAACTGTCTCGTCCATATTACCTCTAGCGTGGCTTGTCTCATACCTATTACTTGTACTAACGTGCGCAAAAAGTAGTAGATCCACAAAATCTATCACGTCCATATTACCCTGATAGGGATTATTTTCGAACTTATTGTTTGCACTCAACGTGCGCAACAAATAATAAGTCCACCCAAAAATTCTCTAGTAGGGTTTGCCATATCCTTCGCACCTCTAAGCAAATATTTTGGGTTGGCTATCGATCATCACGTCCACAGTACCCCTGATATCGAGCGCCATCTAAACTTATCACCCGTGCTTAAACTTAGCTACGCCAGCGGTGTTAAGTCTACAAAACCTATCATGACCATATTACCTCTGATAGGGTTTCATCTCTAACTTATTACTTGGACTCTTGTGCACAAGAAGTAATAGGTCCAACAAAAACCTCCATTGGGATGCTCGCAATGGAAACGAATAGTTCAAGTCCACATTACCTCTGAACTACTTTCCTTTGGCCCCAGCAGAGAAAAAGTCAGTTCATGTTCATATTACCTCTGAACTACGTCTCTCCACTTTCCCCAGCGGAGTGAATCTATCACCACAAGAAAATGGTCACGTCCACATTACCTTTGTCCTATTTTTCTTTATCCCCACAGAGTCATATCTTACCACGTCCACATTATCTCTGAGTAAGATATTTCTAGAACTTTTCCATGTCCACATTATCTCTGAGTTAAGTTTTGCTTTTCAACTTTCTACTATCACGTTCGCATAACCCCTGATAGTGCTAGTCGTTTCATCTTATTATTTGTACTTAAGGTACGTCATGGGTAATAAGTCCATAACCCAAGAGTTTTCCATATCCATATTACCTCTGAGAAAACTTTATAGCCTTGACCATCGATCATCACGTCCATATTACCTCTGATATCGATTGTCTTCCAACTTATCACCCATACCCAATCCGGAGTGTGCCCGCGGTTCTAAGTCCACAAAACCTATCACGTCCATATTACCTCTGATAGGGTTTGTTTCGAATCTATTACTCGACCCCAAGTACGCAAAAGGGTAATAGGTCCACCCAAAATCCCTCATTGGGATGTCCTCAGGACTATACCAAACCTCTCGGTATGGCCATTGATCAGCTCACGTCTATGTCACCTCTAAGCTATCGTCCTCACATCCTCCCCCGAGAGCCTGCGCATATTTATGATGATCTTTCATCCATACGGCAAGACTGTATAAGAAGTCTGCGCGTGTTCTAGACGATTTCTCGTCCATGCAACAAAACTGTGCAAGGGTGTATCTGTGTCCATGAAAGCCCGACATGAAGAATGCGGTGCTCCCTACCTCCGAGTAAAGTACCAAAATCAGGGGGCCAAGGATCAAGACCGCCCCTGACAAACTCCTCGGCGAGAGTGATAGCAACATCCAGCATCTTCACGAAGGAGGAGGAACTGGAGACAAAGTTCTCTCTCATCCCCAAGTCGCCCACTTATAGGCTCCAAGAGATGTGTAAAGAGATTGAGATAACGAACGGGGCAGTTATGGCGATGAACCTGATGTCTCGATTTTTGTATGCCACTTTGATCTCCTTGGAAACCGTCGCCTCGAGCCCCGTGTCAGAAGGTGGATCAGAATCCGAACAGAATCCACTCAAGGGTCAAGGCAAATCTGGTATTTAATGAATAAGGGACAGCTTGGCAGCGTTCTCCCATGCGGCTCAATGTCCACGCGGCCCAAACATACCCCATCCATGCTTCTAATTTAAAGTATTTCAAACTTTAAAAACTTTGAAGGGGGTCTTGTAGAAGCATGAAAAATGTACATCCATGTGCCCGATGTCCAGGCGCCCCAAAATAAAACTCAATGGATGTTGGACCGCATGTACACCATGCAGCTCAGAAAAGGGACACACATGCGATCCAAATAAGCATCCTGACAATTGGCCGCAGGTGAGCTGGCATGACGTCCTGACAACAAAGATGGTGCCCTGACAACAAAGATGGCGCCCTGACACAGAATCCTGACAAAAAAGATTTTTCTGATCGCCTCGAAGGACGAGAACACACTAAGAGACAGAAATCCCAATGATGGTGTAGAGCCACGTGTACAACACGATAAAAGATCCCATGCGGCTCTGGTCCATGCATCCCAGACTCCATATGTACCATACGGCTCTGGATCATGGATCCCAGACTCCATGTGTCCCATATGGCTCTGGTCCATGTGTTCCAGATTCCATGCGGTCCATGCTTCTCTGGCCCCATGCGTTCCAGACTCTATGAGTTCCATGTGACTCTGGCCCATGCATCCCAAACTCCATTGTCCCATACGACTCTGGCCCATGCATTCTAGATTTTATGCAGTCCATGCGTCTCTGGCCCCATGCGCTCCAGACTCTATGCGTTACGTGTGTCTTTGGCCACACGTGTCCCAGATTCCACGTCGCCAAAACTTGTTGTTACAATTGAGTGATTCTCTCCAACCAAATAGTGGCCACGTGTCCACTTGATCAAGTCGCGCCTACAACAGTTGAGAACCATCCAGATATTCAGCAACAAGAAAATCTTAATAAATGTCCATGTTACAGTTGAAGCCTGAATTCTTGTGCACAGTTGTAACTCATTTCTATTAGGAGAAGACACGTAGCATGGCATGCGGCAACAGTTACAACCGTATTCTATTGAAGGAGCCTTATGCGGACACTAAACAGAGGCCTATGCGGCACACATAGCCCATAAGCACGATGGCTATAAATAAGAGCAACTCGAACATTCTAAAGGTCGGGTTTTCTGCTTCAGAGAGAGACTGGACCAAGAGACCAGGGCTGGCTATCTACGAATCTACACTCAAGCAAGAGAGAAGAGCTTCTGCATCGGATCGTCCACGGAGTAAAGAGAGTTGCTACACTCCTAACCCTCCATTGTTACCCCCCCAGAAAATAACTTTATATTTAGATTGTCTTCTGGGACTTTTATTTGTACTTTCTTTAGTTTTTTAAATTAAATCAAGTTCTTTCCAACTTTCGTATTTAATGGCAAACAACAGGCTTGAAGTAATACTCTAAGTCTGAATACTACTACTTAGGACCTGTATGGGCCACCATAAAAATGTGTCACGACCCGCACCCGGTGTAAGGGTACGAGAACTTGGGTACTTCCAGCCTATGCCGCAGTATCGGTGATAGAACACTGTCTAGATCAACAATACTATCTAAACATCTCACACAATATATATCTACCTGTAAGGATATCTCAACTCCAAACGGAGGACAAATAATAAGCAATACTCAATCACAATAAAACTAGAGGAAGATGTAGCACGATATGGAATAGAAGTAAAAAGAATCACAAGTCACAATATAACTCATAATCAAGTCTATTAGATTAGCACAATAGTCTCAAATATAATACATGACAAAATATCTTAACTAAGATATAACCAATACAAGAGTCTAAACATTTGTAACTAGCTGATCATCCCCCAATATCGGCTACTCATGAACCACCGTCTCTAACTCTACACCCACTATGTCCTGAGGTCCATAGTGTGTAGGGTACCAGTCGTCTAAATCATCTGAAAAATATATCCAGTCAGAATTGGAAAGAAACACACCTCTATCAGCAGTTCCAAATAAATGATGAAGACTATATGATAGTAAATAGAGAGAATATACAAGATAAATAGAGCATGAACAGGAAATATACAGAATATGGAAACACTATAAATAGTACAAGGGAAATGAGCATCATATACAAGAGTTAGGAAATATAACTAACTAAGTGAGTGAGTACTAGCTACGATATATGACCGGCTTGGAAAATTTTACAGGAATCATAGCCTGGTTAATCATATGTGAAGTGTACGATTAACACTACAGAAAACTTGTACAGGAATGGGTATTAATCACATCTCTAACTAACACTCCACATCCCCCGACTGGTATAGTGGATCCAACCATGGCACGTTACGACACAGGATTCTCCAAGAAGGTAGCAAGTCTCCCCAGGAATCAGTGTCCATACAAGTACAAGAGCAACAGGACATGTACAGGATACTCCAGGAAATATCGAGAATAATATCTCATGACGGGATCCAAAAAATATCAATCGATGTAACAACGTGTCAAGAAGTCAAGGATATATACACTAAATACAAGAAACATAGAAGATATCATAAACGAAAAACTGTCAGAGAATGTACTCACCTGAGGTCCTGAGCTGACAATACCAATCTGTGTCTGGACTGGTGTCACACTGACCAATATATAAATAATTATGTCAATGGGTGTAAAGAATGATAAATATGCTAAATGAGTCAAAATATGTTTTCTAGGCCATTTCTAAGTCAAAATAGTAAAACTAGGTCAAGTCTGGGTTAAACTAGTCAAACTTGGTCAAACTAGCTATTTCGATATTGTATGAGTCTATAGCTATGATCTTAGGTCCATTGTAAAACCCCTAATCCTAAAAACCGTATTTACCTTTTTAATTAATTATATAACTGAATTGTAGTAATTATAAGCTAATTAGGAGAAATAGACTTATTTAATTTTTATTTTAGGTGTTTGTGCATTTAGGGGATTTATGGAGCAATTATAAAAAAATTTCTAATTTATTCCATGTAGGAGACCCTATGGACAGTTGATAGATTAATTTTATGCACCAATATAAAATTCTAGGATTTTATATATATATATGTATATATATATATATATATATATATATATATATATATATATATATATATATATATATATATATATATATATATATAAAGTTAGTAAAAAGAAATTAGAAAAGAAAAGGAGAAGGAATAAGAAAAAAAGAAATTAAGAAAAGAAATGAAAAGAAATAAAAGAAAAAGAAAGGAAAAAAAACGGGTTTAAAATCTTAAAGGATTCAAACCCAAAATCCCTATCCTACCCAAACCCGTGAGATCCTACCCTAACCCGCTAGCGACCCGGACCCGCTAGGCAATAAAAACAGCAGCAGCGAGCAGTTCGGTTTTCCCGCGAGCGGAAGACCCCCGACCCCCTCCCGCGCCCTCTCTCTATATATATTATTTTTCCCAAACCCTAACCCTAATCCTCCCTCTCCCCAACCTAGCCTCGCCGTCGTCGCGCCATAGAGTTCGCCACCGCCCCTCAGCACCGCACGGCAGCCCGTCGACGTCCGCGCCCCCGCACAAGCGCACATGCACAATATTTTGATCAACAGCGAAGCCATGTTCACGCTTCGATTCCCGTGTCCTCACTTGACCAAACTCGACCCCGTCTTCACAGGTATGATCCTCACCTATCCCCCTTCCATATTTGTGTATTAGTTTATCTCGAACAGCGCACAAACCTAGGTAAAAATTGACGCCAAGTCGATGAAAACCTACGACTTTTTAATTCCAGAAATTCTGTCGCAACTACCTATGTTCACGGATTCGTATCTTCCACCACAGAGATCCGAATCTGGTTTTTCTTATTGGTTTGCGAAAACCACCTAACCTAGTTTAATTTCTGTAATTTATAATATTTTATTATTTGCTGTATGCTGAATTAAATCAAGTTAAAAAACCCGAAAAACCTGTTTTTGGCAAATTCCAAAATATGCGATACGGAGCGCGCCCCGCCAAACGGGACCGTCCCGTCACGTACCGAGTATACCAAAAGGTGCGTACGGTATCCAGATGTGTGGACTTTCGCAAAAACTAATTTGGACGCGTGTGCGCGTCAAAATCAGCGCGTATCCCCGGACAATCCACCATGTCGTAACTTTTGTAAAAGCCATGCGCATTTTGTGCACGCTTGTCAGAATGCGACAAAACTTGCGCCACTGGACTCGTGGTAACATGCTGTCCTGTGACCTAATTTTTACGTAATTCTGAGACAGTTGACCAAGATGCCAATTGGCGGGCCCCATGGTTAACTTTTTGGGCAAAATTGTGTTCTGCTCACCGGAATCTACATTCGGACATACCGTTGAGTTCGTGCTGACATCTAGAGTTTGTTTGACCTATAATATATCCAATTTAGAGACCGTTATTCCTGGCACGTTTTTTGGTGCAAAGTGGCCCACCGATGGACCCTACTTTGACCCAAAATTACCGTTTTGTCCCTGTGTCCAAATTGGACGAAAGGGAAGTACTTTCTAGCTATTTTGCTTATTCTGGGAACATTGGTAATGTCTATTTCAGCATCCGGAGACATTTGTTCTGAGGCCATAGTTTCTGATCTTGTGTGTTTGACATCTGGACGTTATATTTTTGCAGCTTCTTGCCAGGCAAGTATACCTTGCCATTGTACTGTTATTCATATTCCATATGTTGCATGCATTTTTATTTTTTCTCTTTAGTTCATATATTTTAACTGTTATATAAAATGCGCGCGACGGTGTCGTCGCGATATATTTTTATTTATGTATATGCATTAACCTTGTTTATGATACTACCCCATTATCATGTAGCATCATTAGGTTCATTGGCCGTGACACAGTTGTTACACGAGTGTGAGTCTCATATAGAGATCACGGACTGTGTGACAAGTCTGGCCTCCTGTACGTATGGGTCGTGCGTTAGGGATAACTGCTAATAGAAACTTTGTATACTAGAAGACTTAGCAGTTATTAGAGGTCCATGAACATAGCCTATTGTAGTACGGTGGTCCAATCCTTGTCCTTGTTTGGTTGCAGGATTGGGCTAGGGTACTAAAAATAGGCTATGAACCAAATTGTGTCATGGATGTGACATGCTTAGAGCATGGGGTGGAGAGAACAACAAGTACCGCATTTGGGCTCCTTTGTACTTTTCCTTCTGTAACCCGAAAGCTCCGCTGGAGATACGGACAGTGATGACCCCTATACAATTGGCGGCCTCTGCCATTCAAAAGACGGTATGCTTTGAGGCCCCTGATTCTCCGAGAGAGTCATGCCAATGCCATTTTTAGCCGGATAGCCCACTTTTTGGAAAGTTGTTCTCAAACTGCATCTACTTAGACGGTTAGGCGACCCATTGGATATTTATTTCAGTACTTTATTGGCATATTTTTAATGTATCTTGTTATGTCCCTCTGAGGACCTGGCCCTTCCAGGTGTCGATGTTCTTGAGTATTCGCAGGAGTGCAGATTCGGATGGTTACATATGTTTCGAGGATGTCTTCTCTTCGAGCCCCGTGGTCGTTAGTTGATATTCTTCTATTGTGTTTGTGGTGTTGTATTTATATTGTATTTACTTTTATATTCTAGTTGGTAGTGGATTTGTTTCCACCCAACTACCATCCTTAGATACTTTGTTTTGAGATCTAGTTTCGTAGACATTGGTTATTTATTTATATAATTTTCTGTGGATGAGATTTAGATTATACCCTGTGACTTGTGATAGGTTTATACCACTTGTGGATTTGATATTCATATTACAGCATACGTGTGGATTTGGTTTCCATATATTGGAGTTGCCATATTCATACGGCTGGCATGCTTACGTGTCCTTGTAGAAGCATGAAAAATACGCTGGAAAATTATACGCGTAAAAAACCCTAACATACATGAAGCCCACGTAAAACAGAGCTTCAGCGCTGTGCGGTGTAAAATATGACTTCAGAGCTGCCCGCGTAAAGCAGCGCTTCAGGGCTGTTTTGGCGTAAAAGGTTGCTATGCCTCCCTACAGCGTAAAATACGTTTGTCTTTAATGCAACGTAAAGTCATACGAGGAACTCTTCGTATTCCTCGAATGAATCTGTCAGACAGAACAGTGAATCTGACTCTTGACAAAAGTACTGCACTACGATCGAGAGGACGGCTGTAATGATAATTCTGCACAGAGGCCCAGACTGTCGTTTAGTGACATATCCTTGATATAAGTCGTTTTTAGGCATTCAAGGAATACGTTGTCTATTATACACAGGCAGAGACGAGCTTTTACGCTCAAGATGAGACAAAATCAAATGTCATGTCAAAAGTTGTTTCTCATGCAGAGCTCGAGGCATATCTCTGCATTTAATGTACGAGATTTGGTTCTATCCTTTATAATTTTGTCATGACTGGGAGAGCTAAAACTAGGGCTAATACGCTTATATCACCATCCTGGCATTTTACGCCAACCAGGCTATTTTCAACCATAGGAGCACGTCGTATGCTATCTCCTCGAAATACGCCAACCAGGCTATTTTTAACTATAGGAGCACGCCGTATGCTATCTCCTCGAAACACGCCAACTCAGGCTATATTTGCAAAGGTACGTGATAAGGTTATTTGGCCCAGAATACGCTCAAGACCTCAGTCAAGAAGGATAATTGGCTATTTTTACGCTGGTTATCTATTATTCATGCAGCCTCAAGTTTTACGCAAAATCTGGATTTTACGCCACCAAGACAGCTATCTGGCTTTTACACCAACAAGACAGCTATTTGGCTTTTACGCCAACGAGACAGCTATTTGGCTTTTACGCCAACAAGACAGCTATTTGGCTTTTATGCCAACCATCTTTACGCGAGGGGCAGTTACCTACGTGGCTTGCGTGCCGTGATCTTCGAGAAGCAGCTATACGCTTTACCTCATAATGGGACACGCGTTATACGCAGATTCAGGAGATCATTCAGACGTGGGTAGCAGTTATTATAACCGCCGCGTAAAGAGTGCAACTATAAAACCCCTATTCCTAGAAATTGTATATACCCTTTTTAATTATTAATTATTAATTAAATGGTAGTAATTAGTGGGTAATTAGGAGAAATAAATTTTTATTAATTTTTATTTTATGTGTTGGTGAACTTAGGGGATTTATGGGACCATTAGGAATTTTTTCTAATTTATTTCATGTAGGAGACCCCTTGAGCAGTTACTAGCTTAATAGTATGTATTAGTGTAATTCTAGATTTTTTTTTTATGAGTATATATATATATATATATATATATATATATATATATATATATATATATATATATATATACATATATATTTTAAAGGAATTTAGAAAAGAAAAGAAAAGAAAAACTAATAAAAAAAATATTAAATAACTATTAACTACTCCTAAAACAACTACTCCAAACCATTCCCATTGCTACCTACCCGTTGCTTGTAGCAGCCCCTCCCCCCCCCCCCCCCCCCATTAACAAATATGCAGCCGCCCCTTAGCAAATTCCCACAAGCAAACGCCCCCCTTTTTGCTAATAGCAATTAAACCCATACCCCCCCCCCCCCCCCCCGCGGATGAGCGAACCCCCTCCCCTTTTCATCTCTACTTCCATATATATATAAATATATATACAACCACTTTCAACAAAATCCTAACCCTAAACTCTTCCTCTTCCCATATAGACCTAGAGAGCGCCGCCACCGAAGCTGGGGAACCCCGCCAGGGCGTCCAAACCAATCCCGACGACCGCGACCCCGCGCACCCCGCGTACTGCAGATTTTCGCAGCGAGGTACCTATGTTCCAGAGTTGTTTTCCGTCGCCTCGCTCAACCAAATGCCACCTCGTCTTCACCAGTATGCTCACCCCTTAACCCTCTTCCATATCTGTGTGATAGTAGACCTCGAACAATGCGTAACCATAGGCGAAAATAGCGCCAAAGTTGGCAGAAATAGACCAAATTCTGGGATCGCAGAAAACTACGGTGATAACCTATGTTTCCGAGTTCGTATCTCCCACCACAGAGATCTGAATTCGATGATTCTTTTTGGTATGCGTAGACCACTTGACCTAGTTTAATTTCTGTTAAATAACCCTAGATTATTAACTGCTGTAGACAGAATTAAATTCGTTGGAAAATCCCGCGAACACACTTTTTCAGATTTCCCAAAGTTGTGAAACGGAGTACGCTCCGCCAAACGGGACCGTCTCACCGTGTACCAAGTATACCGAACGGTGCGCGTAGTATAACCGGACACGTGAGAGTTCGCGGAAACTGATTCGAACGCGTGTGCGCGTCGAAATCAGCCCGTATCCGCGGACACACCTCGAGTCACAACTTTTGCGAAAATTGCGCGCATTTTATGCACGCTCGTCATATTGCGACGAAACTTGCACCACTGGACTCGTGGTAATACGTTGGTCCTGTGACCCAATTTTCACGTAATTCTGAGATAGTTGACCAAGTCGCCAATTGGCGGCCCCACGGTTGACTTTTTGAGCAAAATTGTGTTCGGCCCATCGAAATCCATATTTGGACATACCATTGGATTCGTATTGACATTTAGAGTTGTTTGACCTATAATTTATCCCATTTAGAGACTGTTACCCTTGGCACTCTTTTTGGTGCAAAGTGGCCCACCGGTGGGTCCCACTTTGACCCGAAATTATCGTTTTGCCCCTGTGTCCAAATTGGACGAAAGGGAAGTACTTTCTAGCTATTTTTCTTATTCTGAGAATATTGGTAATGTATATTTCAGCATCCGGAGACATTTATTCTGAGGCCATAGTTTCTGATCTTGTGTGATTGACATCTAGACGTTATATTTTTGCAGCTTCTTGCCAGGCAAGTATACCTTGCCATTGTACTGTTATTCATATTCCATATGTTGCATGCATTTTTATTTTTTCTCTTTAGTTCATATATTTTAACTATTATATAAAATGCGCGCGACGGTGTCGTCGCGATATATTTTTATTTATGTATATGCATTGACCTTGTTTATGAGACTACCCCATTATCATGTAGCATCATTAGGTTCATTGGCCGTGACACAGTTGTTACACGAGTGTGAGTCTCATATAGAGATCACGGACTGCGTGACAGGTCTGGCCTCATGTACGTATAGATCGTGCGTTAGGGATAACTGCTAACTTTGTATACTAGAAGACTTAGCAGTTATTAGAGGTCCATGGACATAGCCTATTGTAGTACGGTGGTCCAATTCTTGTCCTTGTTTGGTTGCAGGATTGAGCTAGGATACTAAAAATAGGCTATGAACCAAATTGTGTCATGGATGTGACATGCTTAGAACATGGGGTGGGGAGAATAACAAGTACCGCATTTGGGCTCCTTTGCACTTTTCCTTCTGTAACCCAGAAGCTCCGCTGGAGATACGGGCGATGATGACCCCTATACAATTGGCGGCCTCTGCCGTTCAAAAGACGGTATGCTTTGAGGCCCCTGATTCTCTGAGAGAGTCATGCCAATCTTATTTTTAGCCAGATAGCCCACTTGTTGGAAAGTTGTTCTCAAACTGCATCCACTTAGACGGTTAGGCGACCCATTAGATATTTATTTCAATACTTTATTGGCATATTTTTAATGTATCTTGTTATGTCCCTCTAAGGACCTGGCCCTTCCAGGTGTCGATGTTCTTGAGTATTCGCAGGAGCGCAGATTCGGATGGTTACATATGTTTCGAGGATGTCTTTTCTTCGAGCCCCGTGGTCGTTAGTTGATATTCTTATATTGTGTTTGTGGTATTGTATTTATATTGTATTTACTTTTATATTCTAGTTGGTAGTGGATTTGTTTTCACCCAACTACCATCCTTAGATACTTTGTTTTAAGATCTAGTTTCGTAGACATTGGTTATTTATGTATATGATTTTCTGTGGATGAGATTTAGATTATACCCTGTGACTTGTGATATGTTTATACCACTTGTGGATTTGATATTCATATTACAGCGTACGTGTGGATTTGGTTTCCATATATTGGAGTTGCCATATCCATACGGCTGGCATGCTTACGTGTCCTAGTTCTACGTATTTTTGGGACTGGGGCGTGACATCCATATATATATATGATACAAGTCATACTAGCCTATACTAGGTATTGGGATACCTTAGTATCAATATCACTATACACCTACACTAGTTATTAACAATAAATATATGTCCCCTACATTTAACTTGTATATCTTTTATATTAATACAAGTTAGAATATTAATACCTCACTTACATATACATATAAACTAATCAAGCTAACCACTAACTGTCATTCTAGCTCATATACACCATCTTATCAATTCACATTAACTCATAACTTGACCTCAACATATACTAACTAATCAATCTAATACTAACTAATACTCTAATACCTAACTAACTTAACTCAACAACTGATATCATACCAACTCCACTTTCAACTGATGCCATACCATATACACTAACACCTATAACTTACCACTGACACTACTTAACCATAATACATTAACTAACACATAACTCACTAACATAATATATGACTGAATTAACATCTACTCTAACTGATACACTTAATACTAACATTAACAACAGGTGTTTCTGCTACCGTCCTCCCACTGTAATACACCTTGCAGAGTCTTGCATATACAGCAGTGCATTGACTGCTAATACTCCCTACCAACTGCTTAAGCTATTACTCCATTCTCCACTACTATCAGTCTTTTACAAGACCGATACACTCCTACTGCAGTCCACCCATTGCAACTTTATGTTGCAGTTGATCCCCTGTTGCAGTGCACCTAAGGCACTGCCTATCCTTGAGTTGGCAGCTATTGCTGCCATATGCTGTGTCCGGGCATAGGTACACTTCCCCCAACTGCAACCTCCACATCACTTGGTATTAAACTGATCCTCAAGTATCTCCTGAAGACTGATACATGTTCAGGTATCATGACAGATCCCCTATGTTGCTATCAGTCCAATATTGGGCTCAATGTGTCATGACAAACTAAGGGGTCCACTAATGACAAGTCCAAATAACATAGGCTAGCCCACTAACAAATAATTAAATAGCACAACACATATAATTAATTACTAGCATAATATATAATATTAAATCACCAAATAATAAATATGCTAATAATAAAAAAATATCCTCATCCAGAAATGTGGTAGTGACAAATTT
The DNA here is from genome assembly GCA_036927795.1 of Iris macrosiphon. NCBI lineage: Eukaryota > Viridiplantae > Streptophyta > Magnoliopsida > Asparagales > Iridaceae > Iris > Iris macrosiphon. The sequence goes on from JAYESA010000004.1 coordinate 55,807,124, forward strand.
GAACAAACCAAGTTATTCAAGCCAACTAGCCAATACAATACCATTGCATGGAGTGGACCATTACAAGTGTAGACTTACATATGGACTTTATATTAATTTATTTCTTGTACAAGATATATATATATATATATATATATATATATATATATATATATATATATATATATATATATATAGTTTAATCCATAAATTTGTTGCTAACTAATATTGCTTAAACAGAATATTATGATTATTTTTAAATACACATCTGGCCTTATACATTATGGATAAATATTTTAATATATGGGATTACAATTCCAACATGATTTAATACCAACTTTTAGAGCTAGTTGTAGTGTCCTGCTCCTAGTGGGGACACTGTATTAGAAATCTTATATGTATCAATTGATCGAGACAAATGAGTTGAGACCCTTTCCAATCAATGGATTGATTCCTATCGGAATTGAGTCCAAAATGTAGTAAATCATGCTTGGAGAAAGAACACTTTATAAGAGCATATTTTATATCATTTTCATTATTGTTTGTTTTTGGACAATTTCGTTGTTGGCATTTGATTGGTAGACTTTTTTCATTAGCTTTTCATTGAATGCTTCTTGTTGCTTGCGATTTCTGCATTTATATTATAAATTGAGAGAAAGAGATAGGAAGATATAAAGAAATATGTTGAACATGTTTGTGCAATTTTAGGAAGACGCATAGGCGAGGCTTGACAGTTACTTAGGAAGTTCTTCTTTCCCTAGGTGAATTCTCTAATCGGTGAGTGGCTTTGATCCTTCTTATCCTTATCTCTACTCCTTAAAAAATTAAGTCATTTCTATTCCTTTCTATGTCCATATGATCAATGATATCTAAATAAAAGAGCTAAGTTAAAATAGAACATTGCATGCTCGAGTTATAGACTGTTGATATAATCGAATGAATTGATATTTTCTATTATTTAGAAAGAAATAAAACTGTAGACTTGAAATGTATGTTGTAAATTGAGATATGAATATGAAACAATATTGTTAAATGGAAGATTGTGTTGAGATAGTACTTGTGTATATGAAGGAAGAACATGGCATGGCCGTTAGAATAAAAAGAAGGCGAAATATAATGCATAACATATAGTGATGTATCATATTATTTTAATTGGTAGAAGTTGCATATCATGTATTGGACTTGGACAACTTGTGCACAATATTTAGTCTCTTGAACGATTGTCGGAGCACCGGATCGTGTCAGACTAGAAGAGATGGGACATCCCGAGGACTGGATGTCTGGCGATCAGGAGGGTGTTATGTCTAATTAGAGAGAGAGGCTCGAACGTCCCAACTTCTAATTATGGGAAGTCATCCATGTACCATCGTATAGTTAGGTCGCATGCTAATGAGATTGTTTTGCACGTCTAACAGTTTGATATATATATATATATATATATATATATATATATATATATATATATATATATATATATATAATCCTTGTTTCCAAAAGAGAAGGACAGTTAGTCGTGGGTAAGAATCACGAATAAGTGATATGTTGTTATATTTATGTTTTCCTATTATTGCTATGAATTATTAACAAGACGTGAAAAAAAATAAAAATATCACTTAATAATAATTGAATGCTTTCACATGATTGCCAATCTTTTCTCTCAAAGAATGAACTCGGACTATTCTCCTGGCGAGAAAAATGCATATTTGTAGTTTCCTCCAAGGCTGACACGGTTCTAGTATCCTGGATACTGTTCGACAAAAGCCAAACCTTGTGCACAAGTTTTTCATAACCATACAAATGCGTATGCTCTAGCTTCAAAACATAATATGCATGGTAATAAAATATGAAAAATGAATGCAATGCGATCTCCATTATACTTCTCATTTCTAGAGCCCCGTGCTCGTAACACATCGGCCTAGGAGAGATGGAACATCCCGAGGACTGGATGTCTGGCGATCAGGAGGGTGTTATGTCTAATTAGAGAGAGAGGCTCGAACATCCCAACTTTTAATTATGGAAAGTCATCCATGGACCATCATGTAGTTCGCATGCTAATGAGATTGTTTTGCACGTCTAATAGTTTGATATATATATATATATATATATATATATATATATATATATATATATATATATATATATATCCTTGTTTCCAGAAGAGAATGATAGTTGGTCGTGGGTAAGAATCACGTATAAATGATATGTCGTTATATTTATGTTTTCCTATTATTGCAATGAATTATTAACAAGACTTGGAAAAAAAATAGAAATATCACTTAATAATAATTGAATGCTTTCACATGATTGCTATGTAGGTTTGGTTAAGTCGGGTCAATGTCGCTCACCGGTACATCCCCCAATGTACTAAGGTACAAGGAATCTTTTGGACGCTCAGAGGAATTATAAGCTCGTCCATTCAGTCAAGCACCCGGCTCGTCTCGAAGCTTTTCTTTCGAGTTGAGATTTTGTCGAATGTCATATTTTACTCTTATTTCTAGTAAAAGAATATGATGTATGAAACGATTATCTCATTTTATTTTTTCAAAGGTTATAAGTCAATTTCCATTTTCAGTTGGCCAATAAGAGTCTTTTGTAATTTCGTTGCAAGTTTCAATAAAAAAATTATTTTGCATTATATATTATTGTCATTCGGTTCTTTGCTTGAAATTTTGTTGCTTCAAAGTCTCATATTTTGTAATCTATTTACTGTGCACGTCCATGTCTTTTACAAGCACAACTTAGACTTGTACAACATCACGTCCAGTGGTGACTTTTCGATTCTCCAATATCGGGATGTGGCACTGGCAATATGAATATCATTTTTTAGAACTCCAACACTATTAGGCTATTTCTAATGGAGATTTCTAAAATTGAGTTTCTATCTTACTTGGCATTGAATTATAAGAAAATTTCTATCTTAGTTGGCATAGTTTCGACATATAAATTACACCCCAAAAAATACACTCTACAATGGTTCTCAAATTCTATCATGCGTGGCAAAAAAAAGGATCAATTTAATAATTTAGTTTGAAAGTAGTGTCCAATATTAATTTCTATGAGATGGAGAATTTCTATGAGAGTTTATACATGTATAAACCTTTAAGTCTCGTTTGCTTCGTAGAAAGAATGGAAAGGAAATCAATTCCTTGTTCTTTCCTTTCCTTTGAAAAATTGTAATTTTCATCCATTTTTTCTTTCCGGTGTTTGGAAAGACCAAGGAAGTTGGGAGGAAAAGTGAATCCCTAAAGTAGAAAAGTGAATCCTTGGGGGGGGGGGCAGTTTTCCACATAGTTTTCTTTTCTTTGGGGATCATTTTTTTCTTTCCTTCTCATTTCCTTTGACATCTAAACATATGAAAGAAATTACTTTTCTTTTCCAATGTCATAATTTCTTGAACCAAACGAGGACTATAGAAATTTAGAAATTCTTCATCCTACATTATTGAAATAGAAATTACAGTTGGAAGAAATTTTTTCTAAAAAAAAAAAATTTATACCATATAAATACAGGAGATCCCCATTGAAGATGGTACCAATTTCCTGTATATTTTTGGCAACTATAGCAGTATCTCTTAAGTTATAGATTATTGTCGGGACCACAGGAGGCAAGGATTGAACCTGGAACATCATGTTCAATGCATTGTTTATAGGGCTATGCTATGACTACAACCAAATGCTTATAACCCTCTTACAACCGTCACGTCACATCCACGTGGCGGTCGTCCATTGGAGGAGGGGGGAGAGGTGGAACCCGGTGGCTGTCCGGGTGGCCACCACATGGCAGGAACGTCACGTGGCAGCGTTCATTGGAGGAAGAGGTGGGGCCGGATGTGGCCCACATAGCAGAGGGAGAGAGGGTTGTAAGAAGATTGTAAGCATTTGGTAGTAATCTTAACATTATTGTTGTTTATATGAACTATTTTTTAACAATATCATAAAAATATTTATTTTACATGAATTAACTAGTATTGTTTAAAAATTAGGTGCTACACATGCTTGAAGCCAAGACCGAAGCATGGTTTTAGATTAAATTGTTTTTCTAAATTTTTTATCAAAATTCATCCAAAAACCATCCGGATAAACAAACCACTTGATGCATATCCATTCAAATTAGGATAAGACAATTTATTATTTGAAAAATATTTTATTTATTTGTTATCCCCAAGATAATCTCATAATCAAATTATAATATGTTAACTGATTTTTTTTTGTTTTTTTTTTTTTCCAATATAAAAATTTATATTCTCCATCAATACTAATGGATGGTAATCAAAATAAGCTATCAGATAAAGCAAATGTGTTTGAAGACATTAGATACTTTGCAGATAAAGTACATTGAATAAATATATTCTTCTCTTCACCAAGCAGAAACATTGTACCCAAACAACATGAATATTGCAATATAATCTTAAATCCTTAATATTATATTCATTATTATTAAAACATGATATGTACATGTTCATGGCCGGCACTAAGCTCATGGGGGTCGCAAGGCGAACATTCAAATGGGCTCCCATACATAATGTAGAGGAAAAAAAATTAAGAAACTAAAATAAAAGTAAATATAACAAAAAATTGAACCAATGACCACTAGTGCGCAAGTCTAACATTATAATTACTACACCACAACTGTTTTGTATTAAATGTGACACATGATACATATTAGTTCGATTTAGATAATTCATATTTGTGTTCCTTTAATCTTTGGATCATGTACCGTCGTCCAGCCTGTCCTGAGCAGCCCCTATCCATGTTCTCAATGTTCCAATTTCATTTCAATACAAAGTATCGTATTTGACAAATATCAACAAATATACATAGCAAAAGAAAACAAGCTTCAAATCAAAGCATATATAGAGATCAACAACCAAAAAAAATACTCATGGCACAAACATACTTATGGCCCAAAAATCCATGTATATTTCATAAATCAAAAGTAAATTTACATATAATAAATAATACCTCAATTTCAGACGTTGCAATCAGAGATACCTTTGCAACTGATGTCAAGGAGAGTAAAAACTTCCTCGAAACCTCCGAAGTAAATGTTACTCTAGAGTAGAAACTTCTTCAAAACTTCCAAAGTAAAGTAAATGTAAATGTTACTCCTTTCTCGTATAGTCGTTAAACCGATAGTAGCCTGGAACGGTTGTGCTAATAACGTATAGAAAATTAAGAAAAAAAAGACTTATGTTGTAGTAGAATAATGGATATGTGACATCTCTTATTAATAAAGAAGGAAATAATTATGATTTGTGTATTTATATAAGGGCAACCACTATCTATGATTAGCATACTATTTACAACAAACAAGATATTTAACCACACAAACGGCACATCCCAAGGTAGTAAAATCTTTTTATTCACTTGTACTGTATGATTACCAAGTGGCACATGGGGAGCAGATGGATCCGTTATATATAGAGATGAAGCGAACAAGTACAGGAAGCACGCAAATAAAACCAAGCCAAGCCTTTATTGAGATATTCGAATACATTAAGAAGCCCTGACTAGCTGAAGGAAAACAAAAACTGGGGAAGGATGTAATGATTCAATTCTACAATGACATCTTTTCCTAACATGCTTGAGGATCAAAATTTCAATGAAATAGCTTGTCAAGGACTACAAATTGAAAACAAATTTTAAGAAACAGTGGCAGTAGAACATTCATCCAGCGGATGCCTCTGAGATCTCTCTGAAGGAAAAGGCCCCTCATGAAACTAACAATAGATGAGAAGGCTTCCTCCACGCAATTGCGCCTGTCACATCATCTACACTCCAACTGGTTCATTTAGAGAATGAGACACGCCACTGTTAACCTGCCGAAACAAGAGAGAAATCTTGCACACTGTAAACAGTATCCTGATTTACATCACTTAATTAAACATACAAAATCTCTGCAAATAGGAGGGAATGCTGGATGAAATGATGATCGTTATATTATGGTGTAAACCACCATCCAAAGAATTATCATCAACATGGTGTAAACTACAACTCTGGAGCAGAACTCAGAAGCGAGATTCCTGAAAAAAATCTGCAAAAGGAATTATCTAGCTTTTACGAATAGGAGTCAAGCTAACCTCCTATGAGTCTATGCAAATTCCTAGCCAAGGCAGCCTATAAGCAAGAGAGGCCATAAAATATCATTGCTAATAGCAGGTGGGAAGACATACTATCTTGTCAGCCCAAGTAATTCAAGCTCAACCAACAAAGGAGCAAGCCACAAAGTTACAACCAGACTAGGAAAAAATTGTCCAGATGAAGATGCTTTGGTAAGACGGGAAGATTTGCTTAGCACTCATCTCACTTGTACAAGCTAAAGAGATGCAGTCGTACCTCAATTATTATGGCGTAATATTAACAAATAACCAGTGCTAAGGCATAGCAAGATTCATGGAAGACATGGACTTGCCTTCAACTAATGATGGATAGCAGGATCCTGTGGGACATCACATTGTTTCTCCAGAAGGTTCATGTGTTCAAAATGGTTTGAGGGTATATCCACTGTTCTAAAAAGCGGCCGCCTAGACGCTAGGCGGCTGGTGTCCGCCCGATGCCTGCCTAGTCCCCCCAACGCCCGACTATGCATATTATGGGGTTTCATGCAATTTTCATTATATTTTTTGTTTTGTTTTTAATATATTTTGAACCGACTACACATCTAGGCGTTAGGCGGCGGGTATCCGCCCAACTAGCGCCTAGCGGTTTTCACAACCTTGGGTATATTAGAAGAAAATAATATCTAATTTGGCCGTAAAATATACTAACTCTCAAAAAAAGTAACTGCAATAACATAAAGAGAAATTTTGACTTACCCCCCCCCCCAACTTTTTTTACCATATTTAAGGGTGCACCCCACAGTTTTTCCATAATGTACAAGCCCCCTCCCCCTTTTGACGGAATCCGTCCAGACTTTGGTCAACCCATTTGACCAAAAAAAATGACAAAAATGCCCCTCCCTTATTTTCCTCTTCTCTTCCCTCTCACCCCCCTCCTCCCCACCTCTCCGCCACCGCAGCCCTTAAATAAGTGAGGGACATTTTCGTCAATTTTTGTCAAATTTTTTTGGTCAAATGGGTTGACCGTCAAGTCTGGACGAATTCCGTCAAAAGTGGGGGTTTTTTGTATATTATAGAAAAACTGTGGGGTGCACCCTTAAATATGGTAAAAAAAAGTGGGGGTAAGTCAAAATTTATAAAAACAGGAAATTAGAGGCAGACCTTGGCAGATTTAAAAAGCTCATCAAGAACTTCGGATAAGGTTGGATGTGCATGAACAGCAAATTTTATATCCTGCAAGGAAAAGTAAACATAGTATCATCCATCGATTTAGGATTAAAGACATATTCCTCAAAACATTTGTATAGGGATACTTAAAAGAAAAGTTTTGAAGACAACCAGGTCATAAATATGATCATCAGAAACTGATTCCACATTTCAAAATATAAACAACTAAATGGATCTTTGAAATCAAACCACATAACCACTTGCACTGAGCCCTATGTAAAGAAGAACTCCAGACTAATATCATTTGAGAAGAGAAGATAAAAAAGGGTCGGTTCTGTTACTTCTGTACATTTATTCCATCTACTAGAAGTAACAGAAAAATTACAAGTTGATGCGATACCAATTAGCTGAAATTTTACCAAGAGAAATATTTATTTTCACAATAAAATTTGTGTTGATAGTAGCGCAAAGGTCTAGCCCATCTATATGGGCATTCCTTATTGGGCTTAGGGTTCCCTTATTTGTTGTATATATAATCCTCAAACCTAAATGAAGCTAAGGCCATTGAACCATTCTCTTGTCAATTTGCAATAGTACTGGTTCATACTCCATCTTCCTTGTATTCTAAACCTTTATTGTCTATCTCATAGTACTGGCTCCTTCCAGCTTACGGAAGAAAATTATTTTCCTGGGTTCTCTATGGTTCCAATTATTAAAGCATCACTAATATAATTGGAGTGGCAGTGGTAGTTTGGGGATGGGAGGTTCTCCACACATGAAAAAGAATTGGCAAATGACTCGAGCACTTGACAGAGAATTGTTGGAAGACTCGAACTGAAAACGGGATCTGCCAAAAAAAAATTCCACCGGATCCTACCATTTTGTTCAGTCAAATATCAATTAGCAGGAATAGACCTATGCATCTAGGGTAGGTTACAAGACAGATTCAGATAAGGACACAATATGCATTCAAATAGATATTGTTTAGAAAATTTACAATTCACATTAGGGAAGAACATGATTATATATAGACATGCAATAAAGAGAGAGTGAAGTTTGGAGATGGAGAGGAGAAGGGAAAGTAGGAGAAGAGAGAATATGAGAAAGGAGATTGCAAGGGCCTTAAACCCTATGTTGCATCTCATGTCTATTTATATTGATATGCAATACACCCACAATTACTATTATACCTCATATGATAAATAACAAAATAAAATAACTCTAACACCCTCCCTCCAGCAGGAGCATATAGATCAGACATGCCCAGCTTGCTACATAAATCAGAAAATGGACTACGAGCAAGTGGTTTGGTGAGGATATCACCTAATTGATCCTCTGACCGAACACAAGGAGTGACAATCTGTTTCTTCAGCAACAAATCACGAACAAAATGACAATCCACCTCGATATGCTTCGTGCGCTCATGAAACACTGGATTACTTGCGATAAACATTGCCGACTGATTATCACAATACATCTCCATCGGAATAGGAATCATAATTCCCATTTCATGAAGAAGAGACTGCACCCACATCATCTCAGAAGCTGTATGAGCCATCGCACGGTACTCGGCCTCTGCACTAGAACGAGCCACAACATTCTGCTTCTTACTACGCCACGTGACAAGATTGCCACCCACAAACGTACAATAGCCAGAAGTAGACCTCATATCACTGCGACTGCCTGCCCAATCAGCATCACTGAACCCAGTCACCGTAAGCAACTGGGAAGGTTTGTACAACAAACCCTTTCCAGGTGCACCCTTCAAGTATCGAAGAATGCGAGAGATAGCCTCCCAATGTGATTGCCGAGGGGCATGCATAAACTGACTAACTACTCCAACTGCATATGTGATGTCTGGTCGAGTAACAGTAAGATATATAAGTTTGCCAACCAAACGTCTATAACATCCAACATCCTCAAATAACTCTCCCCTGTCAGCATCAAGCTTGTCATGATAATCCATAGGAGTCTCAACTGGCCGACACTCCAACATCCCAGTCTCGGAGAGCAAGTCTAGAACATACTTGCGTTGTGACAGAGACACCTTTCTTAGATCGAGCAACCTCGATTCTAAGAAAATATCGAAGAAGACCCAAATCCTTAGTATGAAACTGACGACTAAGGTAGGCCTTCAAGTCCACAATTCCAGCATGATCACTCCCAGATATAATGATATCATCAACATAAACAATCAACACGATAATACCTGCTGAGGAAGAATGGCAAAATACTGAATGATCTGATGTGGTACGCCAAAAGCCATACTGAATGAGAACTGAACTGAACTTGTCAAACCAAGCACGAGGTGACTATTTCAGTCCATATAATGCTTTCTTCAATCGACATACGAGTCTTTTATTTCCTGCTACAACGTATCCAGGTGGTTGATCCATTTAAACCTCCTCCTGTAAGTCACCATGCAAGAAAGCATTATTTATGTCCAGCTGATATATAGGCCATTGGTGATTAACCGCCACAGAAATAAGAATCTGAACTGAATTCAGCCGAGCCACTGGAGAGAAAGTCTCCATATAATCCACGACATATGTCTGAGTATACCCTTTGGCAACCAACCGTGCCTTGAGGCGCTCAACAGAACCATCAGGGTGATATTTAACAGTGTACACCCATCTACAACCCACTGTTTGTTTTCCAACAGGAAGTGATGTAAGCTCCCAAGTCTGATTTTGATGTAAAGCATACATCTCCTCATCCATTGCACTTTTCCAACCAGAAGACATAGTCTGCTTGTAAGTTTTGGAAATAAAAGTAGAAGACAATGAAACAACAAATGCATGAAAAGATGATGAAACACGGTGTAATGAAACATAGTTAGAAATGGGATGCTTATTCTTTGTGGTACAAAGGCGTTGTCTTTTTCTGAGAGCAATAGGAAGATCATCTGGATCTGTGGTGATGGGAGCAGAAACCTCAGGCACGGGAGATGATTGGTTGAAGGCTGAATTTTGCAGTGGCCTGTCCTTGGATCTCTGATAAACCTGTAAATGGGGAATAGAGACAGAAATTGATTCAGGAATGACCGGAAGTGGTATGGAAGATATCAAATCTGTTGTAAAAGGAATACAACGATCTCCTGAAGGAAAGAAAGGGGTAGACTCAAAGAATGTAACATCCGCACTGACATAATATTTGCGTGACTGTGGACTGTAACAACGATAACCTTTTTTAGTACGGGAATAACCAAGAAAGACACACTTCAGAGATCTAGGAGCCAACTTATCTCGATTAGGTTCCAAGTTATGAATAAAAGCGACACACCCAAACACTCGAGGAGATAAGGAAAAGGGTGCGACATCTGTATGTAATATGGTAAATGGAACTTTGTTATTTAATACAGATGATGGCATGCGATTAATAAGATAACATGCAGTAAGAACGGCATCTGCCCAATACTGTTTAGGGACATGCATATTGAACATGAGAGTTCGAGCCACATCTAAAATGTGTCGATGTTTACGTTCGGCTATACCATTTTGTTGAGAGGTGTGGACACAACTGGTTTGATGAATCATACCACGATCAACACAGAAACTGTTCACAGAAGAATGAGTATACTCCAAAGCATTATCAGAACGCAAAATTTTGATACGTTTATTAAACTGAACAGACTTCATTATAAAAGACATTTGGAAACTCAGATCTTTCTTTCATTAAATAACACCAAGTCATTCTGGAATAATCATCAATAAAAATAACAAAATACTGAAATCATTTCGGACTTTTGACTCTAGACGGACCCCAAATATCAGAATGAACAAGATCAAAAGACTCTAATTGATGACTCTCACTACGACGAGGAAAGGAACTACGGTAATGCTTGCCTAACTGACAAGCCTCACATTCAAGACTAGAAACATGACTCAAACTAGGAACAACTTGACGCAACTTAGTCAAAGACGGATGTCCCAAACGATAGTGCCACTGCAACGGAGAAGTAGAAACAGAAGTGAAGGCTTTTCCAGGTAGATCCAAGTAGTACAGTCCATCTTTTTTATGCCCCGAACCAATCATCTTCTTCGTCCTGAGGTCCTGAAAAACACACGAATTGGGAGAAAATGTCACAGAACATTGAAGATATTTGGTTAACTGGCTCACAGATAACAAATTAAATAGAAAATTAGGCACATATAATGAATCAAATAATGATAGTGATTGAGTAGGGTGAATGATACCTTTCCCAAGCACAGGACGAGTAGACCCATCAGCCAAGATAATATTATGTTTCATGGAACTACGATTATGAAAGATAGATGTTATACCAGACATGTGAGAGCTTGCTCCTGAGTCGATGACCCAAGAGGTGGATGGTGACTGGGTTGCCACAAAAGCAGGATTACCTATATATGCCATGGTTGCAGTAGGTTGGGAGGTGGTACTAGCAAGCGCGTTCAACTTCTGGAGGATCTGTTAAAATGGAGATGAGGTATCGGACGTTGAAGTCTGAGAAGTCTGATTGAAATCCGAAGTATCATCTCTGGGAGCAGAAGTGGTGACCTGGGACTGCATATTTTCATCATGCACTTGATGTGCATATTCTGGTTTGCCCCACTTGTCCCAACAGTAGTTTTCTACATGACCGAGCATTCCACAATAGTTACACTTCCGTGGTTGACCACGGCCACCACCACCACCGCGGCCACCACCACGACCATTGTCTCTACCACCACGGCCTCCTCCTCGACCAAAACTACGACCACCATCTCTACCGCCACGTCCACTACCACGTCCACCACCACAACCAACAACACTAGAAGCTAGGGCAGAAGAGTCTGTACTCGGCACCACAGAACTCTGTCCCAGAAAGGAACGATTGAGACGGGAGAAAATATCTGCCACCGTAGGTAACTGCTCTCCAGCAAGGATTTGAGCTTTATAAGGTTCGAGCGCAGGATCCAAGCCGGCTAGGATAAGTGAAACATGAAACTCTTCCTTCTGTCTGCGAGCTTCCTTCAAATCAGTAGTAACATGATGATATTGAAGCAGTTCCTCCCACAAAGCCTTCTTTGAAGCCAGATATTCATTCACAGGCTTCCCATTTTGCTTTGTATTGAACAATAACTCGTACAACTCATAGATACGGGCAACGTTTCGCTTCTGCGAATATGATTCTTCCAGAGATGTCCAAATCTGTTTGCTTGATTCACACACTGAACATTAGCAGCGATATGTGGTTCCATACTATGCCACAACCACGACATAACGTATGCATCTGCACTCATCCAATCTTCATACTCAGCGAAAGTTTCAGGCAGGGGTTCTTCCGTCAAAAACTTCAACTTCTTCGCCCTTAACACCACTTTGATAGACTTGGACCAGGCAAGGTAGTTCGCACCATTGAGTTTCACCGCTGTAATCGACTTTCCCAATTCATCATTATGAATAACAGTAAAAGGAGAACCACCACCACTATTAATCTCGCTAGAAGATTCGGTCCTCACCATACTTGCAGATGCAACAGAAAGACGAGATCTTTGAAACCCTAGATCTCACAACGAATCTCAACTGACGACGAATAACCAACGGAGATCTGTAGAAACCCTAGATCTCATAAACGAACCACGAAGGACCACGAACAACGAACGACGAACGGCGAATCATGAAAAGTAGACGAAAAACAGCCGAAAAAAACAATTCGATCGGCCCTGTCGTAGATGGGATGTACAGTACTTACAAATATATGCTCTGATACCAAGTTAAGTTTGGAGATGGAGAGGAGAAGGAAAAGTAGGAGAAGAGAGAATATGAGAAAGGAGATTGCAAGGGCCTTAAACTCTAGACGAAAAGTAGACGAAAAACAGCCGAAAAAAATAATTCGATCGGCCCTGTCGTAGATGGGATGTACAGTACTTACAAATATATGCTCTGATACCAAGTTAAGTTTGGAGATGGAGAGGAGAAGGGAAAGTAGGAGAAGAGAGAATATGAGAAAGGAGATTGCAAGGGCCTTAAACCCTAGGTTGCATCTCATGTCTATTTATATTGATATGCAATACACCCACAATTACTATTATACCCTCATATGATAAATAACAAAATAAAATAACTCTAACAGAGAGAAAAGCCATTAGGCTGTTGGTTGGGCTTGTTTTGTATCAATACAAGGGGAATTTCAGTTTGGTCGTTGGTTGGGCGGGAAACTCTTTCAAGAAGTATATAAAACTTGAGTTGAGCCGACTTAAGTGTTAGTTGAGTTAGTTAAGTCGAGTTACTTGAGTACTTGTCAAGCTTCACAATCGATAAAACACATCTTTATTACATATTTTATAGATTATATCTTAATAATATATTTATTTATTTAAAATATCTATGTTTAATCTTGATTTGGGTAGTAATTAGGGTCCAAAAAGTTCTAGAAAGGATTCGCTGCAATGAAATGTTACTTTCTCATATATCAACTATGATTGTCAAGATTAAGGCCATCCCAAATCACATTCAACCATGTTTTTAGTTTCTTTCGGAGCCTAGACATTGGCTAGTCATATCCACATGAGTGTCAATGAACTATCGTATCAAATACGGATGTGGTGCTTTGGAGTACTCATGCAACCTAGAATATAGGCATAACATGTTACGAGTCATGACAAACAAATTAACAATTTAATTGAGTAGAAGTAATACTTAGGACACAAAATAGTATCAATTACTGCAACAGGTATTTTATCTTTGTACCAACAACAATATTTCTCTTTTATACTGCCTTTCCTACTTGTAGACCCTTAAAAATTAAATTGTGTAGTGGTGGTATTTCCAGCATAACTGGGGAAATGGATGCCAAATTCCAGGGTAACTTCAAGCAACAAAGCCATTTGAAAACCCTCGAAACTATAACATTAAGAAAACAGTTAAACAAAGTTAAAGCTTTTGTCATGAAGTAGCATGTGTCTAAAAGATGAACTAATAACTAACACTAAGATAAATCTATGCACCTCTAAACCATGGAACATCTACCAGTCTTTCAATTTTATTATACTCGGGCAAGCCGCATATGAGCTATAAACAAGATGAGGTAAATTTCTATATATTTGTAACCTTCATTGCGATTAAAATTTGCATCTTAAACATCTATTAGTAAAGTGAATTAACAAATATCTAGATCGCTGAAGATTCTCACTTGCCCAAATATATAGTGAGGGATATATTACTTCTATTTTGCTGAAGCATAGAAGTGCCAAGAAGAAAGCATAATCTGGAGAAAAACATGTTCTATTTGTTTATTTTGACTTCATGGTCTATATAATATCCCAGCATTTGAATGTGTAAATGCAAATTGCAGCAGTTGAATTTGTGTTGCCTCGACAAACAATATGCAGCTGAGGTCACCTGAATGGGTGTGCCCAAGGCAATTGCATTTGATGCTTCATGGATGAGGTCTGCAGCATGTAGCCCCAAGATGTGAACACCAAGAATTTCCCCAGTATCAGGTCTGTATATCATCTGCATGGAAGCATAAATGTTTATATGAGCAACTACTGATCATTTAGGTAAGACAAAAGGAACAAGCTTTAGCAGTCCAATATACAATGAAATTTGGCACACACACAAAAAAACTATATTCTGTAAGTTATCATAATGAAAGAAACGAGACAAAAGACACCGACTGTCTAGGTATTAGCTATTTAATGCTAAAGAGTGAGGCATGACACAAAAACTTTGGCCCAACAAAATGAAATTCTTGTTGGGGAGAGAGAGAGAGAGAGAGGGGGGGGGGGGGGGGGGGGGGGGGGGGGGGGTGGAAGAGAGAGCAGACCTCATTAGGAAAGAAAGAAAAAAGTTATGAACTCAGATTCTGGCAACATCATAAATTCAGAAACATTTTTTTTCATGAAGTAAAAGCAGCATAGCATAAAAACTTGAATGATATGAATCCACTTCAACTCCAATTATATTAGCATATTTTGCCAGAGAAAAGTGGATCATCCACACATTCGATTGCAAAGTTTGATTAGATTGATCTCAGATCAAATGAAATTTGCTTATGATCATCCATGAGTACATCAGTAATGGTAAACTCTAAACAATTAGGTTATTAAAGATTTGTATATTATAGGCTCCTTTTTTTAACTAAATGAAGGACTATAACATGTAGCTTCACAAGTTTGAATTATAGATCCACTAACTGACTCCAGCTATATCAATAATTAATCTGAATTCTTAAGTTAATAAAACTGAAATAGGAATCCAAGAAACAACAGAAAATTACAAACTTCTACTAATGTGGTAAAGAAATGAACCAAAAGTTAACTCGGTATAAAAATCAACAATAATGTTGATGTTGGTGCATGAAAGGCAGTAGAAACTAGTTACAAGATTAGTGCAATGCATTCCTAAATAAGTTATCTAACACAAGTATCCTGTATCCAAGTTTCATAACAGTGGCGGCATAATAAAGAGATCTAGCATTTTTCATACAGATGTGAAGTTAACATGTAGGCACCGAAAGATTACCTTGGCTAATCCCTCCCCTTCATTCTCTGCTAGAGCTTTTGTGTTAGCCTTAAAGCTTGTCTTTGCAACGCTTACTTGAAATCCTTCCTTCTCTGCTTTCTCCCGTGCAGCGGGCTGCAGATAATTTCAAGATAAACATTTTAAGAAACATGTACAAGTGAGAAAATATCAGACAATACTCTAGAAGTATGGAACAACAAGGCCATTCAACATTAGAAGCATTAGATGGATTTGGAAAGAAAAGAAAAGGTCCACAATTCTATTTAAGATAAATTTACAGTTTTAGACTTCTGGCTAAGAGGAAAATTAACGGATGGCAAACCAACGTACAGTAACAATTACTTTCCGAGCTAAAGTTCCTGCCAAAATAGTGTCTAGATAAATAAATAAGATTTGAGATTAAGTCTCTAGCAGGACGACGTAGTAGTTGTGTTTTACGCTGTATCATTTGAGATTGGGTAGATGTAAATAACCTGCAATTTTCAATTCAGCAAAGATAAAAAGCCAATCTATTGTAAGATGTTACCAAGCATCTTTGGACAGTCACCAAAGGTGTTTCCCCATTTCTAAAGAGGACAAGAGAGGCAGTTAAGATCATGATGGCTCTAAAGAAAGGAAGAACAAGAGAAGACCACAGCGAGATGATTGTCCATCTCTGACATGGATCTGATCCAAGATATAGAAGCGAGAAAGTGGATAAAGAGACCCATGAGGTATATACCAAGGTCCACAATATTGGTCGATACCAATACGTATCGGTTGTACCGTATTGGCTTTAGCAAGTGCGATGTGATACCCACCTTCAAACCGACCAATACCAAAATTGTGGCTCTATTTCGGGCCAATGCAGCAAAAGAGAAAATGAAAATAAAACAAGTATGGCAACAAAACAATATCAACATGATGATTCAGTCGTGCCACAGATCAACATACTACATTTGGTCCACTAAATTCATTATCTGACATAATATGCCATTACTTACCATTTGTCAAAGTTGTATACTATACAAATTCAAATTCACAACGTTCACACATCTTAATCTTGTTTCATTCAAAATTATCTATTGTGGGGTTACATTGTTTAAAAGCAAGAAAATAAACAACAAATGTAATGTGAGGAATAATTCAGAAATGTTGAATATTATTCCATTCGAAACTAACGGAAAAGAACAAAGAATACATAAGATTATACCTAAATATATCAAATAATTTCTAATTTTTTTTTAGCTAATTTCTATTATTTTTTGGCTTTCTAAAACCAAGAACTTTGAAACTCAAATCCAAAATTTCCGAAATTGCCGAAACCGTTGACGCGACTACTCGCAAAAAAGGTACAAACCAATACTCTGAACCTTGGTATATACAGCTTATAAACGCCAAAGGTTCAAAATATCGATATTATAATTGGACTCTCTTTATAAGTATTGGTGTCACCATATCAGCTGTACCAGTGGTTTCGGATTGAGTGTCTAAAATTTTTATCGGAGTATCGAAATTTTTTATTTTTGGAAAACCAATAAATAATTTAAAATAGATAAAAAGTTTAAAAAAAATGTTTGATAAGATTAAGCCTAAATTAGACAGATTTAAAATTTTAAGTTATAAAGCTCATTTTTATATAATATAATCTAATTGAAATTTTAGAGCATAGGATCCACAATTTAAAATCAAATCTAGTTAAATTTTAATTCAAGTATAATCTAATATGTAATTAAAAGCTACTCTAATCTAATTTGTAACTTAGAAGCGAGATATGGTTGGCATTATTTAGAAGGCCTTGCAAGCGAAGTGAGCTCTCGCACCATATTTAATCAAACGTAGGAAGTTTGTCTTGCTTGCCATCGTGCATGTTTGGCCCTGAGTTTCAGATGGGTCATGAAGTAACACGTTGCCACAAACTGTCTTGACCATGAAGTTACCCTTTGACTCCATGTGCGAAGGCAACGCACAATTGCGTCCTAAATTTATGGATTGAAGCAAATAGGATTCCGGGCCAACCCACGCTCAAAGTGCTAGGTCTTCGATAGGCGAGTCATCGGTCCAGTTTAATATAATTTAATAAAATATAGGTTGCAGTATCAGCTAGATTTTACGTAAATTTAATATAATTTAGGTTGCAGTTAATCGGCCAGTTTCATATAATTTAATATAATCTAGGTTGTAGTATCGGCCACGTATCATGTAAATTATAAGAAAATTTAATTTGTAAATTAAAAGGGCATGATCAATCAGCTGGTTATCAAAGTCCCGAGCATAGGTTGCAGTATCAACCGATATTGATACGATACGTCAGATACCGATATGGTTTGGCATGTCTCGATACAATACGATCGCTACTCATATTAACTGATAGTGATGTTGGAGATCTCTTTCCTAATCAATTTGGCAGAGAAAATTGAACAACCAAATAGAAAATGGAAAAATAGTGTCAATGTAATGATTCACTCATAATGTTCCAGTGTATCAATATGATTCCTTATTGATAAATTGTAACCATTAACATTTGTCAAAGTTGTACATCTACAAATTCACAACATTCATCCATATAAATATTATTCTATTTAAAACTAACGATAAGCAACATATAATATATAAAATTGTCTAAATGTATCAAATATTTGTCTAGCTTTTTAAAAGACTTTTTATAATTTTTGTTTTTTGAAACGAATAATCCAATACTCCAATCCAAAATTGCCGAAACTGATACTCATAGGAAAGGCTGAAACCGATCATGATACTGATATTTCGATCCTTGAATTCCATCACATGTAAAATGAAGCAAAATACAAATGCTTCTGAAGGATTCAATCAGCAACATTAGATAATAACATAGACATGACAGGATACACTATTATTGCTTCAGTTTTAAAAGTGTGCATGACATACCTCTGTAAGGCCTACCATACTGATCTCAGGGTGAGTGAAACAGGCAGCCGGAATGCTTAAATGGTTTAGCACATTATCCTTCCCACAGATATTCTCGATAACTATAAGATTGCATTGCAGGGCAATAAATGAGTAAATCTCTACAAAATTGAACATGTGTATACTGGTTTAACAAAACAACATTAAGAACCAAATACCTGAGATCCCTTGTGCGCTAGCAGCATGAGCAAGCATCATTTTTCCATTGGCATCACCTATGCAGTACAAATGGGGAACCTGCACCCCATTAACGGTGTAAAGCAAGAAGACTTGGATTATTCAAAGGCACGTCAATCTAGAACAGAAAGAACAATGTAAAAAAAAAACACCATGCAACAGCAGATGAACACTAATATTTCAAAAAGTTCATAACTAACCAGATTTCCACTAGCATTCATAACTTGCATGCGCTCATCAACTGGAACAAAACCACGTTGGGTAACAACATTTATCTACAGATAAAGGCCATATTAGAAAACAATCATTTGTAGAATAAAAGCTGGATATTGACTTAGGTTATTTATTTGAAACGAAAAAAGAAAAGAGACAAGTCACACTAACATTTTCTAAGCCAAGCCCCTTTGTGAATGGAGCCCTACCAGTTGCTATAAGAGCTGCATCCACCTGCAAAGCCAATATGAGAACAATTACTAATTAGGATCAATTAGTTGTATCGGCCATTATCTAGCTTCCAAGATAAATATGAAAATTCTTGTTTGTAAGGTTTTATTTATCTTGTATATGTCACCAACATTGTCGAGAGCTAGCTGCAAGGATTCACATAGAAAAAATGACATTACTTAGTAACTAATCGTCCTTTTAACTATAGATGCTAGGAATAAATCATACATGCAAGTGGTGGGAAATGTAATCTGAAATTTAACTCAGAGTTAGAGATACAGCTATAACTTCTCTTTCTTTCTTCTAAGAATTCATGCAGTTCTGTTTGTCAATATGACTCAAGATCAGCTATAAACTGTGTTCTAAAAATCCGGCCGAACCGAAACCCCACGTTCGGGCATGTTCGGCTATTCGGATTTTGAGAATTTTTTTACTTTTTTTATTTTTTTTTATGCTTAGTTGTATTGTGGATATGTTGTTTGGATTTTAAGATTGAAATTGGATTTAGAACATTGAAATTTCAAATTTGTAATATATATTTTAAATTTTAAATTTTAATTTTCAAAAAAAATTATGAATTTAGAACATGTTTGGATTTCAGATTTCAACTTTGTATTATGGATTTTAAATTTCAAAAAAAAAAAAACAAAAGTTCGGCGCCTAGGCGGCCCTCCGCCGCACTGAACCGTATCCGCCTAGTAAATTTTAGAACACTGGCTATTAAAAAGATAAAATCTGGATCCTTTTACGCAAAAAGAAGTAACTAGTTATATCCATTCGAAAAGACTAAGAACCAAATCAGACATCTGCCTAGGCAGCACCACAGGAGTAGATCCAGACAGATTAATTTTAGCATCTTAACCCACATCTTTGTTTCTATGACAATATGGTAAATACCCCTTTCTGTCCATATCATCGCATCTACACACACAAACCTGTCTTGCACCAAGTATAAATCCAACCACTGAAACATACTCAAGAAATTAACATATGGTGAAGAATTAACAGATTTTTAAACTGTATCCCTACTCTGCTAGCATCCATCAAATTATAATGAGAAACAACTGTTGTGTTTGTAAAAAGAACAGTAGCAGACTAGTCAGGTTAAGCATTTTTAGGAGAACACCTTCCAGTGAATATGTCAAGACAAAAAAAGAAGGTTATGACTATCCCACATAATGTCTTCAAGTGTCCTTAAAAAGCAAGAGTCACTCTCTACCCTCCTCTTTAAAAAGAGGCAGCCTTCTGTAGATGCTTGCTTTGATTTAGGAGGTGTCTCCATGCAGTCACTTCCTAAAATTTATATCAATACAATAAAATACATACATTGCTCATGATCAGTTTATATGGTCATACACTGATATTTTTACAATTGTTTTCTCCAAGTTAGTTAAGATCTACTCATTCTATTAACTTGTATGAGGGATTAAGGATGACATCCATATAACAAATGTGTGTGAAACTTATTCTAAATTACGATGAGTTTGCTTATTCTCATTATCCAATAATAATATCACCCCTTGAAGTTGAAGCCCTTGTCTTCTAAATTTCTATGAATCTGAACTTAAACATATCATACCATTTACAGATTCATATATACTCATCTCTCTGATTCCCTATAGGAAAGCATTTCAAGCTTGTTCATAATTCTGCAGGCAATGGCACAAGTTGCCTACTATTTTCCTGGATAATTTTAACCCAAGACATGATTATCCTAGTTGACAGCCATCTGCCCAACAAAGGTATGATCTTATTCCTCAGATTCAACACTTCTCCCTTAGTTTTACACATCATAGAGGATTTAATTTAGCATTTAACATCCAACCTTATACACTAGCGACAAAAGGATCTAATATACTGTCCGCTTAGTAAGATTTAAACATGGCACAAGATGAAAAAAATGGACAAACTGCAATGACCAAATCGACCTACCTCCTATTAAACACTACCCTTATATTTCCAATTCAGGATGTGATTTTTGACTTCCAATACCATGTCAACTGTGACAGTCATGAAATTTTCTCAAAATGTAGCCTTTGAATACTTGGGAAACAAAGTTTGCATCTCGTTAACTCACTATTACTGATTTAAGTACCTCATGGTTTAACTAGATAACAGATGTAAGCTAAAAACAATGCAACACAGAGAACTTTATTCACATACACTTTGTTGTGAGTTGTCACTAACTAACAAAAGTCACCACTTTAGGAAGGGAATATTCAAGTAAAACTGCCAAGAGTGCTATCATTATTGGGTTATTTTGTATAAGGGTACCAGATTTAGGACCTAATTAGACTTTAGGTACTCGGTTTGTCCGTTTTAGACTTTGAGTACTCGGTTTGTCCGTTTTAGACTTTGGGTACTCGAATTTTTTTTAGTGACACATTTTACTGACGAAATTGGAATTTCAGTGATGAAATGAGTCTTTAATGACGAATGTTCGACACTAAAATGTGTCACTAAAAAAGTTCGATTATCCAAAGTCTAAAACGGACAAACTCAGTTCCCAAAATCTAATTAGGTCCTAAACCTGGTATCCTTATAAAAAATAACCCATCATTATTTGTACCATGTGGTACCTACAGCAACACGATATAAATGTGGAATTGGAAGTCACTGCAAATATTTTTTAAATAACTCGCAAACATAAACGATTTGTTTAGCCTATGTTGGAAATTGATACTGATTGCTTGAAAATTGAATCATGTAATTATCTTCCTCGTAACAATACTATAATTAATCAAAAATAGATAAGATCACTTGACATACATAATTTGAATTGTGACCAAACTCTAGTCCATATCAAAAACACAAAAGAGGATAGCCATCTAAGAAAGGATGAGTTCCACCAAGAAAAGCTAGGTGAATTGTAGATATTATACTTAAAGCAAATGCTATAAAGACAAAGCACCTCCAACGTATCTTTCGGTTCTTTAGTCTTAGCATCAATGAGCTCAATTAGTACAGGCTTTCCATCCTTTGCTGGTGTGATCTACAAACATAACGAAATTGAAATGGATAAAAGATCCTAAATTATTAGGAAAGCACAAGCAGAAAGGAAATTTTGTAAGAAATTTCAAGGACAGAAACCAACCTTCTTTGCAAAAACACCTGTATGGTAATCAATTTTCCTAGGATTGACTAGAATTCTCTGAGCCAATTTTCCTATTTCAGGATCAAAACCAGGCATAAGCTGATCTAGAGCTTCAACAAAAGTAACCTGCACAAATAATGTTTAGCGACAGTTAAGAATTTAAAAAACAAGAAAATTAATAGCTAATCCAAACCAAATAATTTAGAACTATTATAGCTGATGCTAAAAAGAGGAATGAACATCACAAGTATCCCATATCTTACCAACTCAACATCACATTCAGCAGTACCCACAAAATAAAATGAAAAATGAAATTTGTTTACTTAGGAGAAGATTTTAGAGCCATGCCTTTAAAATGTTCATGACATTTATAGGGAGCCATATTCGCAAAGTAGAAATCTAATAGCCTCAGGTAGTCAGGCACAGATGATCTACTGACTTCACCACTGATAGATGGATCTATCCTTGACATAATGATTCATAAAACAATGATAAAGATGACAAACAAAAGCCTTATTCACCAAGTTGAGATATTCTATGAAATGTAAAAGCCCAACAAAAATATACATCAGGCTTACTATATCCATTTTCAACCTGATATCACTCACAATTTGCTGTTCCGTTCATGGTATGTAGGTATGTACTAAGATTTGAGAGAGGGACTAGGAACAGAGAGCTAACAAGAGAAAAGGAGAGAGTAAAATTCCAAAAACATAATAACAATTATAATAGGCCACAACCATGGGTTTCCTAACATGTGGTCTTCGTACAATAAGACCATCCAATGGAATTGGTCAATACTTAAATATATATTTTATTTATTATTTAGGTCATTTGATAAAAGTCACAGAAATTGTTTTCAGATATATATATATATATATATATATATATATATATATAAACGGGATATGAGCCATAGTGCTCATTTTTCTACATGAGCCATGCACATGTGGACCAATAGGAATAGACTTCCACATCCCATGTGCACTACTACACTTTATTCATATTGGTCCACATGTGCATGGCTTATGTAGGAAAATGAGCACTATGGCTCATATCCCGTTTACCATATATATATATATATATATATATATATATATATATATATAGAGAGAGAGAGAGAGAGAGAGAGAGTAAACTGTATTGAATAATTCTTAAAGACAAGGACGTTAAATTAGTTGCATGACACACGAATCAACAAGAACATAGGGGGCATGTGGGGATCCACAACATGAAGGAAAGAGTATGTATGTGCTCATGCCAGTAAGGCTTTGAGATGTTATCATGTTATAGTATAAACGGGAAACATTGAAGCCTAAGAAACAAGGATTCTCTTCCAAGTAGATAAGATTGTTTGTGCATATCCAACTTTCTGATTGCTTAGAACTAGCATGTGATATGCAAGTGACTTTCGAACTCATTAAATGCGCTGCTGACACAGCTACTTGCATGTCATTCACATAAGTGCACACACACAAAATCACACACATACATCATAAGCATGCTCCCATGTACACAGGCACACAAACATGTAGATATATAAAAAGAAAAGGTGTTATTCAATTCATATAGCATCACATCATGTATTCTGGTTCCAGTTTTAGGATGCACATAAGCATGCATAATAATGAAATTACATTTATTGAAGGGTTTTAAGACCAATAAGTGTTCGAGCCAGGGACCAACAGAGGAATCGTGGACCGAGTAAACAAGCATATGTTATTAGCACATCTAATTCATAGATAACTTAGTTAAAAAATGACTTTATATATATATATATATATATATATATATATATATATATATATATATATATATATATGAAAGAATAATTTTGTTATATTTATATGCGTAGATTAATTTAGTGACATAGTGGTCATACACAGTAAAAGAGTAAAAAAGGTATTCAATTCTTTGGAATTTAGCCCTGAGGACAAATACTTTTCCTACAATAAATTATGTGTTTATTTAACAGGATAAAGAAAATGTATATAAATCCAACAAAGAAAGTATCAATATCTATGCAGTACCTATTCAACAAATATCAAGCAAGTAGGGTCACCATCGTATCAGATAAGTGTGTAGCGTAGTGCACGATCGCCTAAAAGAAAATTTGAATCCACCAACTCACTGTTCTAAAAGGCGGCCGTCTAGGTGCTAGATGGCTGGTGACCGCCCGATACTAGCCCAGCACCCCCCCCCCCCCCCCCCCCCCCCCCCCCGCGACGCTCGACTATGCATGATATGGAGTTTTATGGACTTTTTATGCAATTTTCATTAGGTTTTTTGAATTTTCTAATATCTTTTCAACCGCCTACATCTAGGCAGCCGCCTAGGCGCTAGGCGGCGGGGTATTCATCCGACTAGGGCCTATCGCTTTTCACAACCTTACACTAACTACAGAATTACATAAATGTTGAATTCCAAACTGTTTAGGTCCTAAAGAATAAAAAAATGGGACAGATTTAGAGTTCTCCTCAAACTATAGCTATATGAGATATGTAATAGCGAACTGTGAAGTCTTAGGAACTTTGGGTTGGTTCAAACAAAAGTATTTAGAACCGGTCTCCTTATGTATATGTTTATGGCCGAGATCACAAACTGCAATAGATTGTCCGAAGTGGACAGTGTCCTCTAAGTGGTCTTTGTTGTGATTTTAGTGAGCACATGATTCTCTAATATATACTCCACTTTATGGGTGTTTCCTTAAATGTTATGCCTCTTTTCTCTGCACTACTATATACATTCTATACATCTCCATCAACCAAATATAAACATGAACTTTTGATGACAAAGGTGTACATGTACTTTTGAAGCCAAAATAACTACATTACGGGAAAGAAATTTTCATTCACTGGCACTTGCAAGGATTCATCATCACCTTCTCCATCAAAATGGGATCGGCTATGGAGCATACGAAATCTCCATATAAAATTTGACAAATTTATATGACCAGCTATTGACCTGACATCAACACTCTATGTCGGTGACAAATTCCTAGCTAAAGTCTATGAGCATGCCATGCCATGCCATAAAACCTAGGTGACCAGTTGGCAGGTAGGTAGAGCTACCGTTTGGATTGTAATTTAAGCTCATGCAACAAAGGAGCACCCTCCAAGTTCACCTAGACTATAAAGAGTCGAGGTAATATGATACGATTTGCTATAGAGAACTGCATTCATCTCTCTGACACCTTAAGCAAAAGAGTGAAGGAACCACTGTTACTTTAAGGGTTAGATAGCTTAAAATGTGATGAAATTTTGATCTTGTGCAACACTATTAAAACAGTTGATCTGCATATAATGAAGTTATGTTGTACCTCACTTCCAAGAGCTGTGTAAACATCACTAAATTCAAGCCCAATATAACCACTTCCTACAATAGCAATCCACTCAGGAACCCACTCCAACTTGAGTGCCTGATCACTAGTAATCACGGTCTTCCCTGCAAAGTAATTAACAGGATTCTGAGGCAGAGAAATCAAATCTTGAACCATGATCAATAAACAAGTGGGGCATGTCAGCATCATGTACCTACGGAACAAATGAGGATTACAAGTATAAATGCAATCATGATCCACTAGGAATTAACTTAGTATCCTCAGGGTTTTCTATACATTGACTTAATGCTAAATTATATGCCCAAAACATTGCAGCATGATTATAGATGGCTAAACATGACTTGACTATGGCAAAGTTCAATTTTGAAGCCATTAAAAGCCTTAAACTTGGCCAAATTTCAAACTTGATAGCTGGGTTCGTCAAAAATTAGTTGGCAAAGATGCTGGCTGGTAACACTCAGTTAGCCAAAGTACCAATAAGGACTATCAAACTAACACTCAATTAGCTTCCTGGATACATTAAAGTTTAGACAGCCAACTATACAAACATTGCAATTGGATTTAGAATTAGCAGATCAGGGCCATAACCTTGCTCAAACCTGCAAACAAAACGGTCATAATAAGTTGGTAAACTGATAGTTCTCGTCAGTTTTCCTAAATTTTACGGGTTGGCCAATTGAACCATAATCCGCTTTTGAAAATTATCAAAGCTTTTTTTGTTTTGCTTATCCTAACATCTATTATTTTTGTTGCCGACATCTAGATTTTCAAACCAAAGGATATAAGGGCCTCAGACATACTGAACAAAATTTGAAAACTTAAAGAGAATTTGAGCTCTATTGATCATTTCTAAATCCATAAGATACACGTACAAATACAGTCAAGTGGGACTTGTTGTGAGAGAGTGAATATATTTACTAAAATAACTATTTGATGAGACTACTCTTTCTTCTTGGAAATTTAGAGGGCCTACCTTTCATTGAAGTTGAGAGAATAATAACTACAGATTTAGGTGTAAATTACTATTTATGGCAGAAACGCCTTAAGATTGTTAAACCACAAGGGATGCTGAATAAAGTTCTGCCACTAAGATTTGGACCAAAGCAAGATTTAGCATCTGTATAAACTCTTGTTCGTTCATTTCTCCAAAAAACTATTCATTGTCCATTATTATCTTTGCTATAAGTTGCTTATATCGCTATAAATCAGTTCATAAACTTTGCATTAGATTGCATAATCTGCATATGTTAGGATTACCTTTTCTGGCCAATCCCACTGAATTTCCCCCATGTTTTATGGTTGTATCAAAAGAAGTCCGCATAAAAAACTTTATCATTCTCATTATAAATTAATAATTAAATTAAATGGGTAACTTCATCCTGATCCATCTTAAAACAAGATGAATTTCATGAGCTGACAGTGGCATAAGTTTGTTTGACTGAGAATTAGACATTACCATCAACTTCGATGCCATTAGGAACAAAAGGGATGGACCCAGTTGCAATTATTATGTCCCTAGTTGTGACCTCGGTGTCTCCGAATTTAACCTTGTGCGTACCCTGAAAAAAAAACAATAACCACATGGTTCATGAGCAAGAAAGTTCATTAAATCTCTTTTCTAAGATCACATTTCAAATTAATTAATAATAGACATTTTGTAATTTATCCTAATGACATTTCATACAATCTCCTCTAGGAAGTTCATATTTTGTAAAATATCTAATAAGCATTCATATACTTTCTGATTAAGAGAAAAATTTACTGTTTGGAATTTGTTAAAATAATATTAGTAAATAACCATCTACCCTCACTACAATTGTGGAGTTCTGGTGCAATGACAAGGCTTTAACATGGTATCAGAGCAACCCAGGTATGAATCTCCTCCGGTGCGCATTTAAGTGGATTTATAAGGGGAAAAGTTATACACGGGTGAATCCAGCTCTCTAACCAAATACTTCGACCTTTGGAGCGTGTTAGAATATTATAAATATAGAAACCTCAACCCTCGTTACAACTCTAGAATCTAGAGTTTGGTGCAGTGGAAAGGACAACAGTGACAAGTTACTAGTCAGAAAATACTTATATCATGCTGTCAAGATACTAATGGATACATTATACAATGGAAGTAGATACCAAACTCTGAGGGCATGCTTCAGATATCCAAGCAAAATCCTAGCTACCACAAGGCAATCATTCCATCCAAACCACTGAAACACATTCAGCAATCTAAGAAAGCTTTAAGAAAGTAAGACTACTTTTTTGGAACGGAAAATGACTAACGACTTCTGGTTCAAGCCATCTAGTTCTCACTGTAATTCACAGCTGAGTTAGGATTCCTGTCTGATTCCATGCAAGACAAGATCTAAGTTAATAAAAGTTCGAACATATATTATAAAGTCTACTAGAACAGCCAACCTACTTTGGGTGAAATGCTGCAACCGTGCCATGGGGTTCTAGGCACACAAAATAATCTGAATGATAGGCTTCAAATGAAATCCTCAGATACAAAGGCGAGGAATATATACAATCTAGGAAGCACAGACACCCCAAAAATCGGTATCGTGTCCGTGTTGCTTATGTCATACACATACTGGCTATGTTACCCGGACTCTCCAACCACTTTAGGAGAAGTACCCGTGTCAACCGGGTAGGATATGGATATGGGTATGAAATCCGTATCCGATCCTCCATAGTGACAATCGGATCATTCATGGTCCTTTAAGGTGACAATCGGAAGACTGATAGTGAATTAGATAGTTTATTTTAATGTGGTAGTGAAGTATATAGTTAATTTAAAATGGTAGATTGGTAGTAAAGTTATGAAACCTTACAAATTTAATTACATGATTTCTTTTTATGAACCATTCAAATTTAATTATAATCTTAAATATATGAAACAATGTAAACTTTATTACAACTGTCTCTTTATGAAATCATACTAATTTAATTTGAGAGTATGTCTTTTTGTGAAATCGTGCAAATTTAAATACATATCTTTTATGAAGCCATACAAATTTAATTACATGATGTGTCTTTTTACGAAACCATATTCAAATGTATTTATTTTAATAGTCATATTCTCGTACCCGTATCCAAAATTTAGATCATTTTTAGCCGAGTCAGTGTCCTTCAATTATAAGTTTGAAGGACCCGACTCTTATGTACCCATACCCGACATCCGTACCCGGGTCCAGGTAGCATAGCATACTGGACGTGAAAGAGACTCCAAAATACACTAGGACACACTAAAATCAATCTTGTGCCCATGTCATTGTGCCTGACTGCCTGTATCAAGTTGTGTCGGCATAACCTACCGTAATCTCCAATTTTTGTTTACGGAAGATCCTCCTATCATTCAACTCGATAACACTTCAAAAAGCTCTAAATGTATTTTGTCCAACAAGCTTATATAAGATTTTAAATTATCATGTTACCCTCAAAATTAAATAATATCTATGCATCGCATGCACGAGAGAGAGAGAGAGAGAGAGCACACACAAATATATATATATATATATATATATATATATATATATATATATATATATATCGGTTTTCCTAACATATCTAAATAAGTGTGTATGTTAGCATTGTGCCCAAGAATCTCAAAGCCACGTAACTCATTAATGAATCTATTTCAAATTGTTTGGTGGGAAACACATAGGTAACTAGGTTGTCTCATTAATGAGTCAACATGGCTCCTAAATGTCATATATATATATATATATATATATATATATATATATATATATATATATATATGACTCCAAAATTTAATGACTCAATAAATGACTCAACAGGACATTCAATGGGGGAAGGGTACAATGCTAGCATACACCCTTATATGTTAGCAAAACTCTACGAACTTATTGAAATGGAGGGTAAAAGGTAGGTGTTAGACTTTGAAAAGACAATGATAATAAAAAATGAGTATTCATTGATTTTAATGAGTTTATGACTTTTTCCCTATATGAATAAAAAACTAAGTGGTAAAAGGAAGTTTCCACTTTTGAGTGGTTGGTACAACAAGCTTCCATCTTTACTTTCCAATAGCCAACATGAAACTAGTTCAAAATAAAGATAGTTCCCGGAACTTTCTTTGTTTTGATGCAAGATTTCAGTTCTCAAACACCATAAAGCATAGTCACCATGAGACTATGTTAACTATGCACAAATCTGAAAGCACGTGAATGAGTAAGGATCGGAAACTTTATAGAAAAATAGATAAAAACTTTGCATGAAGGTGGATGATTGAAGGCAATAGCCTGAGGAGGGGAAGAGCACGGACAAACGGACCAACCTCCTTTGTAATGCATATGTTAAAAATATACACTTTTTGACAATAGCCTTTATCTCTTATAAGCCATAAGCTTAGGCTTTTATATATAAGCAAGAGAATCATGTCATATTTTGTTCTAGTTGTAGCTTTATCAAAATAACTGAATTTTTGCAAGTCATTTAAGCCTCCTGTAGAATGAGAATAATCGATGCTTTTTTATGAAGAGAGGGGAGTACATTATATAGGAGAGGCTAACCCCTCTCCCTTTTAGTCTACCCGATGTGGGACTAAAGCCCACTCCTAATATAACACTTATAACACTTAACACCCTCCCTCAAACTGAAGCATATATGTCAATCATGTCCAGTTTGTTACATAAAAATTGCACTCGAGGACCCAAAAGAGATTTGGTGAAGATATCAGCTATCTGATCACCGGTCCTTACATGATGAAACTTTATCATCCCCTTTTTATACTCATCACGGGCGAAGTGGACATCAATTTCAATGTGCTTCGTCCTTTCATGAAATACGGAATTGGTAGCAATATGAATAGCAGATTAGTTATCACACCACATATCTGCTGCTTTAGATTATGCTTCTTCTCCCAACTCTTGTAGATGATGTTGCGGATATATCACATCTGCTGTGCCATGAGCAATGGCCTGATATTCCGCTTCCGAGCTTGATCGTGCAATCACGCTCTGCTTCTTACTCTTCCACGATACCAAGTTCCCGTCAATAAAGACTGAGTAGCCAGATGTCGACCGTCTATCCGTAAGACTAGCACCCCAGTCAGCATCAGTAAAGCACTCAACATAAGTATGCCCTTTATTTTCCATCTGAATTCCTTTTTCCGGATTCTGAACTAGGTAGCGCAGAATTCTGAGGACTGCCTCCCAATGTAGAACTCGAGGAAAAGACATGAATCTACTTGCGACACTGACGGCAAAAGAAATGTCCGGACGAGTCATAACGGCCAAGTAGTTGAGTTTCCCAACTATTCGACGATATTGATCCGGATTGGTCATCAGTGTCCCTCGTCGGAAAGTAACTTTATCCCTGGATCCATGGGCGAGGATGCTCCCTCTACTTGCATCATTTAGGATGTCTAGCACATACTTTCTCTGGGACATTACAATGTCCCGCTTACCCCGTGTGACTTCTACTCCCAAAAAATAGCTCAACGGTCCCAAATCCTTGGTTTGAAACTATTCTCCTAGAAACTTCTTTAGTCCTGCAATACCCTGACTGTCGTCTCCTGTGATCACAATATCATCCACATAGACACCAAGTAGTATCCTTCCAGCTGATGTCTGACGGTAGAATACTGAATGATCCTTCTTCGATTGACACATGTCAAACTGAGTAACCACATTTGTGAAACGACCAAACCATGCACGAGAGAATTGTTTGAGACCATAAAGAGCCTTCCTCAGATGACACGCTTTATCCTCCCTTGCAACAAACCCGGAAGATTGCACCAAGTATACTTCTCCGTCAAGATCCTCATGAAGAAATGCATTCTTGATATCCAGCTGTAGCAACGGCCAGTCATAACGAACAGCTAAGGCCAAGAGGACTCGCACAGATGTCATCCGAGCAACTGGGCAGAGTATCTTGAAATAATCCTCACCATAGGTCTGAGAATATGCTTTGGCCACCAGACGATCAAGAGTGTCGTCCGGTTTTACCTTAATATTGACTCGTCCAGATCCAGATCAATATCGTCGAATAGTTGAAAAACTCAACTACTTGGCCGTTATGACTCGTCCAGACATTTTCTTTGCCGTTAGTGTCGCAAGTAGATTCATGTCTTCTCCTCGAGTTCCACATTGGGAGGCACGAGTCATAATGATCAAGTAGTTGAGTTTTCCAACTATTCGACGATATTGATCCGGATCTGGACGAGTCAATATTAAGGTAAAACCGGACGTTAGTGTCGCAAGTAGATTCATGTCTTCTCCTCGAGTTCCAACTTGGGAGGCAGTCCTCAGAATTCTGTGCTACCTAGTTCAGAATCTGGAAAAAAAAAATTCGGATGAAGAATAAAGGACATACTTATGTTGAGTGCTTTACTGATGCTGACTGGGGTGCCAGACTTACGGATAGACGGTCGATATCTGGCTACTCAGTCAGCATCAGGCACTCAACATAAGTATGTCTTTTATTCTCCATCCGAATTTTTTTTCCCGGATTCTGAACTATATAGCGCAGAATTCTGAGGACTACCTCCCAAAGTGGAACTCGAGGAGAAGACATGAATCTAGTTCATCGACCAAAGACTTAAAGGCCCGGAAGTGGTCCTTATGAGACTTGTCACCCTGTTCTGTCCGGTAGACGCCGACGACCGAGTCGTAGATACGAGACAAGTCCCGTTTTCCATCAAACGTCGTCGATAGAACCTCCCATAACTCCTTTACCGTGTCTGTGTTCTGAACCATATCCTCCACCGATAGTTCCATTGAGTTCATCAACTGTATAAACAGTCGACTATCATCCGTCTCTTACTGCTCAAATGTAGGATCAGTCGTCTCCGGAGGGTTGTCAGTCAGATGTTTGGACAACTGCATTTCCCGAAGTATTTTCTCAACCTTCTTCCGCCATGTTGAGTAACCGTCTGGTCCGTCCAACCGCCGATCGACGAGTCAAATCGAAGAGATCGTCGTGCCAGTGCCCGTTGGTCCCGCCAATGCGTTCCCGACACCGGTAATATTATCACTGCTAGACGCCTCATAGTTTGTCATAATGCTCTTGATTCGACCGTCGCTGGATCTTCCCAACCCCAATAATCATATCAACTTTACCAGTGCGCTATCAACGTGGCCAGAACCGGCACGCGCATGGAAAGTAAAGATCGTATGGGGATCACACAAGCCAGGACACAGAAGTAACCCAGGTCACTCTCTGTGTAGATCCTGATGTGGATATCGGAGTAGGAAGAAAACAAAGATCCACGTAAACAATTAACTTGTCTACTCTTTGTTAATTCCTGAAGTCGTAATCTAGGAACAGAGGTTGTGCAAACAAATTATTGTCTACCATCTGGCTTCGATATACGACTTTTTTTTTTGAAGTGGAAAGACGGCTAGGGTTTGGGATAGGTGACGGCAGGGTTAGGGTTAAGGTTTATGGACATGTTAGGGTTAGGGTTTGGGAGTTCTGGATAAGGGGGGTGGGGGGGGGGGAGGGAGGGAGGGAGAGGCCGGGGCAGGGACAATGGGGGGCTGCAGTAGGGGCAGAGCAGTGGGGACAGGGGCAGTAGAGGCGGGGGGGGAGGCTGGAGCCGGGGGGCCGTGGGCACAGGAGCAGGGGCAGTGGAGGCGGAGAGGGAGGCTAGAGCAGGCGGAGCAGGCAGAGCAAGGGGGGCGTGGGGGCAGGAGCAGGAGCAGGCAGAGCAGAGCAGCGAGGGGGGCTGGCGGACAAGGGGAGGGGGGGAGGCGCGGTTAGGGGGTTAGGATTATTTTTTTTTTTTTTTTGGAGAGGGAGAGGGGTGGATGGGTTATGGCTCTGATACCATGTAGAATGAGAATAATCGATATTTTTTTATGAAGAGAGGGGAGTACATTATATAGGAGAGGCTAACCCCTCTCCCTTTTAGTCTACCCGATGTGAGACTAAAGCCCACTCCTAATATAACACTTAACACCTCCAAACTCAAAAGAGAGCAGTTCTAAGACATGTTCAAAGATATAAAAAGCTTGTCAAATGGTTCTATAAGGATACTTCCTACTATGTTTGTACATCAGTCAGTTAACTATGATGTGCAATTTTGGCAACTAAACCAATGTGGTCGGTTATGGAATTTATATAACCTAAAAAGAGCTACGGCCAATAGAAAAACGATTGGTTTGATTAACCAATGTGTCGGCCCTTTACATCTTCTATAACTGATGAGACAAAAAAAAAAGAAAACCATGAATACCTAAATATAACTAGTCCCATATCAATTTAAGAGGTCATACAAAATTTGAATTTTGAATCCATGTAAGCAACAAATGTCACTGTCCAAGTCATAAATTGCTCAAAATTGACCCAAATCTCATTATGCCAGCCCCAAAAATTCTTTTTTTTTCTTAAGATAGTATATATAGTTAGATAAAAACAGATAAAATAATAAAAATAATGTACACTAGGTTTTCCAATTGGTCGGATACTACAAGTTGGAGTTATTTGAGGGAATCAACCTAACTTTGGGAGGGAAAACCAAGAGGACTGACAGTTAAGGGGTTTTTTTTTTTTTTTTTTGCCGCTATTATGTGTAAGATTCTGTAGTATATCATGATATCTGAGGCTCAAAATGCCTTAAGAAAGAAAGTAAAGCATGTTTGCTAACAACAGCGAAGAACTCACTTAAGAAATCGAATATGTAATGCCAAACAATATACAAGCGGGTTGCATTTCACATTTCTAGCTATTTCTGAACAGGAAGAGACCAAAGGAGGGACAGAGAACAAGGCTTACGACAATCGAACCGGCTCCTGTCAGTATGTCCACGCCTAAAGCTTTCAATGAATTGGTCAAATTGCCACGGATTTTGGAAGCCAGATTGTTTGCATGGTCAGCCACACCTTGTCTGTCATAACCAGCGGAAGCAACCTATCACTCAGAGAAAAAATGTGTTAACAGCAACGGGTGTACGTCAGAATGACATGTCCAGCAAAAATGAACTAAGAAGTTGTATTTAAAAGTCAAATACGACTAGAATGTAAATTAAATAAAGCAATTGCAAAAAGCAAAATATATTCTTGAAAAGGTAAAGTTATTTCATTGCAACAAACAAAATGTGGTAAGCAATTTTACCACCACTGGATAAGGAAATATGAGTGAAGGTCTAAAGACTCTAAAAACTTGGAGTTTTCCAAAAGAGTGCAAAAGAAATTAAGATTTTGAAATTAAACTCTAGATCTTGAAGTTACATATTACATTCAATAGAATCTTATGCAGCTAGTACATTTACTTTGTTTTCTAAGTTTATGAGACAGAAAATAGAAAATTGTCTCAGTACCTGCAAACCCAGAGCCTTCATGTGATGCTCACTCTGCAGCTCACGCATCCGACCACTCACAGCTAGAAGAGCTTTAGATGGAACACAGCCTCTGTTTACACAGGTTCCTCCGATAACATCACCTTCGATGATGGCAGTTTTCAGACCCTGTGAAATAACTAGCAAGCTAAATTACCGTGCCCACTATAAATGATGCCAATTAAAAAAGAAAAAAGAAAATGAGTAAAGTACTCCCAAGAACAGAATAACTGAATAAATTGCTAACTTAAAACAGAAAAGAGCTATGTAATCTAGGAAGCACAGGCAATCCAAGAAATAGGTTCCATGTACATATCATGTTGTGTCGACACGACACTCCAAGATATAATTGGACATGCCAAAATTGGTGACATGCTCGTGTCATCGTGTCCATATTGTTCTGTGTCTTGTTTGTTTCTGTGCACATAGTACATAATGAATAGATTAACGACACTAAACTATCTTTGGCTCTATTTCAAGGCTAATTTACAACTAAATACCCTGAACTTTTCTACATTTGCAAGTTTCTACCTAAATTATTAAGATCATAACTTGCTACCTTAAAGTATTATAATTAGCAACTGAGTACCCTGAACTTTCATCAATTTTCAACTTGCTATCCTACGCAGTTAAGGTGGGGTACTATTAAGAAATATGAAAATATGATGGATAGCAAGTTGCAAATTTGAAAAAGTTCAAGGTATTTAGATGCTAATTATAATAGTCCAGGGTAGTAGGTTGCTAATTTTGATAGTTTACTGTAGCAACTTGCAAATGAGGAAAAGTTCAGGATATTTAGTTGCAAATTAGCCCTATTTCAAATATGTCATTCAATTTTATAAGGAACAAAGTTTGTGTCCACATCAACAGAAATTGTCAAATTTTAAGGCTCTCGTACTTCGATTCCACCTCCGATTACACAACAAGTTGGACTCGCCAACATGGGCATACCTACATGGGGGGCGAGTGGGAAAGTTGCCCCCACTCAATTTTTGCTTTCCAGTTAAATATTTCTGTTCTTTTTAAATTTTCTTCATCAATTTTATATTTTGTCCCCTCCGAAATTTGTAATTTTCAATTTCTAAATACATATTTACACCAGATTTTACTTTTTTCTTTATAATTTTTATTTTTAATAAAATTTTGATGTTACATTTGAAGTTGACCCCTCTCTTTTAAATTACTGTGTCCACCCCTGCTCACCAAGGTAATAGCTCACATTCACTAGAGAGACGAAAAATTGAGATTCCTAGCTCCTACATACCTGGTACATCGATGACTAAAATAAAGACTCCAACTTTCACCTCTAGCTGCAATAATTTTTAACTCTAACTACATTATGCTAGTACAAAGAAAAAAAAAATCTCGACGAACCTTCTCGACAGCATGGAGAGCAGCGCCGTGGCCGCCGACGCCGGCGCCGATGATGACGAGATCGTAGTCGAACTTCCCCTTCCCTGCGCTCCCGTTGTCGGATGCCACGGCGGAGATCGCCTTCCGGAGGACGACGCGGGGGCTCGAAGAGGAACGGAGCCTCGCCGATCCGTCCGGACAAAGTGTCGGGAACGCCAGCGCCTCCCTCCGAAGCCCGCAGAAGCGGAGGGACCGGGGAGCCGGATCGGATCTGGAGGAGGAAGGGAGGGCGACGGAGAGGGAGATCGAGGACGCCATGGAGACCTAGAGTTTGGAGTTAGGATTAGGGTTTGGGGGGGGGGGAGAAGGAGAAGAAATAGAGGAGGGGGGAGGAGTGGGAATGGAGGCCTCGAGTGGTCCGTCGATGGGGGACGGAGGATTCGAAGTGTGGTAGTGGTTATGGCCGATAGTTTCGTTGAGAGAGTTTTTTAGAGGGTTTTGGCCAACTGCAACCCCACCTAATATGACCTTGCCTTTTTTCTCATGACCGTTGCTTGGCGTTGGGTTGGATCAAGTGCAAAGTGTTTGGTTGTTCGAACACGCATAAGGGTGTGGAAACGGTTCAAAATTGCGTCGTCCGACTTATTTAATTTTTTAATTAATTATTTTTATAAAAAATAATGTTACATAAAAAAGTAAAAAAAAAAATTGTTTTAAATAACATTTCAAAAATTTGAATCCATCCAACCAAAGAGAATACCTTCCACCTTAACCACATAAATTAGAGATATATATTTTTATAATTAGATAATATAACGTAGTAAAATAATTAGTTAAATTTATTTATTTTTAATTATGTGAGGATATATGCTTAGACGGTTAATCGTTTTTAAGACTCTTTATAAAAGGTATAAATATATCCATAATAAATTATAATTAAAATATAATCAAATATATAACAAATTCTAATAAAAATATAAACATATATATAATAAATATTAATTTTAATATATTTAAATAATTTTATATTAATATTAGAAGAAAAAAAAATTATATGCAACGCACGTAAATTTACTAGTATAATTAAGGGTTCTATTACAATACGGTATAGAAATGGCTTTAAAATGAGTCGTTTAAGCCGTATGTATATTACCAATTATTAATATTTTAAAAAATTAAAAAAATTAACTACTGTTCTCTTCTTGTATATTTGAGAAAAAAATTAAAAACCATCTTAATATACAACAAATCCTAAATTATATTCAAATTTTAAATTATATTTAAACTAATTACAAGATATTATTTAATTAAACACATATCTAAAATTCAAAAAAAATATTTTATAACAAATTATAATTAAAATATATTCAAATTATATTTAAAATATTCAAATATAATTTAAATTTCTATCTAACTTTTAGTAATATTATAGATTTTTTTTATATGTGCAACGCACGTGAATTTACTAGTATAATTATTTATCGAACATTTTCTATGTTTTTAGTTTTATTCAACATATATTTTTTATTTTGGAAATAATTACACTAAAATTTTTCTATATTTTATGTTTATTACACGGACCTCTCCTATGTTTTATGTTTTACGTAAAAGATTATTACACTAACCACCCTTACAACATAAAGCAGAGGGGATGTCCATGTAGTTATTTTCAAAGTAAGGAAGGTCCGTTTAATAAACCTAAAACATAAGGGAGGTTAGTGTAAATAATCCTATAATTAAGGATCTAATTATTTCATATTAAAATTTTCTAGTTTCAATGGAACTAGCACAGGAAGGGCTAGAATTCAAAAAAAAAAAAAAAACCATAGGAAGGGCTCGTCATATTTTTAGGGGACAAGAACTTCATTGACAAGTTATGTCCCTCCAAATTTCTAAACCAAACAAAAAAATTTGGTAAGGAGGTACTTGAAATCCTTCCTTTTTTTCTCCCAATACCACATGCAAACAAACGGAATAGGTCAAATGAGTTACATAAAATCTTTTCGAGACAAGATACAGACCTCTATTCTGAGCTATTTTGATTCAACGGAGTGTTCATTGTTTCCTCCCACATTACAGCAACAGTGGAACATGTTTGGGTACTATGGTTTCTATTCTACGACTAGAAACAACATATATGTACTCTCTTATATGTATCATATGGCATTTAGTGTTTGAAATATTTTCTTTTTTTATATTTGAAATGAGATGTAAACTTCACAATATACGCATAAATATGTTAAAAGTTTGATTTTGCACATGGGTGTGATCTCAAAACAAAATACATGGAAATGGAGATACATTGTCTGGACTAATAAGTACAGCCTAAGGGTGACTCGTAGCTTCTTGTATCTTGATATAAATTTTGTATGCCAAATATGTGTCTACTTTGAGCCTATGTTTATGAATTATTAATCGACTCTAAAGAAAGTAGAAAGACCATATAAAAAATTTATATTTGTCATATGATTATCGTATTGGTATAGGTGAGTCGGATTAACACTGCTCATCAGTGTCATCCTTAATGTATTGACCCCATCCTCCATATGTGCGGGGAGTCGCTTGGATGTTCTGCGGTGTTGGAGCTCGTTTGGCAAATTGAAGATATTCGGCTGAAAGATGCTATCTTTTGTATATAAAGGACAATGTATAAAAAAATGTTAATTGTATTAGTTTTGCGAGTTGTAAGCCTTGTAACATCGTTCATTGTAATAAGATCCACTTTTTGTAATCGAGTTATTCTTTTGGCCTAGGAGACGTAATTCTACTATAAAATTATCAATAAAGAGAATTATTTTCATATTTTTGTGTCTATCAATTTTTTGCTTATTTTTTACGGTAACGACTTTGATTCTGGGTTTGTTTTAATGACCATATTTGTTCTTGCTTCATACGACATCACGCCCAGTGGTAACCATTGGTTTTGTGAAACCGAAGCGTGGGCGTTGTTAACTTTCTTGGACTCTTAATTGATTCTCTTCAACTCTAAGTTGCTTCCGTAATCAGAAGTCTATTGACCCTCCTTGATGTTCTTCTAAGTGTTCCATATAATAAATCTATATATGTTATTATTCTCATATATGTATTTTGCTGATTAGTAATAGCTTTAAAGAGCAACATCAAATGGTTTGAGAGGACTGTAAGAACAAGATATTTGAAAAGGCTAAAATGGATCTTGGATGACTAACATATATCAGTAGAGGTATTGTTAGTAAGTTGTGAGTATTGTTGTTACAAGTTAGGAAGAAAGTGTGCCTAAACTTCTACGAATGAAAATGAGTTAAGATGTTTAAGTGAAATGGTTTAAATATGATTGCCAAGTGGTAGGAAAGTAAATTTTATGTTTGTGGTCGTTGGGACCACTGTGGTAAAAAATTGTCCGGAAGGGATACTGACTCAATGTGTGGAGAAGGAATATTTGTGTGCTTAGCTGCTAAGTTCTCTGAGTGGTGTATTGTTTATCCCTAGTGATGTATGCTGAATTTGTGTTAATATCGGTGAGTCTATCAGTAATTGATGGGGTAGTGCGAGGTCTCAGTTTAGAGTTATGCCTGGTTAGATACGACTTTGAATGTCCCTTATTAAATTGGTTTAGATGATCAAGAATAATTTTTGGTAGATTAAGATACTATTATATAAGAATTTAAATTTATGAAATAGATGACTTGACTGAAAAATCAATGTGTATTAAATTTTGGCTTGAATTGATTGCATTGAATTCTAACTTGAGTACAAGAAATTCGTGGTGCAATTGAAAGTTTATTTAAAGCATATACAAATGACCCTAAGGATTTAGAAATTTTATTGCTCGTCGTTTAAGATAGTCTAAGCTAATTTGACCTTAAGTGTGGAATAAGTTCATCTTATATCCAGTTTGGCATATATTATTAGTTGAAACAAATTTGAATTTAGCGAATATATGTTTTCCTAGTTATACATATGTTTGATGAGACTGAGGTTTATCAAATATTGATAGATGTTAACTTACATATATTATGGTTGGATGAGCGATGATTGTGTAACATATTGAATCGTTAAATTATATTGTCTTGCTGGATTCTAGTTATATGGACTATAGGCGGATTGAATTGTATTGAAGTTTCCTATGACTTAGGTAGAAAAATCTAAGCATGGCATGAATGGATATTAGTTAAACTCGACTTAGAGAATGTTAGAATTTCTTGTGATTATTTAATAGATTCGGAGTGACAAAATTGATAGATTATGAGATTTTTTTTAGTAAACCTATATTTTGGCTAAAATATATTTATAATATTGAAATAATTGATGACTGCGAGAATTGTCTTAACGTGTTGATTGGTTTTATATTGATCTTGACTATACTAGTGAATTGAACACATAGAAATTGAGCACGAGTTAGATTGTACTTTGGAGTAAGTTGTGATTGATGGATTGTAAAAATGGAAGATTAAGATTTACTTGTGATTGGTGATTGAGATTTATGACTTGGAATTGGTGATCGAGATTATGACTTGTGATTTGGTGAAATTTATCCTATAGATTTAGGATTTTGACTACAAGAGTTTCTTGGATTGATTTTGTCTATTATGATGTAGACGAGGATAATTGTTGGACGTAGTTGCCCTAGAAAAATATTTTTGCTAGATGGACTTTGACCGTTGGATTTTCTTTATTTTGCTTATGTTAGTCGGTTGGTTGTGTTTGGTCCTGTAGCTATTTTGAGTTAGAAGTATTTTTTTTCCAGTTGGGATTATAATCCTTTAGAATTATTGGGTAAGGTTTAACCTTAGGTTGTGGAATAGGTGCAATAATTTTTAGTTGTCCTTGGAGATAAGTTATCATGATATTTAAGTGTGGTGGATTATGAGTTAGCTAGCTTTAATAGTTAGGAAGACATCATAATGTTAAGCGTTAAGGATTGATAGGATAACCTTAAGAAGAGTTTTCCAACATATATGGTAACAAAAATCGAGATGTGTCACGACCCGCACCCGATATAGGGGCACGCGTACGTAGGTACGTCGAGTCTATTTTGTAGCATCGGCAGTAGAACGATGTCTAGGTCAAGACTATCTAACTAGCAATCTCACATAAATATCCAACTCCATAAGGAGACAATGATATAACAATATAATATAAAATACTCAGTCACAGAACTAAAGCATGATAAGATATCAAAAGAATAATCCAAACACAACCACAAAGTCTAAACAACAATATAAATCTAAACTTCAAACAATAACATCCAAGTCTTAATATATGCCGAAAACAAATATGGTACCAAAATCTGCTAAAAGGAACTAATATAACTAGTGATTCCGGCTAGACCTTCCGGCATTCACACCTGAGCTACAAGGTCCAAGGCTACAACTACTCTTCCTGTGATCCGTAATCTATCGGACACCAGTCCTCTAAGTCGTCGTCTGAAAAATATATCTAGTCAGGATTGGAGCGAAGTACAACACAATAGTAGTTCCAATTAATTGACAAGGACTATAAAATAATAAATAAAGCATGTTATATACTGTGGAAAAATAATAAACTGATACAATGGCAAATAGTAAAGAGAATAGGCAATATAAGCAATAAGGTATAGTCACTGTATATATGAAATGAAAGAGAACGGAACTACAACATCAGATTCAAGACAATATATTCTATGAAACTGAATATGAAGAACTTGTCATACCCTATATATATATATATATATATATATATATATATATATATATATATATATATGTATATATTCTTAAATAATTTTTTTCTAGTTAAAATCTACTCTTTATATTTTTAAATGAGTGATTTAAAAAAAAATCAACTCTTAGGAAGATATTAAAGTTATATTGTCTAGATTTTTTTTTCTATTTAGATCCTTCATAAATTTATGCAATTGCATAAATTTCCTTAGCCACCTAACCTATTAGGTGACATATGGCTGAATGGGGAAGGGATTGGTGGCCTTATACGTGTGGGAAGGAGAGAGCAATTTGGTGTTCCAACACTAAAGACATCATTATGATGTCTGTGAGATTTTTGTTAGAGGTAGCATATATTCACCTCCTCTCTCCCTTTACTTTACTTTTCCTTTCTTTTCCTCCACTGAACCATTCTTTCCCTCACACTTTCCCTCTCCTCCCCTTTCTTTCCCTTCTCTTCCCTCCTCACCTTGCTGCAGTTGCTTTTGTTGTTGCCACTTCTGCCTCGGCTGCTGCTGTCCTCGCGGCCAACGCGTGCCGTTGGCGACCAGTCCGGCCACCCCTTGGCCGCCCCCCCTGCAACTCCGGTGGCTCCGGCCATCCTCCATCCTCCATCCTCTTTAAGGGTTTTTCCAATTCTAGGTATAAATTTCTTTATACTTTTTCCTAAATACTTTTGATTAGAATTATAGAAATTGATCATGTATCCTAAATTCCTAGGTTATATTTAAAAATGTTTTGGGGAAATTAAGATATGATCTTCTCCAATTTGGAAATCGAGAATCAAGGCAAGCCCTTTCCTTTTTTCCTCTCTTGAATTAATTTTCTTGTTCATTTGGAACAACTAAATAAAAGATTTTAAATCAGAATTATTGCTATTCAAATATCTCAAATTTTAAATTTATATATATACATGTTATAAACTTTGGGTTATAATTCATGATAAGGATATTCCGACACATGGATACTCATATACAGATTCATAAATTCAATAGTATTAAATACTAAGGTTTTCTACATATATTATACTCATAAATTATCTTAAGGATATGAGAATATATATATATGTATACATTTACTAAAGTATGTAAGAAAGTAAAATAACTAGTTATGATTATTAATTGGGTGTGATGATGTATATGTGTAGTAATAGAGTTATAAATTCATAGATATACTATGGATGCAATCGATTTAGTTTTTATGAGAATTGATCTATGACCATATAAGAAATTGGTAATGTATGATAGATAATTGTTGCCCAAAAATTGTTTTGGGACATTATTATATTGCTCTTGAGACTAGTATGAGGTGATTATATATATATATATATATATATATATATATATATATATATATATATATATATATATATATATATATATATATATATATATATAT
Source organism: Iris macrosiphon (assembly GCA_036927795.1). Classification (NCBI taxonomy): domain Eukaryota; kingdom Viridiplantae; phylum Streptophyta; class Magnoliopsida; order Asparagales; family Iridaceae; genus Iris; species Iris macrosiphon. The sequence continues at coordinate 55,850,513 of JAYESA010000004.1, forward strand.
ATATATATATATATATATATATATATGGGTAACGGGATATGAGCCATGCACATGTGGACCAATATGGATGGATTTCTACATCCCATGTGCACCCATGTGCAATAGTGTACTCCATTCCTATTGGTCCACATGTGCATTGGCTCATGTAGGAATATGAGCCTATGGTTCATATCCTTTTTTTCCTATATATAAATATATATATATATATATATATAGACTAATAAACTAGAGTTGTATAGACAACCTTGGAATGTGTTCTCATTAATGATACAAGGTTGTATCGACCATTTTAGGCTCTAATATGAATTATTCTTTAAAATTCAGCATTAAGCAAGCTCAAAAATGTCATAATTGACTTTGGAGAATTAGGAAACTTTAGGCGTAACATACTACAAATTATGTCTTAAGTTCTCGGGACGTATCGGCTCAATCTAAGTCAAATATGACATTAATTTGGTATAAAATTCAACATTTATAAATTTGGGAGTTGATGTATTTTGAGATAGCCTTGATTTCACATTGAAACTAATAAGTGAATTTCATACATTGGTTATCTAGAAGTTGTGTATATATATGAATTTGGTTTTCATTTCATATTATGAACTTATTTGTGTTTCTAACCATTTCCTATGGGTCCCAAGAATGGAGTTTGCTAATTCTGAATTGCTAATTAATTGCTAAGGTAAAGAAAAGTTTCGGTAAGAAAGTTTCTTTCTTGTTTTCTTTGGTTATTATATATACACCTGTGTGTGTTACCGGTGTTGAAAGTTGCTTCACCGAAGGGATCGACGAACCCAGAGATTCTACGGAGGGTTGCGCCGGGTCTTTTATTATAAATTATGAAATTTTTTGGCTCCAGAATACAAAGGAGACTCTGTCAAAATTTTCAAGAAATTCTAGAGAGCCATATTCGAAAAAGCCGAATAATTGGTTATTCTCTATTTCAGGTTATTTAGCCAGTTATCTGACTTAGGCTCAAACTCTAAAAATCTTAGATTTGGGGTTTAGATTATAGGACGCGTAGGACACATTTGCACGTGCACAAAAGAGTAACAAAATATTAATATTTTATATTCCACGGTAAATGGGTATTATTTTTGAGGCTTAATCAAATATGATAGAACCAGAAGTTGAAGTCGAGATCAGGAGTTCACACAAGAGTTCCCTTCCTGATATATCTTGATCCAATAAGAAGATAATATATAGGGTCTAATTACAACTAGAAACAAGATAACAAAAGAATCAGAGAAAACTATCTTCTCGTTCTTCCTTGCAATCACAGTTGCAAACAGACAGAACATAGCTTACAACTTATAAAATAGAAGAGGAAGAAGAAGAAAAATAAACTCTGCTTGCTGGGGTGATGAATATCACCATTGCTCAAAGCAAGATTCGTCCCATACGATATGCTCCCAGGAACCAGCAAGTTCACGTAGAACTTCTGGAACGCTCGCTGTCACCTCATTGCTTGGACTCGCACGAACCTCCTGGACTGCAATGGCGGCTACTGTAACTCTCTTTGTCTCCTCTATTTTAAAGTAAATCCTCAAAGAGGCTCGAAAAGAGTATTTATAGAGAGAGGATGAAAACCCTAGTCGCCCAACAGTTATGGAAAATAGGAACATATTAATTATGAATCCCTATAAGATAGCACGAATTAAATTCAAATTTCACAAAAATGGATCTGAATAACAGACCATATATTTCCATAACCGTTCAAATATATCTGCAGCAGTGCATGCGGCAGCACAAGCCACAGCACATGCGACAACGCATGTGGCAACCCATGCGACAGCCCAAGCGACAGCTCATGCGGCAGCCCATGCGACCCGTCCATAAGGCCGCGCATGAGAGAGCGCATCAAATACGCACAAGCGCCTGCGCCGATGTTAACGTGCTAAGTGTGCCAACAAAGTGCCACTCTGCGTCCTTGAGCCCGAGCCCGAGCCCGAGTCTGAGTCGCTAAGCCCCTTTGGGGCTTAGCTCCTATGGAATAAATTCCAAGAGAATGACAAAAAGCATAAATGCTTTCATTAAGGAGTTAATCCTTCTTCATCCTAATAAAATACTCCCATATTGCACCCATGTGACTCACCATACCTCATGTGCACACCTTAACACAAGCAAAGCATTATATTGAGATACTCACTTGGTGGTATAGCCAATATGGGACTATCTTTCATAGTCAAAAGGCAAAAACACCAAAAATCCCCCACATATCTCAATATATGGGTTGAGTGTTCCTTATAGTGACTGTCCATCATGCATTAGGATAGATGTCACTTTAACTTAAATCTTCTTGCATGGGTCAAAATAACAGCATGATACAAGAATGGACTAAGCCTTGAATTCTGCACCATAGTTGCAATTCTTTCCACTCACACAATGACATCAACTGTGCTTCCGGTTGCACATTAAAGGCCCTATGCACGCCTGGTTTTGGTATATGTATTTTGGTTGTCTACAAGTTTTTCTTCAAGAGACGGCATGTATCTTTTTCCATACACTATAGGTGAGTTCTTAAAGAGTTCTTGGCATGAAGCATTGTGCTTTCTTGCGGTGCTACGCCGCTATGACATGGCATTCCGCCGAGGTTCACTCCCTCATGTGGTATCATCCACTGTAGCATGAGGTTCACTCCCTCTTTATAGTGCCAAACTACCCAGCACAAAGCCTTGCGCTTCCTTGCAGTGTTACGCCACTGTGACATGACTTTCCGTCGAGGATTTACATCTTTTACCTTTGTGGTCTCACACCACTGTAACATGAGGTCATCGACCTCTTTGTAGTGATGCCTACCACTCTTCATTCTATAGCATTAGGCCTCCTGCCTATGCGCGGTGCTACACCGTTGTGACATAACTTAATGCCGATGATTTACATCTTTTATCTTTGTGGTGTCACACCACTGTAGCATGGGATACAAGTCTCTTGTAGTGCTGAAACTACGTGCTTCTTGTAAAGCAAACCGGACATTCACTCTGTCCGAGAACTTATTAAGGCGTCAAAGCCATTCTTCCATAGGAAATTGTTCTTCATAAAGAACAAGAAGTAGACAACAGTGGTTTTGGATCTGTAACCCCTCATCAAATGACTACCAACTATTCCTCATATTCTCCCAGTCAATGGTCCTTCTTTGAACCAAAAGCTAGATGCCTAGTAGATTTCTCTTTAAACTAATAGCATAAAACTTTATGGTAGAATTACATAGACACAATATCAGAATGTCTTTATGCCTATTTTGGTTGTTGTGTCCACGACCAGCTGACGCTTGAGACCCTTGGTGAACGGGTCTTCCAGGTTCTTTTGACTCTAAACATCAATTACGGCAATGACTCCACTCTTTATCATATCATTTACTGTCATGCGCCTCAACCGCACAGTCCTCTTCTTACTATTTAAGAGGTCATTTGATGCCACCGCTGCAGTCGCTTGGTTGACGCAGTATATCGGTACCGTCAAAATCTGTGCACCAACCAATGAAAGATCATACATGAGCTCCCGAAGCCACTTTGCTTCATCCGCTGCATCAGCCAGTGCATAAAACTCAGATTCCATCAAGGAATGAGAGAGCATAGTCTGCTTCTTCGACTTCCATGATATAACAGCTCCACCCATAAAAAAAACGTATCCTCCTGTGGACCTTTCGCTCTCTACTTTTGAATACCATCTTGCATCACTGAAGCCTTCCACTACTGTCGGATACCCGTTGTATTACAGTACATACTTTTGAGTCCTCCTAAGATATCTTATCACTCTCTTCATAGCCTTTCAGTGCTCCACACCTGGCTTGCTCGTGAATCGACTCAGCATCCCCACGAAAAAAGCTATGTCAGGCCTTGGGGCAGTTGTTGCATACATCAAACTCCCAATGACGCTTGAATACTCCAGCTGCCTGATGCTTTCCCTAGGATTTGGCTTCAGATTCTTGTCACACATGTACGGAGTATCGATCCCTGGAAGATCCTGATATCCATAGTGTGTGAGCATCTTCTCAATATAATGAGACTGTGACAGCGCCACTCCAGTGTCCATCCGGATAATCTTTATCCCGAGAATAATATCAGCTTCCCCCAAGTCCTTCATACTGAACTTGGATAAGAGAAACTTCTTTGTCTCAATGACTCGTGCTAGATTCATGCCTAGGATAAGCATGTCATCTACGTAAAGACAAACGATAACACCTCTTCCGTCAGCGAACTTTGTGTAAACACACTTGTCCGTCTCGCTGAGCTTGTAGCCGTTTGATCTTATGACTTTATCAAATTTTTTTGTTCCATATCTTGGGAGCTTGCTTCAGACCATATAAAGATTTTACTAACTTACAAACTTTGTCTTCAAGCCCTTTGATGACAAATCCTTCTGGCTATTGCATGTAAATCTCTTCGGTCAACTCTCCATTCAAGAATGTTGTTTTGACATCCATCTGATGAATAACTAGCTTGTGAATTATACTCAGAGCAATCAACATCTTGATGGTCGTCATCCGCGCTACTAGAGCATATGTGTCGAAGTAGTAGATCCCCTGCTTCTGAGAAAATTCCTTGGCAACTAACCTTGCCTTGAACTTGTCAACAGTTCCATCGGCCTTCATCTTTCTTTTGAAGATCTACTTGTATCCGATTGGTTTAGCTCCTTCCGGCAAATCGACCAACACCCAAGTGTTGTTGGAGGTTATTGAGTCATACTCGTCATTGATAGCCTCCCTCCAAAAGACAGTGTCTCTGGTCTTCATCGCCTCATCATAGGTAAGCGGATTTGTTTCCATATGATAGGTGATAAAATATTTTTTGAAGTCCTTCTGTCTTCTCACCCGCTTAGTTATCGGTTCTACGAGTTCTGGTTCGAACGTTGTCTCTAGAATGACAACTTTTTCATGTACTACATCTTCTTTGGAGGCTTCAGCCTTCTGTGCACCCACACTATTTTCCGGAATATCTACGATAATAATGTTCTTGTGCCTTGCAAATTTATCTTCAAAGAATTCTGTGTCACGAGATTCAATGATATGATTTGATTCTATATCAAGAAATCTCTGAGCATCACTCTTCTTATCATAACCCAAGAAGATGGTCTTCGTTGTCCTCATACCCAGTTTTTGAATTTTCAAGTCCGGGAGCTTTACATATGCCAGACACCCCCACACTCGAATGACATTCAAGTTGGATCTGACTTTGAACCAGAGTTCATGAGCAGTGACATCAGATTTTGTGTACGATACTTTATTCAGGATGAACGTAGCCATCAACACAGCTTCTCCCCAGAAGCAGTTTGAAAGACCCACAGTTAACAGCATTGAGTTCATCATTTCTGTCAACATCCTGTTCTTCCTCTCAGCTACTCCATTAGATTGAGGAGAATATGGAGCAGTCGTCTCATTGACAATTTTATGTTCTTTGCAGAAAGATGCGAATTTAATAGACCTATACTCTCCGCCTGATCACTTATAAGTCTCTTGAGTTGTTGCCCTGTATGACGTTCAGCTTCAGCCCTGAACTCCTTGAACTTCTCAAATGCTTCATCCTTTGACTTGAGAAGATAGACAAACGCATACTTCGAGCAGTCGTCGATGAATGTAATAAAATACTTCATCTTGGCCTTTGTGGAAAAATGTTTGAAGTCACAGATATCTGAGTACACAAACTCCAGAAGACCTATGCTTCGGTTAACCCATTTAAAGGGCTTTCTGGTGATCTTTGTCTACGCACAAACCTCACACTTCTTCACCTCCTTACCCCCACATTTGGAGATAAGCCCTAGACTAGACATCTTGTTTATTCTTTTACAATAAACATGTCATAGTCTATTATGCCATAACTCAAGAGAATAACCAGAAGAAGCGACTGCATTTATCATTGTAGAAGGATTTACAAGTTAAAGTTTGAATATACCTTCGGTATGGAAGTATATTTCTTTCAAAGACATCACCATCTGTCCGGCATTAATGTCCATCCTCAAGCATGTGTTGCAGAGCAGACTTCCTGAGGCCAGATTCTTGGCTATCATTGGTACATGCTTCACGTCCTGAAGCATCAGCGAATATCCCGAAGTCAGGTTTAGTACCTCCGTTCTGGTCCCTAGTACTTCAGCTTGTGCCTGGTTCGCCACCATAACCTTCTCAGATGTAGGCTTGTAGGTGGTAAACAACTCCTTCTTTGAGAAAATATGGCAGGATGCGCCAGTGTCCACCCACTAGTCAGAGTCGACACCAGTCGTGACAACCTGCACAATCATAGCAACCTTATTAGGCTCACCTTGCTCTGTCTGTTTGGGCTTGGTCTGGAGTCACTCTGGTAGTAACCCTTCTTGCCACAATTGAAGCAAGTCACTTCGGACTTGGGCTTTGGCTTCGGCTTGAACGAAGCTGACTTCACCTTCAGATGGTTGAAGTCCTTCTTGTTGTTGTGAGAAACCTTCTGCTTCCCCTTAAAATCACTAGTATGCACTAAGTTGCCATTTGCCAACTGTTTGGACAGAGAATCCAACTTCAGTTGTCCCTTGGCTTCATCTTCGATGTGAATCCAGTAAAAAAGATCTTTGAGCTGGATCTCCATCTGCTTACGGTACATGTCAGCCTTGAACTTGATCCGGCCTGGAGGAAGCTTGGTGATGATAGCCCCCACCATGAACTTATCTTTCTGCTTCATGTCCTCTTCCTCCAGCTTCTACTGCATCTTCAGAAGTTCCTTGACTTGCGACAACATTACCTTCTCATCTTCAAATTGCCAAGTGGAAAACTTTTTAACGAGATAGATTTTAGACATATTTTCAACAGTTTTGTAATGCTTCTCAAGAGCTTTCCAGACGTTTTTGCCTTCTCTTTCTTGCTGTAAGACTCTGCCATCGAGTCCTCTATTTCATTGAGGATCAATATCCTGCAGAGTTCGTTGTCTTCTTTTTACTTATTGTGCGCATCCTGCTCCATACCAACTTCAAGTTCTCCTCCATCTTCAGGGATGGTAGGTTCTGGATCAACCAACACATAAGCAACTTCGACAAGATGAAGATTCAGAGAGATCTTTCTCTTCCAAATGTTATAGTATTCACCATCAAACTTCTTAAGCTTGTGAAAGATAGTATCGAGAAGGTTGGTCGGTTCTCCATCTTACTAGGATCTTGCTTTGAGATTGTTATTTCTGAGACTTAATCAAAGATGATAGAACCAGAAGTTGAAGTCAAGATCATGAGTTCAGATAAGAGTTCCCTTCCTGATATCTCTCGATCAAACAAGAAGATAATATATAGGATCTGATTAAAACTAGAAAGTAGATAACAAAAGAATCAGAGAAAACTATCTTCTCGTTCTTTCTTGCAATCGTAATTGAAAATGGACAGAACAGAGTTTACAACTTTCAAAATAGAAAGGGGAGAAGAAGAAGAATAAACTCTGCTTGTTGTGGTGATAAAGATTACCATTACTCAAAGCAAGATTCGTCCCACACGATCTGCTCCCAGAAACCAGCAAGTTCACGTAGAACTTCTAGAACGCTCTATGTCACCTCCTTGCTTGGACTCGCACGAACCTCCTGGACTAAAATGGCGGCTGTTGCAGCTCTTTTCGTCTCCTCTATTTTGAAGTAAACCCTTAACGAGGCACGAAGAGAGTATTTATATAGAGAGGGTAAAAATCCTAGTCGCCCAACAGTTACGGAAAGATAGGAACAGATTAATTACGAATCTCTATAAGATAGGCACAAATTAAATTCAAATCTTACAAAAATTAGATCTGAATAATAGACCATATCTTTTCATAACCGTTCAAATATATCCACAGAAGCAGCAGTGCAAGCCCCAGCGCATGCGACAACCCATGCATCTCGCACATGATAGAGCGCATCAAATGTGCACAAGCGCCTGCGCCGATGCTGACGTGCTAAGTGCAAAGTGTGCTAACAAAGTGTCACTTTGCGTCCTTGTTTCCGAGCCCGAGTCCGAATCGCTAAGCCCCTTAAGAGCTTAGCTCATATGGAATAAATTCCAAGAGAATGACAAAAAGCATAAATGCTTTTATTAATGAGTTAAACCTTCTTCATCCTAATAAAATACCCCCACATGGCACCCATGTGCCTCACCACATCCCATGTGCACACCTTAACACAAGCAAAGCATTATATTGAGATATCTACTTGGTGATGTAGCCAATGTGGGACTATCTTTCATAGTCCAAATGCAAAAACACCAACAAGGGGTACAACTTTCATATTTTCAGAATTGTCCTACCAAATAGAATATTATCGTTTTAACGTGATGCCACGAGCACATGAAATAGATACACTTGATTGGATATTTAATATTTTGCTAAAGACGAAACTACTTACTGAACAGTATCCTCGTAAAGCGTGCGATGATTGACACACGAAACGAGATATGAATCAGACCTATAGTTTAACTTAAATTGTATATTAGATATGAATGTTTGTGAATTTATAGAATTTTATTGGATGGAAGAGAACATTTGGATCACACCATCGAACTCTTGCAATAAACATTTTTTAAAAAACTGATCAGTAATGCCGACATCCTCATGGCCATGCGATGCTTCGAGGTGAGGCTTAGTCCATTGCACTTGAGGGTTTTTGAGTAATAACTCAAGTAATACGATACTTGTTAAATAATAAAAATAAAACTGGTGGGACTGGAATATAAATACCGTCCATCCAGAAATTTCCTGATCCCGAGTATATGGGATAATTGTCAAGTCAATAGGTGTTGTTGTGATCCAAAAGCGTTCTCTGAATTGTATTTGCATATAGGAAAATTGTGCTGCATTTTTGTGATTGTGATTGTGCTTTTGACACAAATATAGAATATGTTTGTTAAGAATAAAAACCTCATATTTCAAGTTTATACTTTAAATCTTCAAACAACTTTTTCTCCAGTTTCCATATCAATTATCCATTTATCTTCTGATATAATTCTCTCTTGAAACTTCACATTTATTTTGATATTTAATTGTTTGTTTTTGATATAAGGGCTTGCTTGTTGTTATGACGATCTAGTTTTGTTCACTAGGATAAGAAGATAACTCGAAAGAAATGCTGCCTTTATATAGCGTTGATGAAGTTGATGGTTGATGGATGATAATATTTTGGGGTAGTCAGCATACTTTTTTTTGTAGCTGAAATATGTAAATTAAATATTTTGGGAACTCTGGAAGTCTGATGTGTTTAAGTATATACAAAGTATGTAATATATGTTAGTTTTCTAGATGCTTTGTACTCTATCTTAGAATTTACAGGCGCCAATTGCAAATACAAATGCTAGTGCATCGTATTGGTGCGTAGCCTGGAGATGTATTCACGTGCCAGATCTTCGTATTTTGGGAGCGGGACGTGACACGTCTTTTACTGGTGGCCCATGCAGGTCAAGCTTTTTAGAAACCTATATAGGTTAAGCTTAGGCCCTAAGTTATGTTCTTAGGAATGTCTAGAAATAGGCTTAAGATAAAAGTATGGAGTAATATTCCAATAAAGTTATTGGAGGGTTGATACTTTAGCCACATTTGCACCTTAGAATCAAAATTATATGTTATTCTTTTCATTTATGGCTACATCTGAACTTTAATCGAGGTTACAAATTTAAGTTTTTTTGGGGTGTAGGTCATGTCTCATTTTATAACATATACTATTTTGAGGGATAGTAGACAAAGCCTTGATGGATATCATATCTATGTGAGGAGGAGATGGCGACTAGTGCCGGGTCAGATCATACCCGTATATGGAGTTCATTATGGAATACACTATCCAGTAATTCAGAATGTGGAAGTCGGAGCATAAATATATTTTAAAATGGTCAATTTCTATATCATTATCAGGACTCAACAGTATGTCAATTTTAACTTAACAACAAATGAGTATAATGGTACTTTGCTAGAATGGAAGGAGCTATACCCAGAGGCTATCATTTTTATGATTGAACGTGTATCTATCTAGTATGAAAAATGACAAAGGGAGAAGTTTGTATATATTAGGGTTAGTATGGTCTTATTATAAATAGAGATATTTTGTCTGTTGTTTCTCATTTTGTAAAGCAGCAGATGTATATATAGTAATCAAAATATAGGAAGGGTAGGAATGTAAGATAATATGTAAGATATCATGTATCTTTAACTACATATTTGTATCACATTTTGATATAGTGAATGGAATATGCAAGTTTCTTATCTGATATTTAAGATTTTGTAATTGATCTTAACTTTGCATATCTTTAATATTTGACTTCAGACTCGTACTAATTTTTTTTAAAAATTCCATCTCCTAATTTTTAGAAAATGTCTTCTCCTTCCTGATCAAACCTCCCTAAACAATCAGAATCCCGAGCTATGGATATGTATGAGATTTTCCAAAAAGTTTTCGAAACCAATGCTCAACAAGTACACTTAGCATAAACCACATCTGCCAAGGTGTTAGAACGGCTTGAAGCAATATCTACTCCAACTACCTTTGGGACAGTCTTGGACTTTAGGAAATTAAATTCGCCTGACTTTGATGGAACAGAGAGTCCCATAGAAGCAGGTCAATGGTTGAAAACAACTGAGAGATTGTTAAAAGGAGCCAAGATTGCTGCTGAAGATATAGTGTCAATAGTGAGGATATAACTTAAAGATAAAACGGAGCAGTGGTGGAGTGCTCAGCATCCAAAAGAATCTAATGAAGTGATACTTTGGGAGAAATTTAAAAAGAGATTTGAAGAAAGATTCTTTCCTGCGACAGCAAGAATGAAACTAAAAAGAAAGATCATTTACTGAAAACCGAACAAAACATCTGTAGATGAATATTCTGCAGAATTTACAAGATTAAGCAAATTTGCTCCATATATGGTGACTACTGAGCAAGCAAAGATAGCTCGATTTCGTGAAGGACTGGATAATAAGTTGAAAGCACGAGTGGCACCATACCAATGGCAAACCTATGTTGAGGTAGTAGAAGAGCAAGGGACCAGGAAAGAATGCAAAAAGATAAACATGATATAAAAATTGGAGGACATAAGAGAAGCTGGGAGATAGGATCCTCTCAAGTGAAAAATTAATGGCAAAATTTAGCTAAACAATTTCAACCAGGACAGAATAAAGGACTGTTAGTTTGTGATTACTGTGGGAAGATAGAACATACCAAGAATATATGTCGAAGGTTCTTGGGAAGTTGCCTAAAAGTATGGATCGCCTATGTTACCAGGAAATGGATTTAGACCCCTGATACATGCAACACCACAAGTTCAGAACTATATAAGACCCGTGCATCAACAGAGACCACCTTTAGCATCACAATCACCTTAATTTTATCATGTCCAGAAGGCAAATCAGACCTATAATAAGAACAAAAAAAGAAGAAGCATGGACATGCCTATATGATGGATGTCAATAAGGATGAATCATTTGGAGATGTGGTGACAGGTATTATACTTGATCTTGTGTAAATATTTGATTCTAGAGTAACACTCTTCTATATATATGATCTTGAGAATTCATATGCAAATGGTATCGTAGAAGAGAATATGATATGTAGAAAAATCTAGTTTAACTTAGAGGCAAAAGTTTTCAGGATTGATTGTTGCTATATCATATGAACAATTACGATATAGTACTTGGAATGGATTGGTTGACTCTAACTTTAAAAATATAGACGGTGACCAATAAAAAGTTATTTTAATGCACGAAAGCAATGAATTTGTTAGAGATTATGAGAAATTTGATCTGAAGGAATTAGGAAGGTTTGAATTGGTTCATTTTGATTTTTTTTAAAAGAGATTGAAGATTTTTCAAGAATTGTGAATGAAATTAAGAATATGGTTCTTGACAAATTATCAGGATTACCGTAACATCTATTTGATACCTAGAGTTGCATATATTTATGAAAATAAGAAGAGGATATTCGGAAGTAATATCCATATTTGTTCGAGGATTAAGGTTAGTTCTAGCCAGTGTTGCATATCGCATCATATTACTTTAGATATAACCAAATTCCGATGACAAAATTTAAATAAGAAAGGTAGAATGTCATATATATATATATATATATATATATATATATATATATATATATATATATATATATATATATTCCTAAATAAATCTTTTCTAGTTAAAATCTACTATTTATATTTTTAAATGAGTGATGTTTTAAAATTTTAATTTTTATTTCAACTCTTAGGAAGATATTAAAGTTATATTGTCTAGATTTTTTTTCCATTTAGATGCTTCATAAATTTATGCAATTGCATAAATTTCCTTAGCCACCTAACCTATTAGGTGACACATGGCTGAATGGGGAAGGGATTGGTTGCCTTATACGTGTGGGAAGGAGAGAGCAATTTGGTATTCCAATACCAAAGACGTCATTATGATGTCTGTGAGATTTTTGTTAGAGGTAGCATATATTCACCTCCTCTCTCCCTTTACTTCACCTTTCCTTTCTTTTCCTTCACCGAACCATTCTCTCCCTCACTCTTTTCTCTCTTTTCCTCTCCTCCACTTTATTTCCTTTCTCTTCCCTCCTCACCTTGCTGCAGTTGCTTCTGCTGCGGCTGTTGTTGCTACTTCTGCCGCGACTGTTGCTGTCCCCGCGGCCGACGTGCGCCGCCTGCGACCGGTCCGGCCACCCCTTGGCCGACCCCCTGCAACTCCAGCGGCTCCAGTCATCCTCCATCCTCTTTGAGGGTTCTTTCCAATTTTAGGTATAAATTCCTTTATACTTTTCCCTAAATACTTTTGATTAGAATTATAGAAATTGATCATGTATCCTAAATTCCTCGGTTATATTTGAAAAGGTTTTGGAGAAATTAAGATATGATCTTCTCTAATTTGAAAATCGAGAATCAAGGCAAGCCCTTTTCTTTTTTTTCTCTCTTGAATTAATTTCTTGTTCATTTGGAACAACTAAATAAAAGATTTCAAATCAGAATTATTGTTATTCAAATATCTCAAATTTTGAATTTATGTATATACATGTTATAAACTTTGGGTTATAATTCATGATAAGGACACTCCGACACAAGGATACTCATGTACGGATTCATAAATTCAATAGTATTAAATACTGAGATTTTCTACATATATTATACTCATAAATTATCTTAAGGTTATGAGAATATATATATATATATATATATATATATATATATATATATATATATATATATATATATATATATATATATTTACTTGAGGCAAGTAGTACATCAAATCGATAGACTTCCTTGCACCGACAGACCTTCCTCTACTAGTGGCCTTGTAGCGATCAGCACCACAGAATCTGCACGCATCTTCATTCTTGTCGTCTTTGTAGTACAACATGCACCCGTTACGACTTGCATCAATTTTCTCGTATCCCATCTAGAGCGATCTCACCATCCTCTTAGATCAATAAAAGTCTTTAGGCAACTTAGCACCCTCCGACAAGATCTCTATAATCAACTCCATCAGTCGGTTGTAGCATTCTTGCGATATATTAAAATCGGACTTGATGGTCAATAATCTTGTAACCACCTCCAACGGTGAATGATCCTCATAACCAGGATATAATAGAGTTCTTGCATTCTCCAGTAACTCCATAAACTTTGTAGCATCAGCATTCGGTGCCTCCTCAGCTGTATCATGATTATTCAGATTAAAACTAGGTCCGGCAGCATCAAAAATCATGTTCACGCATCCATCGTCGTAATCAACGTGGTCGTAGACATCCATATACGACTCCACATAAGGCTCCGGCTCCGATGCTAAAGACACAAGTTCTCCTTGTGAGGTCCACTGATAGTAATTCGACGTGAAACCCCTCGAGTACAAATGATATGTCATATCCACTTTTGTATGATATTTTAAGTTGTGACATCTTACACACAGACACTTAATTTTGATATCGTTCATGTACTTAGGAAATACCTTGGCGAACTACAAGAATTGTTCCACCCCCTGTATGAATTCATCCCTCATACCACATATGTCATCTGGATGACGGCTATACATCCACGGACGATGACATAGGTAGTAATTCAGATCCATTTCTATATAATTCTACAAAGATGAATAGACATTGTTCAAGTATATTATCTATGTATCTTGGTATATAGATACATACTCAAGTATCTTGGGATACTAAACCAAAACTCAAATATTCTTAGATACTCAATCCTAATATACATACCCTCACTCAATACTTAAACACTTAACATATACTAACTCACTAACACTAACTCACTAAACACACTCAAACACACACATGTATACAATGTGCACTCACTCCAAATATAGGTTACCTGACCCTCTGACCGAGGAGGGAGGTCGTCGGGGTTGAGGGAAGCAGAGGAGGGTCATCGGGGCCGAGGGGGACGATATGTCCTTGGTTACGCGATAAATATACCAATGCCGTGCCACAACCACCCGAACATGAACTCTTGTATCAAGGATAGATTTGAAACTGCTCTAACCCAAGTTGGATACAAGTTCTAGAAGAAGCCAATACCGTATCGTGTCTCAACTTTGAAGAGTCATTCCCATGTTGATGTATACAACTCTCCTTGAGTTGAGATCTACATCGTATTGTATACGATTTTTATACGCAAGGTTGCGTCTAAACTCAGACAGCTAACTAGAAGAGAGATAGGTTTAGGGTTAGGGTCTGTGTCATGTTTTGTGTTGTGTCGGTGTATATATCTATGCCATTGTTTGCCATTAAATATGAAAGTTTGGAAAGAAACTTGATTTAATTGAACAAACTAAAGAGAGTACAGAGAGGAGTCCTAAACAGACAATCTAAGTACAAATTTTATGTTCTGGGGATGACAATAGAGGGTTAGGAGTGTAGCAACTCTCTTTACTCCGTGGATGATCCGATGCGGAAGCTCTTCTCTCTTGCTCGAGTGTAGATTCACAGATAGCCAACTAGCCTTTTGTTCGGGTATGATACCCTACTATTTATAGCCATACTCGTGGCTGCATAGATTTTGGGCCACATGGATGGTGGGGGTTTGCCACGTATCCCCTCTTAACAGAAGGAAGCTACAGCCATGTACGCAAATTCGGGCCCCGCTGCCATGTGGACATTATTAGGATTTATTATTTACTAAGTATCTGGGCGGTTCTCAACTGTTGTAGGCATAACTTGGTCAAATGGACACGTGGCCGCTATTTTGTGGGAGAGAATCACTTCAGTTGTAATAGCATGATTTGGTTTGCATGACATTTAGGACGCATGAAATACGAGGAGTTTGGGATGCATGCAGCGAGAAACGTATGGGATGCTTAGAATTTGGGATGCATGGACTGTACGATGGCCAAAGACGCATGGAAAGCATGGAGTCTGGGACGTATGTGGCCAGAAATACATGTGACGTATGGAATCTAGGACACATGGACTGCAAGACGGCCAGAGACGCTTGGGTCAGAGCCGAATAGAATCTTTTGTCTTGTTGTACACGTGGTGCTGCCCATTCCTTGAGACTTCTATCTTTTGGTGAGGTTACGTCTTTCGAGGCGTTCCAAGAATCCTTTTTGTCAGGATTCTGTGTTAGACTTGATCTGGTCGTTAGGACGTCATGTTAGGTCCATCTGCGGCCAATTTTTAATTTGGTCTGTTTGGACTGCATATAGCTTTTCTGGGCCACATGGTGACTATGCGGTCCAATTTCTACTGAGCTTTGTTTGTAGGGCGCATAGTTATTAGCCGCATGGATCCGTATTTTCTATGCTTCTACAAGACCCCCTTCAAAGTTTTTAAACTAATAAGTTTAAAATACTTTGAATAAGAAGCATAGATAGGGTATATTTGGGTCGCATGGACGTTTAGGTCGCATGTACATTATACCGCATGGACGTATGCTGCCAGGCTGTCAAGTCATTTATTGCCAGATTTGCTCTGACCCTTGAGTGAATTCTGTTCGGATTCTGAGCTGCCTCTTTACGTGGATCCCAAGCGGACGGCGGTAAAGGATATGGTTGCCCCAAAAACTCAACCATCAGTCACTGTCACTTGATAACAGTGGAGCACAATAATTTTGAGGAGTTAATCTTGTCTTTTAGTAGCCTATAAGTAGGGGTCTAGGGGAGGAGACTTCCCCAGAGTCTGACGTGGGTGCTTCGGGGCCTGTACCTGAGTCTTCGGGGGTTCAAGAGACGGATGCAGGCGTATCAGAGCCTGCTTTTGAAACTTTGGGGGCCCAAGAGATGGGCGTGGCAGAGTCTTTCACACCGTTTGAGCATGTCTCAGTAGATGAAATAGAAGCCATGGGGAAGGCTATGACTACGCTGGGTAAGCCGCAATCCCTATTACCTTCTTATGGTATGTTATCCCGTATATTTACCCATGAAGGGATATTCTGGCTTCAGCTTTACATTCTTCGGGTGAAGCTGGTCACAAGTTATTCTGAACCTACAGGGCCGGCTTCCCTACTAAGAACAATGAACGTGGTCGCTGAAGAGGGCGTCGAGGAAGAGACTAGTGGGCTTGTCCCAAAAAAGTCTGGACCTCTTCCTAGTACTTCTGGGGTTGAGGAACACCCTGCAAGGTCTGTAGCAAATTATTCTAGCATGGTGATTGCTTCCACTGTGATCACTCATGATGGTGGAGTGACTCGCTCCGAGGTAGCTACCCCTAAAGTTATTGGCCCGGTGGTTGTTGGGTCATCGTCAGATGTTATCGTGATACCAGCTGATGTAGGTACCTAAGGGGGTGTAAAGGGAGCCTCGGTTGTTGGGTCTGAGGTGACTGTCTTCTCATCTGATATTGTAGGACCGGCTGACGTCGGCATAATCTCATATGTCAATCTTACGGCGGTCGATATTGCTCGATTACCTAGTGCCCAGATGCTTCTTTCAACTAGGAGACATTTTGTAGAAGCTAAATCATATCGACATTCTGCAGCTGTTGTTCTATTACCTGGGCCGTCTGATGTTGCTATGCCTCCTCCACGATCGACTGTAGTCCATACAGTTACGACTCTTTTGACCCATTCTACTTTTGCTGCATGGAAGAAGCCTCGAAGGATACTATTCAGAGCTTCTACATGCATCTGAAGAGGGGGTGCAAACCGTCCTGGAATGAGGCAAGACTTTTACTTGGGCCAAGCACTGTGCCCAGAGTTAGTCTGAGCTTTTGAGGACACTTCCTAGTCTTGAGCAGATGGCTGACCTTTTGAGCTAAAAATTGGCAGAGGTGGAGCAACGCCTAAATGAATTACAGCAGGCGCGGGAGGTCGACCCGAACATCGCATTGGAAGAGGAACGTGAGTTCCTTCTGAAGTCCATGGAGTAGGTGAAGATCGCATACGTGTAGAAAAAGCAGGCCCTGGAACGTGACCTCCAGAAGTTGGTCCTCAAGCATGACAAGTTGAACGATCGAGGGGAGGTTTGTCTTACTTGGGAGGACTCCCTAACCCATGCCATGGCTGAGATCAACGAGCAAATTGCGCAACTTCAAGCCCATCTTATTGTCGTGGAGGGCAACCTTCAGGAGGCTCGTCGAGAGAGAGAGGCCATCTACGAGGAAACTAACAGGGTGGCCCAATCTTTCGCTGCCCTAGAGAATACGTTGAAGAGGCTGGAGGATAAGCGCCAAACCTATGCCCATTTTGTGGATCCTATGGCTTTGGCTCAAGAAGCCGGGCGCAAAGTCAAAGCGAAGATTGACGCTTCCATTGCTTGGCTCCAAGGGCGAATAGAGGAGTTGTGCACCAACGAGGAGCAGCAGTAGTTTGTGTTTCATTTTTTGAAACTGTCTTTTGTTCTTGTTTTGAAGTTTATTTTGTGGTTGGGACATGGATAGTCCCCTAAGTGTAGTTTGCTCTTTTCACTTTAGTAAAATAAAAATAAAAGCTTTTCCTTTTTTTGTTGCAATTATTTGTGTGAACTTCGGATATTGTACCAGAGGTAATATGGACGTAGTACAATACCGTGTTTGTTGAGAACATCCCACTGGGGGATCCTTGGTGGTCCTATTATTTGTTGTGCATATTAAGTGCAAATAATAAGTTCGAAACAAGCCCTATCAGAGATAATATGGACGTGATAGGTTTTGTGGACCCATTACTTTTTGTGCATGTTAGTGCAAGTAATAGGTTTAAGACAAGCCATGCTAGAGGTAATATGGATGTGGCAGTTTTTGTGGACTTAACACAGCTGGTGTACCTTGGTGAGTACGGGTGATAAGTGTGGATGACAACCGTTAACAGAGGTAATTTGGACGTGATGATCTATAGCCAAAACCCGGGAGGTTTGCTCAGAGGTAATATGGACATGGCAAACTCAGTCGGGGAGGTGTATTAGAGCGACAGTCCAAAGTTAATTTTGGACATGAACCAGCTTCCAGGACGATACGATGTAGTTTGGTAATAGAATAGTACAAGTCTAATTTTAACGTAGTACTTTTTGAGGAACTAGCCATTGATGGGCATCATGAGCAAGTCACCATTGGGTTTTGACAGCCGATAGGCGCCGTTGGAGAATACAGTTTCCATAATGAATGGGCCCTCCCATTTGGGTTAGAATTTGTCGGCCGTTTTGTGAGTCATAATCATCGGTCTTCTTATTGCTAAGACGAGGTCACCCACTTGAAAAGTTCTCTGTTTACCCGTTTGTTGAAGGCTCTTGAGAGACGCGCTTGATACAGCTCGATGCGTTGTTGAGCTAAGAACCGTTTCTCGTCGAGTGCTTCCAACTCCTGAAAACATCGGCGGTAATTAACATCCACGGTTAGCCAGTTGGAGAGAGCAGTAGTGAGGGGATCTGGATCTTGAATTGGAGGACCGCTTTGCTACCATATACTAGAGAGAATGATGTATTGCCAGTAGTTGTCCGGACAATTATACGGTAGGCCCAGAGACATTCACCCAGTTTTTCGTTCCAGTCGCGTTTACTGGAAGACACGAATTTCTTGAGGATCTTGATGATGGTTTTGTTGAATGCTTCTGTCAGACTATTTGTTGCGGGGTTGTAGGTCGTGGAGGCTACGTTTTGGATTATTTTTTGTCACAAAACCGATAGAAGGCATAGCTCCAAATTTTGGACCATTGTCATGGATGATCCTCCGAGGCAAGCCAAAGCGATATATGACGTGATGCTTGATGAAGCTGGTCATATTTAATGTCTTTACTTCGGTAAGTGAAATAACTTCCGCCTACTTGGAGAAGTAATCGGTGATGGCAAGGATAAACCGATGTCCCTTAGACGAAGGTGGGCTTATCGGTCCGATGATGTCCATCCCCCATGCTTCGAACGGCCAAGATGCTACCGTTGGGTGTAGGAACTATGAGGGCTGGTAGATAAAGTCTGACTGGATCTGGCATATCTGGCATTTCCTCGCATAATCAACAGCATCCGCTACCAGCGTAGGCCAGTAGTAGCTAATTCTCCGAAGACGGTCTTGTAGCTTCGGATCGGGTTGATGTGCCCCACAGATGCCATCATGAGCTTTGTGGAGGGCTTATTTTGCCTCTGTATTTGTTAAGCATCATAGTAGAAGGCCGTCATAGGACCGACGATACAATATTTTGGTCTTCGTGTCGTAATAGAAATGGAAGGAGCGTCTCCTAATTGAAGTGGCCTCATTCGGGTTCTCGGAGAGAATTCCATAGACTGCATAGTCAATGAATGGAAGCCTCCAATCCTGAGTATCGGTGTCGAACTCCACTGCATAGCTGAGGCACTGTCACGCCCCCGTCCCGAAATATGTAAGCATGCCAGCCGTATGTATATAGCAACTCCAATATATGGAAACCATAACACATACGTACGCTATAATATGGATATCCAATCCACAAGTGGTACATATTTGTTACTAGTCACAGGGCATACCTAAATCCCATCTACAGAAATAATCATAAAGAAATGAATAACCAATCAACTATATACTGAATCAAGTATAAGATGCTTGTTAAGAACAAGTAGTTGGGTAGAGATAAATCAACTACCAAACTAGAATATAAAAGTAACCACAATAAGGGTATCAGCTAATGATCATAGAGGCTCGAAGGGAAGATCTTCTCAAAAGATAATGAAGTAGCAAGTCCTGATTCGTGCTCCTGCAAATAGTCATGATCGTCTACACTTGGAAAGGGACCAGGTCCTCAGACGAACGTAACAAGATACATAAAAGCATGCTAATAAAGTACTAAAAAATAAACATCCAAGGGTCGCCTAACCATCTATATGAATGCACTTTGAGAACAACTTTCCAACACGTGGGCTATCTGGCTAAAATGGGATTGGCATGATTCTCTCGGAGATTCAGGGGCCTAAAAAATATGTTGTCTTTTGAACGCCAGAGGCCGCCAGGTAATATATAGGGGTCATCATGACCGCACATCTCCGGCGGAGCGTACGGGTTACACAAGGAAAGTGCAAAGGAGCCTAAACGCCTTACTTGTTGTCCTCCCCATCCCATGCTCTAAGCATGTCATATCCATGACACGATGATACCTCTAATAACTGCCAAGTCTTCTAGCATGCAAATTCTATCAGCAGTTATTCCCTATCGCACGTCCCATACATACAGGAGGCCAGCCTGACACGCAAGTCTGTGTCCTACATGAGACTCACACTCGTGTAATAGATGTGTCACGGCCAATAAAACCTAATGATGCCTCCAAATCATGTGGTGCTCTCGTAAAACTAGGTCGATATGCATAATATATAATAAAGATAAAATACGACGCCACCGTCGTTGCACCCAAGTTATTCTTGGACGCGCAGTTTATATAATAGTTAAAATATATGAACTAAATAAAAGAAATAAACTACATACATCATATATAATATAAATCAAAGTACAATGGCAAGGTATACTTGCCTGGCAAGAAAGCTGCGTAATATAAACGTCCAGGTGTCAAGTACACAGGATCAGAAACTATGGACTCCGAATAAACATCTCCGAATGCAGAAATAAATATCACCAACATTTTTAGAATAAGCAAGATAGTCAAAAAAGTCTACCCTTTCATCCAATTTGGATACAGGGGCAAAACGGTAATTTCGGGTCAAAACGGGTCCACATGTGGGCCACTTTGCACCGAAAAGTGTGTCATAGGTAAAGGTCTCTAAATAGGACAAATTATAGGTCAAACAAATTTTAAACGTCAATACGAACTCAACGGTACGTCCAATTTTGGATTCCGGTGAGCCGTACACAAATTTGCCCTAAAAGTCAACCGTAGGGCCCGCAAATAGGCACATTGGTCATCTATCTCAGAATCGCATAAAACTTGGGTCACAAGACCAGCGTGATACCATGAATCCAATGGCACAAGTTTCGTCGCATTCCGACGAGCATACAAAAAATGGGTAGTGTTTTACAAAAGTCATGATACGGAGATTTTTTACGGATACGGGTTGATTCTGACGCACACACACGTCCGAATCAGCTTCCACGAAAGTCCACATGTAAGGATATACCATATGCGCCTTTCGATGCAATTGGTACACGACAAGGCAGTTCCGTTTGGCGGAACGTGCTCCGTATCACAAAATTTTAATTTTGAAATAATAAGTTTTTGGTCGCTTTGGATGTCGAATAATTTAACACATATAACGAATTAATAAAAAATAAAAGAACAGAAATATTCTCGGTTATATTAGGAAGAAAACCCTTCAAATAGTTTTCGAAAATAATAAACAGATTGGCGGCAAATTGGGTGTGAACATGGAGGTTCGGGTTAAAATTTTTGGACTGTTTTTGGTCAGTTTTTCGGTCATTTTCGGTTGATTTTTCGACCAATCCGGAGAAGAAAACTCGTCCCGCATGCAAAAAGGATCACAGATGAAGGAGATACATCACCTTGAAGATGGACTCGAAACTGTGCACATACACACGGCGCGCGTGCGCGGGGACGGACGGCGGCGGTCCGGGCTCGGGGGCGGCGGCCGGCTAGGTTTAGGGTTAGGGTTTGCGTTAGGGTTTGGGTTGTAGTTTGTTTATTTGTAATGTATATATATATATATATATATATATATGTATATATATAGGTAGAGAGAGAGGGGAGGGGGGGAGATACTGTGCGCGGGGGTATTTTGTAGGAATGGGATTTGGGTTTACTTTAGTTGGTTAGGTTGTTAGGGATTAGGTTTTATTGTTTAAGATTAATTAGTTTTAGGTTTTATTTAATTGTTATTTCTTTTTCTTTTCTTTTCTTTTCTTTTCTATTTTATTTATTATTATTACTATTACTATTATTATTATTATTATTATTATTATTATTATTATTATTATTATTATTATTATTATTATTATCATTATTATTATTATTATTAACTATATATTTATTAACACATATCTATATTTATATATATAGATGGAATTATAAAAATCCAAAAAGAATATTTGCACACAACATAAAGTCTAGAAATTTATTTTGTAAGGCTTTAATAAAATTCTACACTCAAAATACTTTATAAAATATTTTATAATTAATAATTAGACATTTATTTAGTTGTATAAATTAAGTACTGTATAATAAAATAAAGTAAGTAAATAATTAAATGGTTATCAACAAAATATGTTATTAATAAATAATATGCAATCTTACAAAAAGGGAATGTACCTAATTTTGTACGAGGAATTATGGGGTGCTAATTGTAGGAAGTTGGGATTGAAAAATAACCACAATTAAATTATATATATAAATCATTTAAATATTTAAAAGTTAATCTATGGTCGTTACACTAATGTGATACTAACACCAAAGAATCGAATTTCTGTGCCACAAAAAGATCCTACAAGTAGTGTCTCCTGTGTATGCTACTTCCTACGAAGGGCGATACAGATTTTGGGGCCATCCTATATTATTAATGTCCAAACCACGGTAAAGTGTCCTAATAAAATCATTAGATTTTATTTGATTAAAAATGTCTAAAACAAATACAGAAAATACAAAAGACACACAAGATACATATTTTTGGGTCAGGGAGTTTACAATCTACCCGACTTAAAAGAATTTCGTCCTCGAAATTAAAAATAAGGCATGATTTGCTAAATCCTTCACATTCGTATATAGGGCAAGTCAATCACAATCTCTTCCAAAAATTTAAATAACAAAATCTATTCAAATTCATTGCAATCACTTCAAATTTAAAATAACCACTGTTTAAATCAAAATTCAACTTGTCGTAATCTCTTCTCGATTTTTAAATAATCAACATCCAAATCTAACTCAAATCTATATGACATCCCACATCAAAATTTATATCATAATTTTTTACTATCATAATCTCCTCTAGACTTTGAACAATAAATAATTCTAATCAAATCTTATTCCTGTTTTCAACTTATAAATTTTGTATACTTCAAATTTTAAATTCAATTTTCATCATCAATATTTTAAATGGGTGTTCCAACAATCAAAATTCAACTTTCAATTCAATCATCAAATTATAAAATTTTAAATCTAATTCACCAATTGTTGAAGTCTAAATTTCTATATTTATCTTCAAAATTTAAATCGATGATTCAACCTTCAATATTCAAAATTTCAATCATGTGCTCAAGGTATAAATATTTGGTCCGCAATATCAAGATTTCAAAATTCATTAGATCCTCATTATCTTAATCATTCTTCTAGATAATTTTTAAAATTTAAAGTGACTTATATCTCTCAATCTAATCCTACTTGATCATAATAAAAATTTATCTCAAGTTGACAATGCGACTTCTACCCAACTTAAAATTTATCCATCTATCACATAAGGCTATACATTTAAGAAAGGCTTCCTCAAATTATTTAATCGTATTATTCAATCCTCAAAAGTGTTAACACCAAATATATCACATATGATATGCCCTTAATTACAAAAGATAGTCACCAAGTAATGTGATTGGCCTATGGGTTATATCTAATACTCTCTGTGTATCAAACTTATACCAAGCACGAGCGTTCGTCTTTCCGAAATAGGGGAAGACAGAGAACAATAATAAAAAATTCAATGAGGAGGTGATAGAATACAAGTACGGGATTCAAGGCAATTAAAGAATTCAAAAGGGAGTGGTCAAGGCAGTTATGGATTAAAATCCTATTTTGGTAAATTTTTATTCGCATGCTCATATCAGAAAAGTTATGTACTTGATATGATATGCTCTGGACTGTCTAGAGGGCAAGTATATTCGTCTACTAGTCAACTATATATCTCAATCCACGTAAAGTAGTTATGAGAAGAGAGAACCAAGCACACTAAGGTTAGCTAGACCATAATACACTAATTCTGATTTAAACAATGTATTAGTGTGGGCCCCCAATAATACATATGTTATGAACAAGCTCGATAAAAGAGTAAGCTTGCAAAACTAGGCTATAATAGCAGTATAAGTCGAGGTAGTCCAGAAAATATAAGTACATTGAATTATGATGAAAGAAGGTACAAAATAATTCAAGTTCACCAAGAAGATGAGACTCGTCCGGTGTTATGCCTCTACAGGTGCCATACAACTCCTTGTCTAAGTCTCTAGTCGACCAAATGGGGGTATGGGCCTCTAAGTTCTACAGTTTGGATAAACACTATCTTCTTATGCAAGTCTATAGTTGGTGTCATTCAATTACACTTCATTAATGGGTCAAAAGGACTATGTGATATTAGGTTGTGAGGCACACTACCCAATTTAAAAGAATTAACTAATATTGTAACTGCCTTGTGGGGATAAAGTAGAAACTCTTGTTAGGGTATACGAGAAAAAAGATCTTGGTACCTATTAGGGTATCCTATTGCATTATATAGGTAATGGTCATCTTAAGTCTTAATCATAGTGCTTATAGAACAAAAGTGTTAATATTAAGAATGAAAAAGTTACTGGCCCTCAAGTGAAAGAGGATATAACCTATATGGAGATATGTGGAACAGATTACTTGATTTACAACTAAAGGATAATTATAAAATCATAATCTAAATGAGCAACTCAAACTATCAAGTTCTAACTACTAAGCACAAAATTTTAAAATTTAAAATTCAAAATTACAACTATAATCCTAGCAAACTATATATCCTAACATAAAAGAAAATTACTTGGCCTATAATCAGAAGGGTCAGGTGGCACGAATTGAAGGATGAAGAAAATGTTAGTCGTCGCACAAATAGTGAGCGTTAAGGTTTCGGAGGAACAAGATATAAAATTAAATAGAGAGACTCTAGAAAATATCATGGTTTCTTAAGGGAATGTGGTATGCTAATCTCTATGTTTGAGGTATGATCAAGGAAAATGTTTTATTCATTCATCTTGGTTTCCTAAGGTACTATTCTGCTAGTATAAGGACAAAAATCTAAACTTATTCTCTAATACTATCTTACTATGAAAGTTAGGTTTAGTCCTAATATTCAACCTTGGATTTCTATTGGTTCCTCAATACTAGGGTCAAACAATATGGTCAAATTTCTAACTAATCCTAGTAGTGTCTATACTACTTTCAAGTCCTTCATAAATATATCAAGGGATAATGGTCAATTAATCTACAGGTAAGGGATGCTAGGGTTTATTAGGTATTCTAAACTTAGTGATGTGTTAATCTTCTAGTTGTATTCTTAGTAGGAATGTTATCCTAATTATCATCCTAACAACAAGGATTCCTATATTCTAGCAGAAGCTTATACTCAAGGAACTATTAGGGAAGTACATGAATCAAGCAATATGCAATTATTTAAATAGAACGGATTAGAAGGAAGGTGAGTCATAGTCAAATGTGGATGAGATCCTATACTCTAATCCTATTTGCAGGCTTGCTCGGTACAGTAACGTAACCGAGACAATATACTCTCGACCTACATGGGCCACCACTAAAAACATGTCACGCCCAGTCCTGAAATACGTAGGACTAGGAATACGTAAGCATGCCAGCCGTATGTATATGGAAACTCCAATATATGGAAACCATAACACATACATACGCTGTAATATGAATATCCAATCCATAAGTGGTACATATTTGTTACTAGTCACAGGGCATAACTAAATCCCATCCACAAAAATAACCATAAAGAAATAAATAACCAATCAACTATATACTGAATCAAGTATAAGATGCTTGTTAAGAACAAGTAGTTGGGTGGAGACAAATCCACTACCAAACTAGAATATAAAAGTACCCACAATAAGAGTATCAGCTAATGATCATAGAGGCTCGAATGGAAGATCTCCTCGAAAGATAATGAAGTAGCAAGTCCTGATCCGTGCTCCTGCAAATAGTCATGATCGTCTACACCTGGAAAGGGACCAGGTCCTCAGAGGGACGTAACAAGGTACATAGAAGCATGCCAATAAAGTACTAAAAATTAAACATCCAAAGGTCGCCTAACCATCAATGTGAATGCACTTTGAGAACAACTTTCTAACACGTGGGATATCTGGCTAAAATAGGATTGGCATAATTCTCTCGGAGATTCAAGGGCCTAAAAAGTATGTCATCTTTTGAACGCCAAAGGCCGCTAGGTAATATATAGGGGTCATCATGACCGCGCATCTCCGACGGAGCATACGGGTTACACAAGGAAGGTGCAAAGGAGCCCAAACGTCTTACTTGTTGTCCTCTCCACCCCATTGTAACAACCCGCTCCACGGAAACCGGAGGGGCTGATTCAATCGGCACAAGTGTAGCTATTCAACTCACCTTGCTCAGCAAGATGGCTCGTTCGATGCAAAGGCATTCATGCTGGGATCTTCAATGGAGTCATACTTAGGCTATCAGAGGCGCGTCCGGAGCCTCGCTCGACCGATGCGATACATCGCTAAGGTGGGTGGCCCCGGTGAACCTGTCTCTACTTAGCTGCACACTAAGAAAATGAACGTTACATGCTAGTTTACAGGCGATAACCCTTGCATGCTAATAAAAGAGATGAACGCACATAGCTAAGGGGATAACCCCGCCTTATCATTGTATATAACTTGGAGATCTTACTTTCTATTTGCATAGTCAGGATTGTTGAGTTGGAATGTAGTAACTTCTTTCATATATGCCGTAAAGTAGTGTGAGTTCATACTGAGGCATTGTACCGCACGGAATATGACACGTGATGGAGTAAAATTATGTTACATGCATAGACGAGAAAGGCTATCAAGTATTCATTTCGAGTCAGGAGATGGAAGGAAAGGAAGGTACTCGAGATATGCAGATCACCGAGGCAGTCTCTAATCAGGGAGCTGCATAAAGAAGAAAATATTCGAGTGTAGTCCTCGGCAAAGATTGATTCGAGAGTTGTCCTCGGCTAGGATTGGAAGTGGGGAAGTAGTTGCATGGTCACGGACAACTGATTGCGCACCAGGTAGAGAGTCCTCGATACGATTGCTGAGGCATCCGAATCGTGTCGGCCCGGAAGGACAGTGACAGTGTAGTCCTGGCGATACACTAGCTGATGACTAGCGGACGAGAGCGGGACATCCAGCAAGGCTTGCTACCGACCTGGATGGGCGCCGACTCGTTAGATGGATGGGAGGCCCAGCAAGGCTAGCAACCGAGCTGGGAAGACAGCCGTCCATCACAGATTATGTCCAATATGGCTAGCAGAGCCAGTGACCTTCATATAGATAAGTCATGTTTGTATAGCGGCTATCCGCATTGAGAAAAGGAGAAACGGGAAGGTGTGCGTTTGCATAACATTTTGCATAATTAGAATGGATGCATGGTATCACACATAGTTCTAGTAAAATGGGTCTTGTGAGGCAGAGGCACGGCATCACACTTGGGTTTCATAGTTGCTCCTTGTTATTCCGTAGATCATTGTTTATATTGCTGCATATGACAGGGAAGGCCAAATGGTAAGAAATGGTAAGGTGAACTCAATTGTTCATTATTATGACACCCTTGAGTTAACATGGAGATTACTTTCTTTATATTGCCATGTAACTGATCCTAAGACAAAAGAATAGAAAGACAACGAAACTAATCGATGCACATAACTAATGAACATGCTTGTTTTGTGGCGTGGGCGAGAGGCCTCCCCACCAGTGCATTCAATGTACTGACACCCATCTAGTCTGCATGCAGGGTGCAGGGGGAACTCGTACGGATTCGGAGATCGCTTAACGCAATGAGGCACCGGACCGCACTTGGCGTCTTGGAGCATGGCGCCCGGACCCAGAGCTCACATATATGAGACATATTGTATGGGAACATCATCATCCAGATCGTTTGTATTGGTTTTAAGCCTAAGGGCATATTCATTGTAAGAGAGAGAGAGAGAGCATGACCAATTTATAATCTCGGCCTAGCGCCGCTTGTAATCTTTACTTCATATCAATAAAGAGCTAGATTTGGATTCAATACTTGTGTTCATTTTATGTTTCGGCCATGACGACTCTCTGAACTAGTTATCAACGGCCGTTTCGATATTTGCCTCGCGCAGGCGCAACACCAGGCTCGCGCAGTATCGCGTCCCGATGGAAACGTACGTCCCGTGGGAGTGCTGGCGCGATGATTCGCGCCTAGCGGGGACGGCCAATTCCGACGGAATATCGGGGCGTGACATCCATGCTCTAAGCATGTCATATCCATGACACGATGATACCTCTAATAACTGCCAAGTCTTCTAGCATGCAAATTCTATCAGCAGTTATTCCCTATCGCACGTCCCATACGTACAAGAGGCCAGCCTGTCATGCAAGTCCGTATCCTACATGAGCTCACACTCGTGTAACAGATGTATCATGGCCAATAAAACATAATGATTCCTCCAAATCATGTGGTGGTCTCGTAAAACTAGGTCGATATGCATAATATATAATAAAGATAAAATACGATGCCACCGTCGTTGCACCCAAGTTATTCTTGGATGCGCAGTTTATATAGCAGTTATAATATATGAACTAAATAAAAGAAATAAACTACATACATCATATGTAATATAAATTACAGTACAATGGCAAGGTATACTTGCCTGACAAGAAAGCTGCGTAATATAAACGTCCAGGTGTCAAGTACACAGGATCAAAAACTACGGGCTCCGAATAAACGACTTCGGATGCTGAAATAAATATCACCAATATTTCCAGAATAAGCGAGATAGTCAAAAAAGCCTACCCTTTCGTCCAATTTGGACGCAGGAGCAAAATGGTAATTTTGGGTCAAAGCGGATCCACATGTGGGCCACTTTGCAGCAAAAAGCGTGCCAGAGGTAAATGTCTCTAAATGGGACAAATTATAGATCAAACAAATTCTAAACGTCAATACGAACTCAACAGTACGTTTAATTTTGGATTTCGGTGAGCAGAACACAAATTCGCCCTTAAAGTCAACTATAGGGCCCGCAAATAGGTGCCTTGGTCAACTGTCTCGGAATCGCATAAAACTTGGGTCACGGGACCAACGTGATACCACGAATCCAATGGCACAAGTTTTGTCGTATTCCGACGAGCGTACACAAAATAGGGTGGTATTTTGCAAAAGTCGCGATACGGGAACTTTTTACGGATACGGGTTGATTCCGACGCGCACACACACGTCCGAATCAGCTTCAGTAAAAGCCATACGTTAGGATATACCATATGCGCCTTTCGGTGCTATTGGTATACAACGAGGCGGTTCCGTTTGGCGGGGCGTGCTCCGTATCGTAAAATTTTAATTTTAAAATAACAAGTTTTTGGTCGTTTTGGAGGTCAAATAATTTAACACATATAACGAATTAATAAAAACTAAAAGAACAAAAATATTCTTGGTTATATTGGAAAGAAAACTCTTCAATTAGTTTTTGAAAATAATAAACAGGTTGGCGGCAAATTGGGTGTGAATATGGTGGTTTGGGTTAAAATTTTTGGACTGTTTTGGTCAGTTTTTCGGTCATTTTCTGGGTCATTTTTCGACCAACCCGGGACACAAAAACTCGTCCTGCTTGAATAAAAATCCTAGAGGGTTAGGTTTTGAACGTATACGAACAAACTGCACGCAAAAAGGATCACAGATGAAAGAGATACATCACCTTAAAGATGGGCTCGAAACTGTGCACATGTACGCGGCGCGCGTGCGCGGGGACGGACGGCGGCGGTCCGGGCAGCTTCGACGGCGGTCCGGTCGCGGGGGCGCCGGCTAGGGTTAGGGTTAGGGTCTGCGTTAGGGTTTGGGTTGTAGTTTGTTTATGTGTAATGTATATATATATATATATATATATATATATATATATATAGGTAGAAAGAGAGAGGGGGGGAAGATACTGTGCGCGGGGGTATTTTGTGGGAATGGGATTTGGGTTTGCTTTAGTTGGTTAGGTTGTTAGGGATTAGGTTTTATTGTTTAAGATTAATTAGTTTTAGGTTTTATTTAATTTTTATTTCTTTTTCTTTTCTTTTCTTTTGTTTTTCTTTTCTATTTTATTTATTATTATTACTATTACTATTATTATTATTATTATTATTATTATTATTATTATTATCAATATTATTATTATTGCTATTATCATTATTATTATTAACTATATATTTATTAACACATATCTATATTTATATATATAGATGGAATTATAAAAATTCAAAAAGAATATTTGCACACAACATAAATTCTAAAAAAATATTTTGTAAGGCTTTAATAAAATTCTACACTCAAAATACTTTATAAAATATTTTATAATTAATAATTAGACATTTATTTAGTTGTATAAATTAAGTACTGTATAATAAAATAAACTAAGTAAAAAATTAAATGGTTATCCACAAAATATGTTATTAGTAAATAATATGCAATCTTACAAAAAGGAAATGTACCTAATTTGGCACGAGGAATTATGGGGTGCTAATTGTAGGAAGTTGGGATTGAAAAATAACCATAATTAAATTATATATATACATCATTTAAATATTTAAAAGTTAATCTATGGTCGTTACACTAATGTCATACTAACACCAAGGGATCAAATTTCTATACCATGAAAAGATCCTACAGGTAGTGTCTCCTGTGTAGGCTACTTCCTACGAAGGGCGATACAGATTTTGGGGCCATCCTATATTATTAATGTCCAAACCACGGTAAAGTGTCCTAATAAAATTATTGGATTTTATTTGATTAAAAAGGTCTAAAACAAATACAGGAAATACAAATTACACATAAGATACCTATTTTTGGGTCAGGGGGTTTACAGGCACAAGCATAGGTTGCTCTTGGGATAGACCCGCTCTTAGCCGATCACGTCGATTAGTTGATGAGTGTTGTTTGGTACTGCCCAGGAAGCAGCGGGGCCGGCTAAGGCGTCAGCCTCAATATTTTGCAACTGAGGGACGTGCTCTATGAAGAACATCTTGAAAGTTGTGATAATGCTAAGTGCATCTTGGTGGAAAGAGATCAAGTCTTCGTTTTGGACTTCATACTCGTCCCAGACCTGTTTGACTATTAGCTGAGAATCACAGTAAGCCTCCAGGTATTCTACTCCAGCTTATTTAGCAAGTTGGATACCGATGATTAAGGTGTTGTACTCTGCCACATTGTTGGAGCATGGCTCCGTGAAAGAGTAGGCACGATTGATGACGAGGTCGTATGAGAAAATCAACACTATCCCAACCCCAACGATGATGTCGTCTTTGGGCCCTGCTCTTGAAGCACCTTCAAAGATCATTCTCCAAACAGCTTCGTATGAAGTGACATTGGAGTCTACCGTCTCGTCTGGAATCTTCTTATAGAGCTTCGAGGTTTCTGACCCCGGGTGGGCTGCCAGAAAATTGGCTAGTGCTAGACCCTTGACGGCCTTCTGTGGGATAAATACCATATCATATGGAGATAATATTATTGCCCAGGTAGCCAAACGGGAACTGAGTGTCCCTGGTTTGGTTATGAGGACCCTGAGGGGGTTGACTCGCGAGATTACATGAATGGTCTATCGGCCACATAATGTCGAGTTTTCTGAATAGTGAATACTAGAGCAAGGCATTCTTTCTCAACGGCGGTATACCTATGCTTCACGCTGACCATCATCTGACTAAGGTAGTATATGGCATGCTCGTGGCCTGCATCACTATTCTGGGCTAACAGCAGATGAGAGTTTGATAGGTATTCCATGATGTCGTCAAATGCGCGTTGGCATTTTTATCCCAAACAAAGGAGACATCTTTATTCATAAGCTGGGTGAACGATCGACAACGTCCATAGAGGTTTGATATGAACCTCCTGATGTATGTCAGCCTCCCTTGAAGGCCACGGAGTTCCCGAAGGTTCTTTAGCTGGCTCATCTCCAGGATGGCCTTAGTCTTGTCGGGGGTCTATGTGTATACCCCGGGAAGTGATGATAAAACCCAGGAATTTGTCGCTGGAGACTCCCAAGAAGGACTTGGTAGGGTTCATCTTGAGAGGGTGTGCGCGCATTAAGTCAAACACAGTCCTCAAGTCTTGGAGGTGATCATTTTTAGAGCGACGCTTGACGACGATATCGTCGACATAGCATTCCACCGTCTTGCGAAGATGTTCATGGAAAATAGTGCTCATGGCTCGCTGGTATATAGTTCCTGTGTTCTTTAGACCGAAAGGCATGACCGTGTAGCAGTATACGCCTCCAGAACGATGTATGCTTCTCGTCGTCTAAAAAAATCTTGATTTGGTTGTAGCCTGAGAAGTCGCCTATGAAGGACATGCGCTCGAAGCCACATGTATTGTCGATCATTATGTCGGTGATCAGGAGGGAAAATTCGTCCTTAGGATATGCCGCATTTAGATTACGAAAGTAGATGCAGATTCAAATCTTTCCATTCTTCTTGACGACAGGCACTATGTTGGCTACCTAGTCGGGATGTTGTTCGTCGCGGATGAAGCCAGTAGATATCAATTTCTTGACGTCAGCTTTGATGAAATTCATTATGTCCGGCCGGAACAGTCATTATTTTTGCTTGACCGATTTGGCGTTCGGCAAAATATTGAGTTTGTGAACCGCAATTTGAGGATCCAACCCTGCCATGTCTTCATAACTCCAGTCAAAGACATTAATGTATTCCCTGATGAGCTGTAGCAAGGATTCCCGGTCTTCTTCAGATAAACATTTGGTGATGAAGATAGGTTTGGGGAAGGATTCGTCGCTCAGATTGACTTGTAAGACTTCATCCTCGGTAGGAGGTTCTCGTTGTCCAAACCGTATCTTCCATTGTGCGTCTAGGCATTGGGACCACTGTTCTACTTCAAGAAGTTCCTGTGGATCTTCGTCGTCTTCCTCAGGGTCAGCTGGCACCATGTTGGCAGACAATGTTTTCTTGAGCATCTTCTCGATACTGACGTCGGATTCCCAAGCGAAAGATTACGAAGAGTGGGAGTGAACCTCATCTTATTTATCTGAACCTTCAGGGATTGTGGGAGGCGTTATGTACCCAAAGCCATGCTTGGTTTTATGGTAATAATCCTTGGACTTGCCTGTGGGAGCAGGTAGACGCAGGGGCAGCCGTCGGCCCTTGCCGTAGTTTAAACCTCGACTATTTTTAAGGTCAAAACCCATATTCTGGATGATACGTTTGGCTTGACCGCTGAACCGGTAGAGTGGTATTTTGTCGGTGTCGGGTTCTGGCCCTTGTTCCTCCGGGGTGAAGGGCCGGGGCATTCAACCCTGCCGAAGATGATAGGTTTGTCTCTCCTCCTCCTTGCTGGAACCGGGAAGTAGGAACCATGACTAGGGAGGATCTGTTTTACTGCATAGGTGGTAGTCATCTGTGTTTGCATGTGTAAGCCTAGACTGTGCTCCATAGAGTATAATGTGTTGATATGTGTACGCTCAGAATAATTCAAAGATAACCCTTTATTGATGAAATAAGGTATCTCTTCCAGAGGAATCATATCATCGAGGGAAGGGACGTTGGCCTGAGCGGCCACATATTCTTCCAGTTCATTATCTCATGGGCTACCCCCAGCGCAGTTACATGCATTGGTGGCCTCCTATACAGTTTTACCACCAGAGCCTCGAAGGCTGCAACCGTGGCCAGGTCTTCTTTTGGCGGTCTGCGAAGACGAAAGACCATAGGTTCTGAAAGAGCAGATGGTGCATGATCCTTCTTTTGCGGTCGATTTGGCCTATGAAGGCGAATGACCAGAGGTTCGGAATGAGCAGATGGTGCAGGATCCTTCTTCTTCTGTCAATTCGGCCTATGAAGGCGAACGACCAGAGGTTCGAACGTTGTGGAAGGTGCCAGAGATTCTGGTGCCTTCCTGTGCAACTTGACGATAAGGGGAGTAGCTGCATCGAGAGTGCAACACTTAAGACAGGTTCTCATGGGCTCCACCAGTATTGTCGTAACCTCGGCCTCATCATTGGCCCCATTGCCACCTTTGTCTCGGTGGATTTGCTTGTAGAGGATGGCGTCGGAGTAGTACATCTCGACTCCCTTAAATGGGTCAATATCTGTGAACTATGTTTTGATAATGCCATAATCGTCGATGTACTTTAAGCATTGGTGCAGGATTGACGGCACGATCATATATTGGTGTATCTAGGGGCGTCCGAGCAAGATGTTGTAAGATACATCTACGTCAATGATGGGGCAAGTGACCTCTATTTTTCGGTTGCCGATCTAACACTTCAGGCGAATCTTGCCCAGAGGGTAGCTTCTTCCTGCGTTGAAGCCACTAATGGCAGTATTGGTAGCTGTTAGACGATGCATCAGAATTCCCAAGGTTTGCAGCAGACTCCTCGGGATAATTTTGATTGATGAACCGGGGTCAATGTGCATCGGATCCACCTTTATAGAACCAATATATCATGTGTAATACAGGGGACGATCATGCTTGTTATTCTATAGCAACATGTATTATTACGAGAATGTTATATTGGGTACTGCATCCGTAACGTTATTACAGTGGGATCATGTCGTCGGATCTTCAGCTGGCGGCTTGACCTGCACCAGATAGGTGTCGACATTTTGTAATGACTCGCTCAGGGTGGCTCGAGTGTCTTTGGAAAGCCACAGAAGCTCAAATAATGAGAACTTTGTCGGGGTATTGGCGAGTTGAGCCAAGTTGTCAAAGTTGTAGGGCTTTTCCAATCCCTGAGCCATTTTCTTACACAAAGGCTTGTCAAAGGGTCTTTGGAATGCCTCGCTCAGGGTGGCTCGAGTGTCTTTGGAAAGTCGCAAAAGCTCAAATAATGACAACTTTGTCGAGGTATTGGCGAGTTGAGCCAAGACGTCAAAGTTGTAGGGCTTTTCCAATCCATGAGCTATTTCCTTACGCAACGGCTTGTCAAAGCATCCCTCTTTTTGTTTGGACTTGTCCGCAGGTACGGGTTGAGATAGACCCGGATCAGACGTGACAGGTATAGTAGTGTTGGCCCATCCGATCTCATTCAACTTAATTTTGATAGTTAACTAAACCATGCATTGATATGTTGCATCTGAAGTCTCAATACTGCTATTGTATGTCGTCTGTATTACGTCTATTCAAATATAATCTTTCATTTATTAGAGTCTAGGACTGATGTACGCTGAGTCACATTGGCAAAACCAAGAACCTATAAACCAGATACCTAGTCCAATCAAATAAACCAAAGAACCTATCCACCAAAGCTGGCCATATTCATTTACAAAGTCTACCATACTAGGAGACCGAACTCGGGTCAAACTCGTGCCGAACTCGGTTACCCTTTTGGTATAAAATTAACCAGTTCAATATTTCCTGATTTTTTGG
The DNA here is from genome assembly GCA_036927795.1 of Iris macrosiphon. Classification (NCBI taxonomy): domain Eukaryota; kingdom Viridiplantae; phylum Streptophyta; class Magnoliopsida; order Asparagales; family Iridaceae; genus Iris; species Iris macrosiphon. The sequence goes on from JAYESA010000004.1 coordinate 55,886,036, forward strand.
CCCAACGGTTGGAAATTTTAATTAAACCCCATCCAAATTCTGGCCGAATTATGTTTGCCTACAACCTATAAATTAGATTGGAATTATCATTCTTACTCACTCAACTATTCTTAAGTCTTATATCCTATTGTGAGCAAACCTCTAAGCCTTAACTTTTCCATCCCCAAGAGCAACATCCTAGCCTTCCTAGTGCCAAGTGGGATCTCGGTCTAGAAGTCTTCTGAGTTGTAAAGAGCTTTGTTCGATCAGTTACTCTCTCTCTAAGCTGTGAAGTTGCGAGACTTCGGATCAAAACTCGTGGTATAAAGAAGTGGCAAACCTTCGGATCAAAGATTGTGATTCACTATTGGTGATTATAGTGGAAAAACTTCGAGCTTGAGTTCTCGGGACTGGACTAGTCCTCTCAGGAGGAAATCAGTATACATCTTAGTGTTTGTGTTTGCTTTCTCTCTCTACTTTACTGCTTTACTTTACTGTCTCTATATACACTGTTAGTTAGCAACTACTTTCATTCTGATAATCTTAAATTGGGTAGATTATTTTGCTCTACTCTATTCACCCCCCTCTAGAGTTGCCTCACGGTCCTTCAATTGGTATCAGAGCTAGTTCTCTTGATATTTAGCTTAACATCTTAAGAGACTTATGGCAAATGTTAGATCTATCCATACCAACAATGGTGAAGGCCAGTCCATAAATAGGCTACCCCTATTTGATGGTACTAACTACACATACTGGAAGACACGTATGAGCTTCTACCTAAAGTCACTTGATTTTGACCTTTGGGCTGTAGTAGTAGAAGGATTCAAGAAGCCACCTAGAATAGTCATAGATGGTAACCTTGTAGAGAAGCCTCATGATAAGTACACAAACACCGAAAAGAAACAAGCTAGTCTTGATGCTAAAGGTATTAACGCTCTATTTGTGCTGTAGACAGAATTAAATTTAATAGGGTCTCCACTTGCGGAACTTCGCACGAAGTATGGAAACTTCTTGAGATCACTCATGAAGGAACCTCCAAAGTGAAGGAATCAAAAATAAGTCACCAAACACAAGAGTATGAAGCATTCAAGATGAAGCAAAATGAGACGATCACTCAAATGTTCATGAGATTCCTCGATATCGTCAACCCTCTATTATTACTCGGCAAGGAGTACATCAATCACGAGAAGATTCGCAAGGTACTCAGAGGACTCACCAAGAATTGGAATTCCAAGGCCACTGCAATCATAGAAGGGAATGATCTTACCACGATGACCCTCGAGACACTCATAGGCAAGCTGATGACTCATGAGCTGGATCTTATGAAATTTAAAGAACCCACTCCCAAGGAGAAGATGATCAATCTTAAGGCACATCACAAAAAGGTCACCAACTACAACTCCGACGATAATGAGTCTCAAGATGAGAAAGTTGCCCTGACCACAAGAAACTTCAAAAATTTCTAAAGATTGAGAAATCAAAGAAGAATGAGCCAATTGAAAACAGTGATGAAGAGCCTATATGCTACAAATGTAAGAAGATAGGGCATATAAAGAAAGATTGTCCAACCGTAAGAAAAGGCAATCGCCATAATTACTCATCAAGAAGAACATCATCACGGAAATATGCCAACACTAGTATTTGGCACGAAAGTGAAGCTAGTGAATCCAAAGAAGAGAATCCTCGAGAAGTAGCAAACCTATGCTTCATGGCGTTAGCTGATCAGGTAACTGATAATGACTCTTATGATGATTTTACTGTTGATGAACTAGACAATGCTTTTAGTGATCTGTTTGATAATTTTAGGAAACTTAGAAATAAGTACAAGCATGCTAAGAAAGATGTTTAAGATTGTCAAACTGAAATAGAGAGACTAACATCTCTACTTAGTGAAGTAAAGGATACCTCAAATAATTCAGACAAGAATTCTAGACTTAAGCTTAACCTCCACGAGGCACTTGCCAGTCTTGACAAGAGTTCTCAGAAAAACGCAAAACTTAAGGAAGAACTCAAATCTGAAAAGAAAAAGTATTCCATTGCTGCACGAAGAATAGATGCTCTCACTGCTAAATATGATGAAGTATATTCTACCTCTAAAAAATTAGAGATTAGATTGGGTAAACAGGTCGAACAAACCTCCACCCAACCTAACACGAGACACGTAGAAGACAAAAGAACACTCACAATTATTCTCCTACCTACATGCATAACAGTTCATGCAATCATCATGCACATAGAATCAAACACAACCATGTATTCTATTATAGAATTCCATGAAGACCACAAAGAAATGTCAAACACAATCAAGCATTATATCAACATAAACCACAAGGAACTGCTTTCCATAATCATATCTATCATGCTGTACCAAACATCAATCACACAGCTATATGTCACTATTGTGGCAAGAAAGGACATATATCTAGATTTTGTAGAACAAGAAAATTAGTACATATGAATGTTTATGCATGGGTACCCAAAACTAACACAGCAGAACCCTCAAGGAAATGGGTACCAAGGGTTACATCTATAACTTGTTTTGTAGGTGGAACAACCCACCTATGCTATAAGCAAGTGGATTCTCGATAGTGGTTTCTCACGATATATGACTGGTGATGCTAACCTATTTGCAACGTTATCGATGAATAAAGAAGGTTATGTCTCCTTCGGCAATAACCTCGGAGGATACATTATTGGTAATGGTAATATAGGTGTTCCTCCCTATCATGTCATAGAAGACGTTTGTCTAGTAACATAATTAGAACACAACCTACTCAGCATCAGTCATCTAGCTGACCATGGTTATGGTATTAACTTCGTTAAAAACAAATATTATATTTATGAAAGATCCACTGGTAAGGTTATCATTGAAGGGATCAGGAAAGACAATATATATATATATATATATATATATATATATATATATATATATATATATATATATATATATCTTCTATCTTGCAAAAGATACTGACAATGCAGGCAAATGTCTATACGCCAACAAAGATGATAGCTGGCTATGGCATATGCGTCTAGGACACGCAAACATGGATACTATTGCAAGACTATCTACAAAGAAACTCGTAAGAGGCCTACCAGAGATTACTTTCAAGAAAGATATGGTATGTGCTGACTGTGAAAAGAATAAAGCTACTAAATCTTCTTTTAAATCAATCAACTTTATAAGTACCTCTAGACCTCTCCAACTCTTGCATATGAACTTTTTTGGACCTAGTAGAGTCGCCAGTCTTGGCGGTAAGCTTTATGCTTATGTTATTGTTGATGATTTTTCTAGATACACATGGGTTCATTTTCTTACAAATAAAAATAAAGCATTTTCTAAATTTGTCACTTTTTGCAAAAAGGTTCAAAACGAAAAAGGTTTCATGATTACTCATATCCGAAATGATCATAGAGGCGAATTCAAAAATAGTGACTTCAAAAGATTTTTCAATAAAAATAATTTTTTTCTTGTCCTAGAACTCCACAACAAAATGGTGTTGTTGAGCGAAAGAATAAAACTCTTGGCAATATGGCTAGAGTCATGTTAAATCAATATAACCTTCCAAAATACTTTTGGGCTAAAGTTGTAAGTACTTCATACCATGTTTTGAATAGGGTGCTTATTCGACCTATATCGAAGAAAATTCTCCTATGAACTTTGGTTTGGTAAAATTCCCACAATTAGTTATTTTAAAGGTTTTGGATGCAAATGTTTTATTCATAATACCAAAGATAATCTAGAAAAATTTGACTCCAAGGCCGATGAAGGTATTTTTCTAGGTTATGCCGCCAAAAGTAAAAGATTCAGAGTACTCAACAAAACCTCATTGACAGTAGAAGAATCAATCAATGTTACATTTGATGAACACAACACTCAAGCACTAAACGAAAGCGACGATGAAGGTAGTCAACCCGCAACCAACAAGACATCAGAAGATACAATAGTACAAGTCATCCAGAAAGTCTGCCAAGGAGACTAAAGTTCTCCATAGATTATCCTGAGGACTTGGTAATAGGTGATGTATCGAAAGGTATAAGTACACGTTCCTCAAATAGAGATATCATTGCGAATGTTGATTTTATTTCTTAAGTAGAAACTAAAAAAGCTGATGAAGCTTTTGCTGATAAATTTTAGATTTTTGCTATACAAGAGAAACTCAACCAATTTGAACGCAATCAAGTTTGGGAACTTGTTCCTAAACCTAATGATTATCCGATCATTGGAACTAAATGGGTTTTTCAAAATAAATTAAATGTGGATGGTTCAGTTACACGTAACAAAGCAAGTCTCATAGATCAAGGATACAACCAAGAAGAAGGTATCGACTATGATGAGACTTATGCTCCTGTTGCTAGGCTTGAATCTATCAGAATGCTTTACGCTTTTGCTAGTTTTCATAACTTTAAACTTTTTCAAATGGATGTTAAAAGTGCTTTTCTAAATGGTGTTATCAAAGAAAATATTTTCGTTAAACAACCCCCTGATTTTGAAGATTTTAAATACCCTGACCACGTATTCAAGTTACGAAAGGCTCTATACGGACTCAAATAAGCCCCTCTTGCTTGGTAAGAACGTCTTAGCTTCTTTCTACTTAGAAACGATTTTTTCAAAAGAAAAAATTGATACTACCATTTTTATTAAAACTTTTGCTGATTCTTTGTTATTAGTGCAAATATATGTTGATGATATCATATTTGGATCTACTAATGAAATGATATGTAATGAGTTTGCTAAGTGTATGCTGAGTGAATTTAAGATAAGCATAATGGGAGAACTGACTTTCTTCCTAGGATTGCAAATCAAGCAAGATTCACAAGAAACTTTTATCTATCGGGCTAAGTACACAAAGGATTTGCTCAAAAAGTTCGACATGGACAATGCAAAGCCTATCGGAACTCCAATGGCAATATCCACTAAGCTTAACCTTGATGAAAGCAGTAAACCATCAGACATACGTAAGTATCAAAGTATGATTGGTAGTTTGTTATATCTAACTGCTAGTCGCCCAGACATTATATTTGATATATGTCTTTGTGCTAGATATCAGGCTAATCCTAAGGAATCACATTCGTGCGCAGTTAAGCTTATCCTCAGATACCTTAAAGGGACTTTGACGACATGCTTATGGTATTCCAAAACCACGTCCTTTGACCTTGCTGGTTACTCGGATGTTGATTTTGATTTTTGCAAAGTCAATCGAAAAAGCACCAGCGACACGTGTTATTTTCTTGGAAAGTCTCTAGTCTCCTGGTTTAGTAAGAAACAAAATTCTATTGCATTATCAACAACTGAGGCAGAGTATATCGCCGCAGGATGTTTTGTACTCAAATTTTATGGATGAAGCAAACCCTAGAAGACTTCAATCTGCACTATAAGAACATTAATATTTTCTGTGATAACACTAGCACCAATAATCTTACTAAAAATCCAGTATGCCACTCACGCACTAAGCACATAGAAATTCGTCATCATTTTTTAAGGGATCATCAATCACACGGAGATATTTGTTCAAAGTATGTGGACACAGAACATCAATTAGCAGATATCTTTACTTAACCTTTAGCTGAAGATCGATTCAACTTTATCCGTCGAGAATTAGGTCTTTTGGTTTCTGATAAAATATAAGAATCATAAGATGATTTACTCATTTTTTGTCACATTTTTCAAAGTTTTGAAATTTTTGGATACAAGCCGAAAGGGCCCTTCTGTCAAAAAGGTATAAATAACCTTAAGCGACACGATATTTAAGTATCTTCGGACCACCGCTAGCTGGGATCTGGCCTCTATAGCTACTCTAAGATGATTTAAACTCTTAAAAACGTACGATTTAAGTTCAGCACTTATTGTGCTGTATTCATATCAAGTCAAGAAAGGCTATGTCAATCTAATTCGGATCGAACTCGGGCCGAGCTCAGACCAAACTCGGTTAGTTTAATTCCAGAATATGCTATGTCATTTAATTCTCTTCCTAATTTGGCTACTCTATATATTGATTATTTTGCTGCTCATTGATTCAGACCAACAAAACTTTTTCTCCTCCCCAAATAACCTTAGCATTTCCTCTTACATCCTCTCCCAACGGCCCCTAAAAGGAAACGAGATTCCTTTTTCGACTCTCTTTTCTGCCCTATTATGCCAAACATAGGTGAATTCGATGGTTTCACTTTTCGAAGCCACAAAATTTCAAATGATTGGTTTAATAATTTTTCCAAAAGACACATCTGTTTTGGCCATCCTATTGATTTTACTTCTCAACACAAAGACTATCTACCTACTTTTCAGAAACTTCAACTTAAAGAATTTGTTCCAACCCGTACCAACATTTACACCAATTATATTCAAATATTCTATTGTAACTTAACATATGAACATGACACTATTTCATCTAGAGTTCATGGCATTCTAATTAAATTTGATGCAAATGACTTGGATAAAATCCTACGCATTCCTGCTGATGGACAACCCTTAGTCAATATCACGCAAGTTTAATTCGATCATGACTTAACCCTATATTCTTTCAAGAATATCCTTTGTTACCCTCTTGAATGTCCACCTGGTAAATTTTATGCTAGATATTTGAATGGTCACTTCTTTGAAATGCATCGCATTATCTTTTTAACTTTTCTACCTAAGAAGGCTTACTTTGATGAGGTCTCTTATCTAGAAATGTCAGCTTTATATTATTTGCATTTCGGCATTAACTTCAATGTTTCACAGACCATCTTATCTCAAATGGTTCAATGTCGCAAGAAAGGGCGTCCACTACTATACGCTATGTACTTGCCAACTATTTTTAGCTATTTCGATATTCTTTTGGATACTTGTACCTCAATCAAATTCGGAGAATTAAGCCAACTATACTTTTACCTTATAACTCATCATCAAACTCCAACACTCATGCTGTTGATTCTGTCCCTCCTGTTGATTAACAACCGCAAACCTTAGAGTCTATTTTCACTCTTTTGCGTGATCACTTCCACCAAGAAGATTTATGTAATTGTACTACTGATCATCGCCAAACTATTCTGTTGATTCAGTACACCCTATCGAAGTACCCAGCCGGACCTTTTTTGATTCTCCAGAATCTAAATCAACAAGGATTTTGTATTGATCACCCATATGTTCAGCGACATTTGGATCTAGCTAATGCCTTTTTTGATCCAAATAGAATACTTAAACCAGATGATGAAGATGAAGATGAAGAAAATGACAACTAGTTACTTAATTGATTTGAATGTTAAAAAGTTTACTTTGAGATATTCTACTATGATATTTCCATTACACATCTGGTTTTGTATATTTTCTTTCAAATGAATAAAAGTTTAAATACAATTTTTTTGTCAATATATATTATCCTGTATACACTTTACTCTCTTATTTTTCTTGTTATCTCACCGATTTTGGGAGAGCATGCCATTTCGATCAAATAACAACAGGGAGAAAGAATACATGATACTAGCATACAAGATGATACTTGACAGACGTTGTCTTCAGCATATCAACTACTCCACAGTTACGGGGGAGCCTTGCATATCAAAGACTTGCAGTATCATTCATAGTTTGTTAATTATCAAAATAGGGGAGATTGTTGGCCCATCCAGTCTCAGTCAACTTGATTTTGATAATTAACTAAACCATGCATTGATATGTCGCATCTGAAGCCTTAACACTACTATTGTATGTCGTCTGTATTGTGTCTATTCAAATATAATCTTTTATTTATTTAATTCTAGGACTGATGTACGCTGAGTCGCACTAGCAAAACCAAGAACCTAGAAACTAGATACCTAGTCCACTGAAATAAACCAAAGAACCTAGCCACCAAATCAGGCCATATTCATTTACAAAGTCTACCATACTAGGAGACCGAACTTCGGCCGAACTCGTGTCGAACTCATGTCAAACTCGGACCAAACTCGGTTACTCTTTTGATATGAAATCAACCAGTTCAATAGCTCATGATTTATTGGCCCAACGGTTAGAAATTTAAATTAAACCCCATCCGAATTCTGGTCAAATTCTATTTACCTACAACCTATAAATAGGATTGGAATTATCATTCTTACTCACTCAACTATTCTTAAGTCTTTTATCCTATTGTGAGCAAACCTCTAAGCCTTAACTTTTCCATCTCAAAGAGCAACTCCCTAGCCTTCCTAGTGCCAAGTGCGATCTCGGTCTAGAAGTCTTCTGAGTTATAAAGAGCTTTGTTCGATCAGTTACTCTCTCTCTCTCTCTCTAAGCTGTGAAGTTGTGAGACTTCATATCAGAACTCGTGGTGTAAATAAGTGGCATATCTTCGGATCAAAGCTTGTGATTCACTATTGGTGATTATAGTGGAGAAACTCCGAGCTTAAGTTCTCGGGACTGGGCTAGTCCTCTCAGAGGGAATCAGTATACATCTTGGTGTTTGCGTTTGCTTTCTCTTTCTCTACTTTACTGCTTTAGTTCACTGTCTCTATATACACTGTTAGTTAGCAACTACTTTCATTCTGATAATCTTAAATTGGGTAGATTATTCCGCTGCACATTATTCACCCTCCTTTAGAGTTGCCTCACGGTCCTTCAAGTAGTTGGAGGTGCATTGACGTTAGGAGCTTCGTAATCAAGCTGGTAAGCAAGGCCCGACCTGGTTGCCCCTGCCCAAGATTCCTCAGCGATAGGAGAAACCATGCGACAAAACTTAGTTTTTTGTGTTTTAGGCTTGACGGCGGAAGGCGCTGCTTGTTGCGTCAAGTCTGGGACCAGATCTGGGTGGACCCACATGATCTCGCCCTTAGGGGTAGTAAGAGGTGTCAGCCCGGCTGCTTGGTCATGAGCTGGGGGAAGATTGACTACCTCCATTTTTGCCCTCGGGATCGGTGTGACTCTGTCCTGGGCTTTCGTCGGTGGAAAGTTACCGAACTAGAGGGACACCATGTTAGCGGCAACCGTTATATTACGAAATCCAGGGAGAGAGACTTTGTATCGATCAGCCGATGGATATACCGCTTCAAGGTGTAGCACTCCTGCGTCAGGTGGTGAACGTACCGGCGAAAGTGACAGTACTTTGGGTTGTTCATCTCCTTCGCTTCAGGCTGACGTTTAACGTCGGGGAGGCAGATTTTACCTTCCTGCATCAGCATATTGAAGATGGGCTTGATATCACCGTCTTCGAAAGAATAGGTCTTCTTTGATTTTGGAGCCTCTGCCTGTTTTTGCTCAGGTTTCTTGGTCATATTAGCGACCATGGTTTGCTTCTCTTTCGCATCGCGGTTGTTGTTACCGCTATTGCTGGGGCGCTTGCCCTTTTTCTCAGTAGTAGGGATATGAATTCCGAAGTGTTGGGCATCTTTGAGCTTCTTTTCAGCTTTGACAACGCTTATAATGAACATTGTCTAGTCTTTAAACTGGCTATTGTTGGCTCATCCGGTCTCAGTCAACTTGATTTTGATAGTTAAATAAACCATTTATTGATATGTCGTAATCTGAAGACTCAACACTACTGTTATATGTCATCTTATTGAGTCTAGGATTTATTGGCCCAATGTTTATATTGAGTTTTTGAATATGGCTAATCGATTATGTTTAGTATTATGGTAATCGATCAATCACTATAGTATATTCTACTTAAACTCATCATTGTCCAGATATGCAATATTTTCTTCTGTATACTTCATTGTTCGTCTAACATGTACTTGTAAAAAGTAATAAGCAAAAACCAGCATGGAAATATGCAATGATGAAATAATGATGAGCCAAAGACGGCGTTATACTAGAAGATTTTGTCCAACCGTCTACGACTTATCCGGAGCCTCGTACCCGGGGGTTCCGCTGCCCAGTCAGCGAACGGGGGTCGAGGGGACAACGCCCCTCGTGGGGGTTCGGGGGAGAAGCCCCTGAAAGGTATTCAGATTCCTAGATCTTGTTATCTTTAGACAATTGCCGTCAGAGGAAAAAGCTTCTTCAAGTTAGCAGATGTTTCAGAAGTTTGGCGTCATCAGTGCTCTTGGTTTTCACATGTAATATTTTATTTGAGTCTTCGAGGCACACTAGCATAACCCAAGTCTACTCAAATAAACCCATAAACCTATCCACAAATTGGTCTACATTCAACCCAAACCTTACCAGAATAGACAACAGAATTCGGACCGAATTCGGGCCGAACTCGTACCGAACTCGGTTACCCTTTTGGTATGAAATCAACCAGTTTAATTAGCTCCTGATTTCTTGGCCTCCAACGTTCAAAAATTCAAAATTTCCTACCGAATTTTGGCCGAACTTAGTTTAGTAATAACCTATAAATAGAGTTAAATTTTCACATTCTTACTTACTCAACCATTCACAATATTTTTATCCTATAGTGAGTAAACCCTCAGAGCTTAAACTTTCTTATCTCCAATATCAACTCCCACCCTTCTAGTGCCAAGTGCGGTCTCGGTCTAAAAGTCTATAAAGTAGTAAAGAGCTTGGTTCCTCAAGCCCCTCTTCTGTGTGAAGTTCCGAGCCTTTGGATCAAAACTCGTTGTGTGTGAAGTTGCGAGCCTTCGGATCAAAACTCATGGTTGTAAGAAGTCGGCAAGCCTTCGGATCAAAGCTTGTGATTCACTATTGATGATTATAGTGGTTAAAACTCTGAACATGAGTTCTCGGGACTGGACTAGTCCTCTCAGAGGAAAACTAGTATACATCGCGGTATTTGAGTTTGCTCTCTCTTTCTCTTACTTTATTATATTGCATATACACTACTAGTTAATAACTGCCTTCACTCTGCTTAATTTTTAATTAGATATATTATTCGATTGCACTCTATTCACCCCCCTCTAGAGTTACCCTACGGTCCTTCAGGATCGATATAAGCTGAGTTGCACTAGCAAATCAAAGTACCTATACCCAGATACGCAGTCTACTCAAATAAACCATCGAACCTATCTACCAAATAAGGCCACATTCATTCACAAAGTCTACCATACTTAGCAACCGAACTCGGGTTGAATTCATGCCGAACTCGGACCGAACTCAGTTACCACTTTGGTATAAAATCAGTATAGTAGTTATATCTCGGATTTCCTGGCCCAACGTTCAAAAATTTTAATTAAACCCCATCCGAATTCTGGCCGAATTATGTTTGCCAATACACTATAAATAGGATTGGATTTCTATATTCCTACTCACTCATCTTCTCTTAATCCTTCTATCCTATTGTGAGCAAACATCTGAGCCTTAACATTCCCATCTCCAAGAGCAACTCCCTAGCCTTCCTAGTGCCAAGTGTGGTCTTGGTCTAGAAGTCTACAGAGTTGTAAAGAAATTGGCTCCATCAGTTTTTCTCTCTCTCTAGCTGTGAAGTTGCGAGACTTCGGATCAAATATCGTGGTATAAATAAGTGGTAAGCCTTCAGATCAAAGCTTATGATTCACTATTGGTTATTATAGTGGATAAAACTCCGAGATTGAGTTCTCGGGACTGGACTAGTCCTCTCAGAGGGAAACCAGTATACATCTTGGTGTTTACGTTTGTTTTATCTCTCTCTACCTTACAGCTTTACTACACTGTCTTTATATACATTGTTAGTTTGCAACTGCCTTCATTCTGATAATTTTAAATTGGGTAGATTATTTCGCTGTACTCTATTCACCCCCCTTAGAGTTGCTTTACGGTCCTTCAATTGGTATTAGAGGTAGTTCTCTTGATAGTTGGCTTAACATCCTAAGAGACTTATGGCAACTTTTAGATCTATCCACACCAACAATAGTGAAGGCCAGTCCATAAATAGGCCACCCATATTTGATGGCACTAACTACACATACTGGAAGACATGTATGAGCTTTTACCTGAAGTCACTTGATTTTGACCTTTGGGTTGTAGTAGTAGAAGGATACAAGAAGCCACCTAGAATAGTCGTAGATGGCAACCTTGTAGAAAAACTTCATGAGAAGTACACAGACACCAAAAAGAAATAAGCTAGTCTTGATGCTAAAGCTATTAATGCTCTATTCTGTGCTGTAGACAGAAATAAATTTAACAGGGTCTCCACTTGCGAAACTTAGTACAAAGTATGAAAACTTTTTGAGGTCACACATGAAGTAACCTCTTAAGTGAATGAATCAAAAATAAGTCGTCTAACACAAGAGTATAAAGCATTCAAGATGAAGCAGAATGAGACGATCACTCAAATATTCACAAGATTCCTCGACATCGTCAACCCTCAATTATCTTTTGGCAAGGAGTACAACAATCACGAGAAGATTCACAAAGTACTCAGAGGACTCACCAAGAATTGGAATTCCATGACCACTGCAATCATAGAAGGGAATGATCCCACCACGATGACCCTCGAGACGCTCATGGGAAAGTTGATGACTCATAGCTGGATCTCAAGGAATTTGAAGAACCCACTCCCAAGGAGAAGTCGATTGCTCTTAAGGCACATCACAAAAAGGTCACCAACTATAACTCCGATGAAGATGAGTCTCAACATGAGGAAGTTGCCCTGATCACTAGGAACTTCAAGAAATTTCTAAAGCTTGAAAGATCAAAGAAGAAGGAGCTTACTGACAACAGTGATGAAGAGACTATATGCTACAACTGTAAAAAGATAGGGCATATAAAGAAAGATTGTCCAATCCTAAGAAAAGAAAATTGCCACAATCACTCATCCAGAAGAACATCATCATGGAAATATGCAAACACTAGTATCTGGCGCGAAAACGAAGCTAGTGAATTCAAAGAAGAGAATCCTCGAGAAGCAGCAAACCTATGCTTCATGGCGTTATCCGATCAGGTAACGGATAAAAACTCTTATGATGATTTTACTTTTGATGAGCTAGGTAATGCTTTTAGTGATCTACTTGATAATTTTAGAAAACTTAAAAATAAGTATAAGAATGCTAAGAAAGATGTTCAAGAATGTCAGACTTAAATAGAAAGGCTGACATCTCTACTAAGTGAAGTAAAAGATACCTCTAACGATTTAGACGAGAATTCTAGACTTAAACTTAACCTCCATGAGGCACTTGACAGTCTTGACAAGAGATCTCAGGAGAATGCTAAACTCAAGGAAGAACTCTAATCTGAAAAGAAGAAGTATTTCATTGCTGCACGTAGAATAGATGCTTTCACTGCTAAATAGGATGAAGTATATGCTACATCTAAAAGATTAGAGATTAGATTGGATAAACAGATCGAACAAACCTCTACCCAACCTAACACGAGACACATAGCAAGACAAAAGAACACTCACAGCTATGCTCCTGCCTACATGCATAACATTTTATGCAATCATACATTCAGAACACATCATGCACATAGAACAAAACATAATCATAAATTCTATTATAATATCCATGAAGACCACAAAGAAATGTCTCACACTATCCACATAGACCATAAAGAACTGCTTCACACAATCATATCTATCATGCTACACCAAGCACCAACCACACAGCTATATATCACTAATGTGGTAAGAAAGGACATATATCTAGATTCTGTAAAACTAGAAAGTTAGTAGATATGAATGTTTATGAATGGGTACCAAAAACTAACATATTTGCAAAGAAATTGGTACCAAGGGTTACATCTACAACTCATTTTGTAGGTGGACCAACCCTCTTATGCTAGAAGCAAGTGGATTCTCGATAGTAGTTGCTTACGACATATGACTGGTGATGCTAACCTATTTGCAACGCTATCGATGAAGATGAAGGTTATGTCTCCTTCGGCAATAACCTCAGAGGATATATTATTGGTAATGGTAATATAGGTATTCCTCCCTATCCTGTCATTAAAGATATTTGTCTAGTAACGGAATTAAAATATAACCTACTTAGCATCAGTCATCTAGTTGACCATGGTTATGGTATTAACTTCGTTAAAGACAAATGCTCTATATATGAAAGATCCACAGGTAATGTTATCTTTGAAGGGATCAGGGAAGATAATATATATTTTCTATCTTGCAAAAGACACTAACAATGCAGGCAGATGTATATACGCCAACAAAGAAGACAGCTGGCTATGGCATATGCATCTATGACACGCAAACATGGACACTATTGCAAGACTATCCACAAAGAAGCTCGTAAGAGGCTTACCAGAGATTACTTTCAAGAAATATATGGTATATGCTGACTGTGAAAAGAATAAAGCTACTAAATATTCCTTTAAGTCAATCAATGCTGTAAGTACCTCTAGACCTCTACAACTCTTGCATATGGACTTATTTTGACCCAGTAGAGTCGCCAGTCTTGGCGGTAATCTTTATGCTTATGTTATTGTTGATTTTTCTAAATACACATGGGTTTATTTTATTGTAAACAAAAATGAAGCATTATCTGAATTTGTCACTTTTTGCAAAAAGGTTCAAAACGAAAAAGGTTTCATGATTACTCGTATTCGAAGTGATTATGGAGGCGAATTAAAAAATAGTAATTTCAAAAGTTTTTGCAATAAAATAGTTTTTCTCATGAATTCTCTTGTCCTAGAACTCAAATGGTGTTGTGGAGCGGAAGAATAGAACTCTTGGCGATATGGCTAAAGTCATGTTAAATCAGTATAACCTTCCAAAATACTTTTGGGTTGAAGCTGTAAGTACTTCATGCCATATTTTAAATAAGGTGCTTATTCGACCTATATCGAAGAAAATCCCCTATGGACTTTGGTTTGGTATAATCCCCACTATTAGTTACTTTAAAGTTTTTATCTGCAAATATTTTATTCTCAATATTAAAGATAACCTAGGAAAGTTTGAATCCAAGGCCGATAAAGATATTTTTCTAGGTTATGCCGCCAAAAGTAAAGTATTCAGAGTATTCAACAAAAACTTATTGACTGTTGAAGAATCAATCAATGTTACATTCGATGAACACAACACTCAAGTACTAAACGACAGCGACGATGAAGGTAGTCAACTCGCAACCAACAAAATAGCTGAAGATACAAACAGTGCAAGTCATCCGGAAAGTCTGCCAAGGAGACTAAAGTTCTCCACAGATCATCCTGGGGACTTGGTAATAGGTGATGTATCGAAAGGTGTTAGTACACATTCCTCAAATAGAGATACCATTGTAAATATTGTTTTTATTTCTCAAATAGAACCTAAAAATATTGTTGAAGCTTTTGCTGATAAATTTTGGATTTCTGCTATGCAAGAGGAACTCAACCAATTTGAACGTAATCAAGTTTGGGAACTCGTTCCTAAACCAAATGATTATCCGATCATTGGTACTAAATGAGTTTTCCAAAATAAATTAAATGAGGATGGTTCAGCTACACGTAACAAAGCACGTCCCGTAGCTCAAGGTTACAACCAAGAGGAAGGTATTGACTATGATGAGACCTATGCTCCTATTGCTAGACTTGAATCTATCTTATTGCTTTATGCTTTTGCTAGTTTTTATAACTTTAAACTTTTTTAAATGGATGTTAAAAGTACTTTTCTAAATGGTGTTATCAAAGAAGATATTTTTGTCAAACAACCCCCTGCTTTTGAAGATTTCAAACACCCTGACCACGTATTTAATCTACGAAAGGCTCTATACGGACTCAAACAAGTCCCACGAGCTTGGTATGAACATCTTACTTTCTTTCTACTTGGAAATATTTTTTCAAATGGAAAAATTGATACTACCCTTTTTATAAAATCTTCTGCGAATTCTTTGTTATTAGTGCAAATATATGTAGATGATATCATATTTGGATCTACTAATGAGATGCTATGTAACGAGTTTGCTAAGTTATGCAGAGTAAATTTGAGATGAGTATGATGGGAGAACTGACATTCTTCCTAGGATTGCAAATCAAGCAAGATTCACAAGGAACCTTCATCAATCAGGCTAAGTACACGAAGGATTTGCTCAAAAAGTTTGACATAGGTAATTCAAATCCTATCGGAACTCCAATGGCAACATCCACTAAGCTTTACCTTGATGAAAGCAGTAAATCAACAGACATACATAAGTATCAAGGTATGATTGGTAGTTTGTTATATCTAACTGCTAGTCGTCCAGACATTATTTTTGTTGTATGTTGTTGTGCTAGATATCAGGCTAATCCTAAGGAATCATATTTGTGCGCAGTTAAGCGTATCTTCAGATACCTTAAAGGGACTTTGTCGGCAGGCTTATGGTATCCCAAAACCACGTACTTTGACCTTACTGGTTACTCGGATGCTGATTTTGCTGGATGTAAAGTTGATCGAAAAAGCACCAGCGGCACCTTTCATTTTCTAGGAAAGTCTCTAGTCTCCTGGTTTAGCAAAAAACAAAATTCTGTTGCATTATCAACAACTGAGGCTGACTATATCGCCGCAGGACGTTGTTGTGCTCAAATTTTGTGGATGAAGCAAACCCTAGAAGACTTTAATCTGTACTATAAGAATGTTTCTATTCTCTATGATAACACTAACACCATTAATCTCACCAAGAATCCAGTATGCCATTCACGCAATAATCACATAAAAATAAAACATCATTTTCTAAGGGATCATCAATTACACGGAGATATTTGGTTAGAATATGTCGACACGGAACATCAATTAGCAGACATGTTTACTAAACCTTTAGTTGAAGATCGATTCAACTTTATCCATCGAGAATTAGGTAATCATAAGATGCTTTAAAAAATTTGTCAAATTTTTTAAAAAGTTTTAAATTTTTTGGATACAAGCCGAAAGGGCCCTTCTGTCAACAAGGTGTAAATAACCTTAAGCGACACGGTATTTAAGTGTCTTCGGACCACAGCTAGCTGAGATCCGACCCCTACAGCTACTCCGAGATGATCTAAACTCTTGAAAAAGAACGTTTTAATTTAGCACTTATTACTTTATATTTATATCAAGTCACGAAAGGCATAATATCGAGTAAAGTTACATTGGGATTCTGGAAATAAATGTAAACAGAATTCAGACCGAACTCGGGCCGAGCTTGGACCGAACTCGGTTAGTTTAATTCCAGAATATGCTATGTCATTAAACTTCTTCCTAATTTGGGTTTCTGTCAATCTATTTATACATCTTTTCGTGGCTCATTCATTCAGACCAACGAAAAATATCCCCTCTTTCACAAATAAACCTAGTTTTTCTTCCTACATCCTTCCCCGATGGCCCCTAAAAGGAAAATAAATTCTTTTTTCCACTCTCTTTTCTGTCCCATTATGCCAAACATATGAGAATTTGACGATTTCATATTTTGAAGCCTCAAAAGTTCAAATGATTGGTTTAATGACTTCTCTAAGAGATACATCTGTCTTGGCCATCCTATTGATTTTCCCCCCAATACAATGACTATCTACCTAATCTTTAAAAACTCCAACTTGAAGAACTTGTTGTGACCCGTACTGATGTTTACACTAATGCTATTCTAATATTCTATTATAACTTTGTCATGCCCTAGTCCCAAAATACCGAGGGACTAGCCACGTGGCAATGGCCAGCAGTACGACTCCAAAGGACAAACTCAATTTAATAGACCTGTTAGAGTGTACTTAAGTTGTAATAAATATAAATGCAGTCTACACCGTCTATCACAGAATAATTCTAATCTCATCCATAGAAAAAAATATAACTCAATATGATAGACTAATCAAGATAACAGATAAAGGAAATAGTCCATCATTAAGTCTACATATATAGTGTCTCGGGGAACAACACGATAAAATAAGAAAAGCGAATAAGTCAATACATAAGTCCATGAGTCAAGATATAAAATAATTGGAAGCATAAATAACTGAGTATGTCACAAAATACTCAGAAGAAATCCTCTGTCACAACCTCGTCTTCTGGTGCCAATACTGCTCCAGCGTCATCTCTTGTCCCATATATCTTGGGCTAAACCTTCTCTTCTGTACCTGGGGACATAATCCGGATCCAGGTCCTCAGGGGACATAGCAAGGTACAAGAATAACTTAAGCCAAATAAAATACAATATAAAAAAAAATAGATCCTCAGGGAAAGCTATGTAACCAGCTATGTGAAATGCAAATGAGAGCATCACTAGTACTCAAGCTGAGACCACTACAAGCTCTGTGTCGGGGAGACGGTAGCAGTAATATCACGTAATGGGCCAAGCTCTTGATCAGAGACTAAAGCACCTCAATAATAAAGTATATATGTATATAATCAGCCTATAGCATGTGTGTCTCTCTCCACCCAATGTAATCACATGTCTCATGTCCATGACGTCCCATGTCCATAACACGCAAGATCATAACCTCTAGCTAATACAATAAGTCATAATGATATCTATATATATGCAAGTCTCGCATCACGAATCCTGTAAGCCTATACAGAATTACCATAAATAACTCAGGAAAGATTCTGTCACATGAATAGTGTCAAGTGTCCTGTGGTATGACGTACTCGGTAAAGCAAGCACGTAAAAATATATATGATCGTGGTATCAACTCTCTAAGTGACGTACACGACTCCGCGTACGGCTTCGACACCCGAATCTTGTTTGGACGTTAAGCAATGTCTTACGGTCCTAGGTTAAACAAGTACAACACAAAAGTATATAAAAATAACTCAAGCAAATAATATCTCAAGATCTACTACAAGTTGGCAAGGTACACTTGCCTGGATTCTGAGCTCCGTCAATTGCTCCGATGTAAGTGAAATCTCCAGGTACGCTTTCGGATGCTAAAACAAACATTATCATTGCTCTCAGAATACTTGAAATAGCTAAGATTGACTACCCATAAGTTCAATTTGGACACAGGGGCAGAATTGACAGTTTCTGGTCAAAGCGGGGTCCACATGTCCACTTCGCACCAAAAAATATGCCAGAGATAAAGTTTTTCAAATTCGTCAAACTTAGTGTCTACGAGTATAAAATGATGATACGAACCCAACGAAACATCCAAAACTGAATTTCGATGAGCCGGTCACGAAATTACCCGTCAAGTAGAACCGTAGGGCCTACGAAACGGGGTTTCATCAACGTTCTCGGAATTGAATCAAACTTGGGTCACTGGACCAGCGTAATGCTACAAATCCGATGGCACAAATTTTATTGTGAAATGACAATCATACACGGAATTATGACTAGTGTCAGAATAGGCCGATACAAAGCTTTTCGACGGATACGCGTTGATTCGGTGTGCACGCACATCCAAATCAAATTTTGTGAAATTCCACGCGTCCATGTTGAGGATATGCGTCTTTCGGTACAATTGGCACACGACAAAGTTGCCTCATTTAGCAAATCGTACCCAGTTTCAAGAAATTTAGGATTTAGAAAACCAATTTTTCGGTCAAATTCAACAGCGAATAAAACACATCATACAAAGAATTAAAATAAACTAATTAAAGAGATTAAAACTGAGTTATGTTGTCTAAATTACTGTTCAAGTGGAATTTATAAATATTAACTAGTTTGGAAGAAAATCTGACATGAACATGGGTGATTGGAACAGTTTCTGAACTACAAACATGGTCATTTTTTTCCTATTTTGCGTCTCGAATTACGATCGACACATGATACGAAATACCGAACTAATTATATAAGGTTCGAGAGGGTCATGTGATCTTCACATAGGATTTGATGGGTCGATATTTGATTACTGTGCTAGGAGATACAGGAGTGGGAAGAAGGGTACCTCAATGCTCGCTACTGCTCAGGATTTTGGGCGGCTGTACGGAGGCGTCTTGCGGCGTACGGCAGCGACTGTCCGACGGT
Organism: Iris macrosiphon; assembly: GCA_036927795.1. Classification (NCBI taxonomy): domain Eukaryota; kingdom Viridiplantae; phylum Streptophyta; class Magnoliopsida; order Asparagales; family Iridaceae; genus Iris; species Iris macrosiphon. The sequence goes on from JAYESA010000004.1 coordinate 55,905,674, forward strand.
CGTCGGCGGCCAGGGTTGGTCGGGATTGGAAGAGGAGTTGATGGTGGTGGTGGTGATTAGCTAGGCTAGGGTTTTTATAGGGGGCACGAAGGGAGTTATAAGGAGAGGAAGGGGGTCGGTCGGGGAGGTTTTCAAAAGGGGAATATATGGGGTCGGGGCTTCTTCGCTGTTACAGTAGATGGGGGGTTGGTGGGTTTCGGGTTGATGGGTTTCGGATTGCGGGTTAGGGTATCGGTCCGGGTTTGTTTAGTTTGGTTTGGGTTGGTTCAGTTTGGGTTGGTATGGTTTTGTTTGGGTTGGTTTATTTAAAATTATATATATATATATATATATATATATATATATATATATATATATATATATATATATATATATATATATGGCCTTTAAAAATAGTTTTGGACCTCAATAAATTCCAAAAAAATTACACAATATTCTATTATTAGTTATACACCTAAAAATATAATTTTTATACTATTTTATAATTAATATAATATACAAAAATATAAATCCATGAACGAATATTTATTATAATTAACTTTAAATAAAAAAATATATACAATAATAATTAATAAAAATTTTAAATTAAATTCTAAAAATTAGGGTGTTTACAAACTTAGCATATGAACATAATACTATTTCATCTAGAGTTCATGGCATTCCAATTGAATTTGATGCGGACAACTTGGATGAAATCTTACGCATTTTTGCTGACGGACAAACCTTAGTCAACATCACGCAAGTTTAATTCAACCATGACTTAACTCTAGACTCTTTCAAAAATATCATTTGTCATCCTCATGAATGTCCACCTGAAAAAAATTTGCTCGATATTTGAATAGTCACTTCTTTGAAATGCATCGTATTATCTTTTTAACTTTTCTACCTAAGAAGACTTATATTGATATGGTCTCTTATTTAGAAATGTCGGCTTTATACTATAAAACCCCTAAATTTAAACATTAATTATTTAATTATTTATTTATAATATCTCTTAGCCAATTAGAGAATATAATCTATTAAATTTTAATTACTAGGTAAAACTGCATCTAGAAATTATTAAACAAAACTATACTATTTTTTTATTTATCTTAAGGAACTTTGTAGAAGGATGAGAGAATTTTAGAAAATACTAATAATTTTTTTGGAATTTATATATATATATATATATATATATATATATATATATATATATATATATATATATATAATAAGTAAAAGAAAAGAAAAGAAATAAAAAACATAAACAAAATAAATAAATAATAATAATAAAATAAAATAAACCTTAAGCCCTAAACCTAATTCCCTATCTAAGTAATCTTCCCTTAGCAATTGACCTACCCCCTAATAACACCCCAGCCCCATCCGCTGCATTCCGGAACCAAAACCCACAGAGGAACCCGCCAGCACCTGTGTCACGCCCCAGTCCCAAAATACGTAGGACTATGAATATGTAAGCATGTCAGCCGCATGTATATGGCAACTCTAATATATGGAAACCATAACACATGCGTATGCTGTATTTATGAACAATAATTCATAAGTGGTATAAACTATCACAAGCCACAGGACATAACTCTAACTCTCATCCACATAAATCATAAAGAATTAAATAACCAATAACTATGTAACTAAATCTCAATATGAAGTATCAAAGAATGATAGTCGGGTGGAAACAAATCCACTACCAAACTAGAATATAAAATAAATAATACAAGTACATCCATTAATAGGCAATAAGGCTCGAAGAGAAAATATCCTCAAAATATAAGTAGCAAGTCCGGATCTGCGCTCCTGCTAAGTCATGAACATCTAAACCTGGAAAGGGACCAGGTCCTCAGAGGGACATAACAAGATACATAGAAGCATGCCAATAAGTACTGTAAAATAAATATCCAATGGGTCACCTAACCGTCTATGTGAATGCAGTTTGAGAATAACTTTCTAACAAGTGGGCTATCTCGCCATAAATGGGATTGGCATGATTCTCTTGGAGATTCAGGGGCCTAAAAAGTATGTCATCTTTTGAATGGCAGAGGCCGCCAGGTAATATAGGGGTCATCACGACCACGCATCTCCGACGGAGCGTGCGGGTTACATAAAAAGGAAAGTGCAAAGGAGCCCAAATGCCTTACTTATTGTTCTTCCCACCCCATGCTCTAAGCATGTCATATCCATGACACAATGATACCTCTAAATAACTGCCAGGTCTTCTAGCATGCAAAGTTTCTATCGGTAATTATTCCCTATCGTACATCCCATACGTACAGGCGGCCACCCTGTCACGCAAGTCCGTGATCTATATGAGACTCACAACTCATGTAAGAAATGTCTCACGACCAATGAAATCTAAGAATGCCTCATGATGATGGGGTGGTCTCATAAACTAGGTCACATGCATATACATAATAAAAATAGAATACGACGACACCGTCGTTGCACCCAAGTTTCCTTGGATGCGCAGTTTATATAGCAGTTAAAATATATGAACTAAACGAGTAGAAATAAGATGCATGCAACATATGAAATATAAATTATAGTACAATGACAAGGTATACTTGCCTAGCAAGAAAGCTATGTAGTACCAATAACCTGCTCCTGAAGTTGCGCAGAACAATCCAATATCCTATATACATATAATATAATATAATACAACATCAGCCATTACCCTAGCACATACACAACCATAATACACTGGACTCAGAGGGTACGCTAGGGGTGACATTGGTCGACTAACAGGGCCAAGTGTGCATCTAACTGCACGGGTGTCTAGTCTGCGATTGCTGCGTGATTGCTACGTAAAATCAGACAGTCAAACTACATATGTCTTGCCAGTACGTCAGTGTACACAAGGCAGACAGATCACTAATACTCAGGGTCGTATAGTCAACTGTAAATACGGGATATCCACAGTAAACACCTATGGTCATACAGTATGTATATTAAATGTAGACACGGGATACCTACTACTAACATTTATGGCCACACCGCATAAATACATATATAGTCATAACTGGAATTGCATTAAATTCCTACACAATATATATATATATATATATATATATATATATATATATATATATATATATATATATATATACCAAATTGAACAATATACGCATACGCGTATGTATACGTATACGAGTTGGGTTCACCGACTCAGGGTCTGATGTCAACTAACTGTCATAAAGCACTACCAATGTCCTAATAGCATACACACAAGCACACATAAAAAGGAGAAGAGGGACAGGTTCGAACCTTGGGGTGCTTGCACGGGGACGACGATGATGACGATGAGGTTGACGACGATGATGATGGAGGTTATGATTATAATGATGATAATGGTGATGATGATGATGGGGATGATGATGATAGGGATGATGATGGTGAGAGGATGCTGACCGGAGGAGCTCAGGTGGACCAAGGAGGAGGACAGGGAGTGTCACACCCCAGTCCCATAATACGTAGGACTAGAAATACGTAACACGCCCAGCCGTATGGATACGAACTCCAATATATGGAAATCATATACACACGTATACTGTAAATGAATATGCAATCCACCAGTGGTAATATATTGTCACAACAAGTCACACACAATCTATATCTCATCCAAAACACAAATAATAAGTAGGAACAAAGAGCTGAATAACAATAACTAGATATCCAAGATAAGTATCAAGTCTGATAGTCGGGTGGAAACAAATCCACTACAAAACGACTATACTGAGGTAGTAACAAAATCTCTAAACAGTAGAAATAATCACAGCTACTCTGAGGGTAAGACCTCCTCAGTCTGGTAAGTAGAGTCAGGTCCAGGTCCGTACTCCTGTGGATACTCCTGCTCGTCCATATCTGGAAAGGGACCAGGTCCTCAGAGGGACGTAACAAGATACATAATAATATGCCAATAAGTACTAAAATATAAATATCCCATGGGTCATCTAACCGTCTAAGTGAATGCAATTTGAGAACAACTTTCCCAACGCGTGGGCTATCTGGCCATAATGGGATTGGCATGATTCTCTCGGAGAATCAGGAGCCTATAAGCGTACCGTCTTTTGAAGGCAAAGGCCGCCTGCAATATATAGGATCACAACCACCCGTTTCTCCAACGGAGAATCCGTGTGAACTAGGGAAAGTGTAAAGGAGCCCAAACGCCTTACTTGTTGTTCTCCCCACCCCATGCTCTAAGCATGCCATATCCATGACATGATAAAAACTCTAAATAACTGCCAGGTCTACTAGCATACAAAGTTTCTATCAGCAGTCATCTCTAACGTACGGCCAATACGTATAGGAGGCCAGACTTGTCACACAGTCCGTGATCTATATGAGACTCACACTCATGTAACAACTGTGTCACAGTCAATGAATCTAATGATGCTCCATAATCCTGGGGTGGTCTCATAAAATAGGTCCAAAATCTACATAAATGAACATCTATATAAGCAGAATTAAATATGCATGTATCAACTGGAATATAAATAATATTACAATGGCAAGGTATACTTGCCAAGCAAAAGTTCTGAAGAGTGCAACGTCCAACACAGTGTTTTAGTTCGTTGTAAGAAGTGGGGTTAGGGTTTGGAAGAGTTATAATAACACACACATATATATAGTGATAAGAGGCGGTGGAAAAACTTAGTGTTTAAGAAACTACTGCTGCTGCTATTTTCTTTTCATTGGTTTAGATTTTGGTTAAGGGGTGTTTAGTAATTACAGGTAAAGAGGCGGTGGGTTGCTGCTGATATTTTCCTATTGGGTTTGGGTTAATGGTTTTCGGGTTGAAATCTAATAGGAATCCAACCCATTTTCTTTTACTTCCCTTTCTAATAAACTATATATATATATATACTTAGTAATTTCTAGAATTTATATTGGTGCATTTACAACTGTACAAAGGGTCTCCTACATGGAATAATTTTGGGAAAAATTTATAATGGCTCCATAATACTCTAAATGCTCAAACATCTCAAAATAAAATCTAATAAAATCTATTCTCTCTATTTAGCTCATAACTACTATAAATAATAAATTACATAATTAATAATAATAGAGAAATACGGGTTTCAGAATTAGGGTTCTTACATTCTACCCAACTTATAAAAATTTTGTCCTCGAAATTAAACTAAGCCATGGTAGAAAGTCAAGGATGGTATAAGGTATAAATTAACAAAGTAATTTCATACCTTGGTCAATGAATAGATTCGGAAAATATTGGCGCATGTCATCCTCATGCTCCCAGGTAGATTCTCTTGGTGCACCATGCTTCCATGCTACACGGACCAAGGGAATAGACTGGTTTCTCAATACTTTCTCTCTACGATCAATGATTCCCACGGGTTGCTCTTGATATGACAAGCTCGGCCCAATGGTGATCTTCGAATGGTCAAGAACATGATTGTTATCTGCCACATATCGCTTGAGCTGCGACACATGAAATACGTCATGTACTCCCTCAAGTGAAGGTGGTAGCGCAAGTCGATATGCCACTTCTCCCACTCTTTCTAGCACGTCAAAAGGTCCAATATACCTTGGACTCAACTTACCGCGTCCTCCGAATCGAATGGTGCCTCTAGTAGGTGATATCCTTAAGAAGACATGATCGCCCTCTTTAAACTCCAAGGGACGACGATGAAGGTCTGCCCATTGCTTCTGCCTGTCTTGCGCTGCCCGCAAGTGTCTTTGTATATTCTTAACTGTCTCAACGGTGTTGACCACTAACTCTGCTCCCAGAATCTGACGTTCTCCCACGTCACTCCAACATACAGGAGACCTACACTTTTTTCCATACAATGCTTCAAATGGAGCCATCTGGATGCTCGCCTAATAGCTATTGTTGTAAGAAAATTCCACAAGATGTAGGTGGTCCTCCCATGATCCTCCAAAGTCTAATATACAAACCCTTAACATATCCTCTAATGTTTGAATAGTACGTTCTGATTGCCCATCTATCTGTGGGTGATAAGATATACTAAACTTTAGACGAGTTCCAAGACTTTCTTGCATGCTCTTCCAAAAATGCAACGTAAAGCGCGAATCCCTGTCTGATACAATACTGATGGGTACGCCGTGCAACCTCACAACCTGCCTCATATATAAGTGGGCCAAAGCTTCTGTAGATTAGCCAACTCTAAAAGGCAAGAAATAGGCTGACTTGGTGAGTCGGTCCACTATTACTCATACTGCATCTCTACCACTTGGACTCCTAGAAAAACCTGTGACGAAGTCCATAGTGATGTGTTCTCACTTTCACTCAGGAATCGGGAGTGGTTGCAATAATCCTGCTGTTCTCTGGTGCTCTGCCTTTACTTGCTGGCATACCAAACATTTAGCTACAAAGCGAGCTATCTCTCTTTTCATTCCATGCCACCAAAAATGTTGTCTTAAGTCATGATACATTTTGGTGCCCCCAGGATGAATAGAATATTGAACTATGAGCTTCTGTCATCAGCTTCTATTGAATTTCTCCATTTGATACATAAAGACGATCACCACATCGTAATGTCCCATCATCATGGATGCGCAGTCCTGTCTGCTCTTCGGCCTCTGTCCTTTCCTTTAATCTTCTAAATCTGGCGTCTGTAGGCAATGCTGCCTTGATTCTTTCTACTAGTGGTGATTGTATTTGCAAGTTGGCTAGTGTCCCGTCTGCTCCGGGTAATATTACTTCAATGCCAAGACCTTGTAAATCCTTCAATAATTCCTTTTGTGTTGTTAGAAAATAAGTTGCTGGCTTCCGGCTTAACGCGTCTGCTACAACGTTAGCCTTGCCTGGGTGATAATGTAGCTCTATCTCGAAATCTTTTATCAATTCGAGCCATCGATGTTGCCTCATATTTAACTCCTTCTGCGTGAAGACATACTTGAGGCTTTTGTGGTCTGTATAGATTTCCACTCGTTCCCCATATAAGTAATGTCTCCATAGCTTCAGAGCAAATACAACAGCTGCAAGTACCAAGTCATGAGTTGGATAATTCTTCTCATGCACTCGTAACTGTCTAGATGCATATGCAATCACTTTGCCATGCTACATCAATACGCATCCCAAGCCTTTCTCGGATGCGTCACTGTAGATCACATATCCTCCTGATCCTGATGGAATAGTCAATACTGGTGCTGTAGTCAGTCGCTTCTTCAATTCCTCGAAAGCAGTTTGACACTCGCTGGTCCATATGAACTCTTGATCTTTGCAAGTTAACCGAGTCATAGGTGTTGCTATTTTTGAGAAGTCTCTACGAACCGTCGGTAATATCCCGCAAGTCCAAGGAAACTTTTTACATCCGCTGCTGATTTAGGAACATGCCATGTCTCGACTGTCAAGATCTTTTCTGGATCAACAAAAATACCATCTCCGGTAACGACATGCCCAAAAAATGAAACTCTGCCCAAGAAGAACTCATATTTACTGAGCTTCGCATATAACTGCTCTCTCCTCAATGTTTCTAGAATAATTCGTAGGTGCTTCTCGTGCTCCTCGTGGTTCTTTGAATAGACAAGTATATCATCTATGAAGACGACTACAAACTGGTCCAAATACTGATGGAAGACTCAATTCATTAAATCCATAAAGATAGCTGGAGCATTGGTCAATCCAAATGGCATGACCAGAAACTCGTAGTGCCTATATCTTTTTCGGAATACGGTTTTCGGGATGTCCTCCTTCCGTACCTTCACCTGAGGATATTCCGATCATAAATCTATCTTTGAGAATATCTTGGCTCCACTAAGTTGATCGAATAAGTCATCAATGTATGGCAGTGGATATTTATTCTTCACTGTTACTACATTTAAGGCTCTATAGTCAATGCATTTACGTACTGACCCATCCTTCTTTGGTACAAACAACACTGGTGCTCCCCAGGGTGATGCACTTGGTCGGATGAAACACTTCTCTTCTAGTTCTTTCAATTGTGTCTTCAGTTCATCCATCTCCTTCTTTGCCAGTCTATAAATATATGATGCTATGGGTGCTGCTCCTGGTGTTAATTCAATCGAAAATTCTACGTCTCGGTCTGGGGGTAGGCCTGGTAATTCTACTGGAAAGACATCTTGGAATTCTGAAATAAGGGGATGATAAACGACAGCATCCATTGCGAGTTATATACCATCAAGGGTTTCTATGGATCCTCGTGCCAACTCAAGTTCAGGCTGGCCGGGTACCTTAAAAAGAATGCTTCCTCCAAAACAATCGAAGAAAGCATGGTACTTGCTTAGCCAATCTATTCCAAGCATAATATCAAAAGTTGGCATAGGAAGGACTAAGAGTTGGGCATTCATCTCTCTGCCACGTATCACTATAGGACACGATCTACAAATTCTACTAATAGGTACAACTCCTCCTCCGGTGAGAATTCTAATACAACTAGGTAAAGGTGTAGAGGCAATGTTATGTTTGGCAATAAAACTAGATGATATGAATGAGTGGGTGGATCCGTATCAAACAATGTCGTAGTAGAAAAAATAAAAGCAAGAGTGATACCTGCTATGACATCAATCTCCTGATCTATGTCATCAACTTCCATTGCAAAAACTTGTTCGTTCCTCCGGGGTTGTCCCTGTCTAGCCCTCGTGAATTGATCCTCCTGTGTAGGTTGTGGTGGTCCTCGCTGAAATCCTCCTGCTGTTGGAGGTTGAGGTGCTGAAAGTACTAGTCTCTGTACTGGTGGTGGAAGTGTCTGCGGCTTTGGACAATTTCTTGCTTGGTGCTGTCCAGAATCACATCTCATACACTGTCCCAAACGGGCCCGACAGTCTCTTGAGATGTGCCCGCGTCTCCCACAATAGTTATATTGGAGCTTATCTGGAACCTGGTATGGTCCTGCTCTATGCTGATACTGTTGTTGCTGAGCTAAAGGACGTCTGATAGGTCCTTCTTATTGTGTTCTTGCTGGTCCTTGCTGCATCCTCAACTGACCTTCCTTTTCTCTGCTGATGGTTTCTTGTAATCTGGCTTCTATCAGTAACTCGGCATAAGAGATTTGGGACTGGGAGCTATTGTAGTGTTGTAACTCCTGAGTTAGTCCACGATGAAACCTCTTAGCCTTGGCCAAGTCATCTGGTGTCAAGGTAGCGCTATATTTACCGAGGCGACTAAACTCAGCATCATACTCGTCCACTATTTTGTTCCCCTGCTCCAGGTGGAGAAACTGATCGTACAATACATCTCTGACGGTGTCCGAGCAGTACTTCCTTTTAAGGCACTCCAGGAACTGCTCCAAGTCTGGTATGTACCCAACTGGCGCTCCATGGATTCCCACCAGTGATGAGCATTACCATCTAGAAGCGTCCTTATACTTGTCATCCACAGCTCTGTAGGCAGCTGTGATGCTTCTAATAACTTTCGAGTGTGAGTGATCCAGTTGGTAGTTTCCTCTGGGCTCTCAATGCCTTTGTACGGCCTCGGACCCATTTGTATAAAGTCCTTTACTGAACCGACTTTAGCTTGAGGTACTGGAGCTAATGCTTGAGCTGGTACAGTAGTCCTTGCAGCCATCCTTTCAAGTGCTGCTAGGAACTCTTGTCTTTGTTCTGCTGCTTGCTGTCTCTGTTCTTGTATCATCATCTGGAAAAATTAGAACAGTTGAGCCTGGCCATCCTGCGGTGTCGATGAGACTGGAAGGTTCCTATTAGGTGGAATGGAAAGATCAGATGGAACTGGATTGTGAACCTGTCCATCTGATCCCGAAAGTCTAGAAGTCGTTGAGGTCTCTCCTTGAGTCTGACCATTGACTCCAGGAGTTGTATCACCATCTGTGACAGTAAATTCCTTCTGCATATCCATCTCTCTGCAGGTGATGTACAACGTTTTAGAAGGAGTACAGGAAGGATACAAGCATTAGATAGAATGTAGAAGCATAAAAGATACTGGGGAATTGTCCGCGTAGTCAAAATCTCCAACATACATGAAATTATTTCCCTGCGTAAACAGCGCTTCAAGATAGTTGGCGTAAAACAGGTGGATAAGCTTCCTGCGCAAAGCAGAGCTTCAAGATAATTTGGCGTAAAGTAAGACTTCAGAGCTGTCCGCGTAAAGCAGAGAGTTGAGGTAATTTGGCATAAAGTAGGGTTTCAGAATTGTCTGGGTAAAAGTCTGTGTAAAGGGTTCCGTGCGTAAAGTTGATGTGTAAAAGATCGGCTGCGTAAAGATATGCTGCGTAAATTCTGCCTGTGTAAAAGTTCTGCGTGCGTAAATTTTGCGCATAAAGTCTTGCTACACTTTCTGCGTAAGGCTCGCGTGAAAGGTCTGCGCGTAAAAGTTGATGCATAAAATCTGTGTAAAAATCTAACATACGTTGTTGCGTAAGGTTTATACGAGGAACTCATCATGAGTTGGTCAGTCAAATCAGTGAACCTGACATCTGACAAAAGTACTGCACGATAATCGAGAGGACGGCTGTGATGATAATTTTGCACAGAGACCCAGGTTGTCGTTTAGTGACATATTTAATACAAGTCATTTTTACGCATCTAGAAGGAGAAGAAGTTGAGGCTTCGGAATACGCTGTCTACAGGAATGAGTTTTTATGCTTAAGGTGAGACAAAATCAGACACTACGTCAAAAGCTATTTCTGCACAAGGCTCGAGGCATATCTCTGCATTTAATGCAAGAGATTCGGTTCTAACTAGTCATGACTGGAAAAACTAAGATTGTGACAAATACGCTCACATCCTATCCTTATATTTTATGCTTAATCAGATTATTATACGCTGGTTACCTATTTATTCAGGAATCATCAAGTTTACGCTGGGATAGTTTACCTACATGGCTTGCATGACGTCATATAGATTGAGAAGACTAAGAAAACGTAGTTTAGCAGTTGTCATAACCGTAGCATAAAGTAGACAATCTTCTGTATAGTTTGGCTTTTACGCCAACAAATTGGTTACTCTACATAAAATAGAGGTCCCTGGTCTCAGCGTAAAGGGTTCCTGGCATAAAACTTAAGGAAGAATGAGGTTTCAGTCAAGCATGGATGAGATCCTTATACTCTATTCCTATACGCAGGCTTGTTTGGTACAGTTACGTAACCAAGACAATATATTCAGGACCTGCATGGGCCACCACTAAAAACATGTCACGCCCCAGTCCCAAAATACGTAGGACTAGGAATATGTAACACGCCCAGCCGTATGGATACTAACTCCAATATATGGAAATCATATACACACGTACGCTATAAATGAATATGCAATCCACCAGTGGTAATATATTGTCACAACAAGTCACACACAATCTATATCTCATCCATAATATAAATAATAAGTAGGAACAAAGAGCTGAATAACAATAACTGGATATCCAAGATAAGTATCAAGTTTGATAGTCGGGTGGAAACAAATCCACTACAAAACGACTATACTGAGGTAGTAACAAAATCTCTAAATAGTGGAAATAATCACAACTACTCTGAGGGTAAGACCTCCTCAGTCTGGTAAGTAGAGTCAGGTCCAGGTCCGTACTCCTGTGGATACTCCTGCTTGTCCATATCTGGAAAGGGACCAGGTCCTCAGAGGGACGTAACAAGATACATAATAACATGCCAATAAGTACTGAAATATAAACATCCCATGGGTCACCTAACCGTCTAAGTGAATGCAATTTGAGAACAACTTTTCCAACGCGTGGGCTATCTGGCCATAATGGGATTGGCATGATTCTCTCGGAGAATCAGGGGCCTACAAGCGTACCGTCTTTTGAACGGCAAAGGTCGCCTGCAATATATAGGATCACAACCACCCGTTTCTTCAGCAGAGAATCCGTGCGAACTAGGAAAAGTATAAAAGAGCCCAAACGCCTTACTTGTTGTTCTCCCCATCCCATGCTCTAAGCATGCCACATCTATGACATGATAAAACCTCTAAATAACTGCCAGGTCTACTAGCATACAAAATTTTTATCAGCAGTCATCCCTAACGTACGACCAATACATACAGGAGGCCAGACCTGTCACGCAGTCCGTGATCTATATGAGACTCACACTCGTGTAACAACTGTGTCACAGTCAATGAATCTAATGATGCTCCATAATCCTGGGGTGGTCTCATAAAATAGGTCCAAAATCTACATAAATGAACATCTATATAAGCTGAATTAAATATGCATGTATTAACTGGAATATAAATAACAGTACAATGATAAGGTATACTTGCCAAGCAAAAGTTCTGAAGAGTGCAACGTCCAACACAGTATTTTAGTTCATTGTAAGAAGAAGTGGGGTCAGGGTTTGGAAGAGTTATAATAACACACACATATATATAGTGATAAGAGGCGGTGGGAAAACTTAGTGTTTAAGAAACTACTGCTGCTGCTGTTTTCTTTTCATTGGTTTAGATTTTGGTTAAGGGGTGTTTAGTAATTACAGGTAAAGAGGCGGTGGGTTGCTGCTGATATTTTCCTATTGGGTTTGGGTTAATGGTTTTCGGGTTGAGATCTAATAGGAATCCAACCCATTTTCTTTTACTTCCCTTTCTAATAAACTATATATATATATATATATATATATATATATATATATATATATATATATATATATATACTTAGTAATTTCTAGAATTTATATTAGTGCATATGCAACTGTACAAAGGGTCTCCTACATGGAATAATTTTAGAAAAAATTTATAATAGCTCCATAATACTCTAAATGCTCAAAAATCTCAAAATAAAATATAATAAAATCTATTCTCTCTATTTAGCTCATAACTACTATAAATAATAAATTATATAATTAATAATAATAGAGAAATACGATTTTCAGAATTAGGGTTCTTACAGGGAGAGGAGGTGGTTGTGAAGTCGACGAGGGGAGGCTGTGGTCGAAGAGGAGAAGCTCAGGGGGTCCGGCGAGTCGTCATGGGGAAGAGGGTGATGGGTTCAGGGAGGAGATGGTGCTGGTGATGGTTGTTTCAGGTCGAGGTCTGGTGCAGCCGCGGTTCAGGCGAGTTCAACGGGGGAAGACGGCTGCTCGGCGAGGGGATGAGGGTGGAGACTTGGTGGCGATCGGGTTTAGAGTCAGGCGGAGGTTCAACTCCGGTTAGCGGGGATCTCAGGCTACAGGAAGAAGATGGAAGAGAAGACGGGGATGAGTCTCAGGCGGGGAGACGTGCAGGCGGGTCGGGGTCTGTTCGAGTCGGGGGAGAGGTTATCGGAGACAACGGTGGTGGCGGCGAGTCGTGGAGAGGTGCTGTTGGTCGAGGTGCAGGGAGGAAGGAAGAGGAGGCTCGGGTGTTCGGTGGAGGAATGGCCAGAGACAACGGTGGGAAAAGGAGTCATGGTGGTGGACGAAGGGGAGTCGGGGTTGCAGGAAGGTGGTGGACTCGTCGGGATGGCCGTGGTCGGGCTCGGCTTCATGCGAGGAGGGAACGACGGTGATCAGGCGGAGGAAGGAGGACAGGGAGTAGGAAGGAGATGGGTGGATGGTGCAGTCGGCCGGAGGAGTGAAGGCTGTGGAGGGATCGGGGTGACTGGCCGGAGTTGGCCGTGCTGTCGTTGGCTCAGTCCAGTCGAGCGGGGTTGGGTATCCGCGGGTCTCAGGCGAGGATGGCGGGCTGAGGTGGCGTGCTCAGGCACGTTGAATGGAATGGGGTTGGCGAGGTGGTCGAGTGCTGGTGGTGACGGGGCTGCTCCGGCGAGGGATCCGGCCAGGTCTGAGAAAGGGGATGAACAATAGGGGGCGGTTGGTTTTGGGTTTAGGTATTATAGAAAAGGAAAAGAAAAGGAAAAAATGTATTTATATATGTGGAAACTAGGGTTGGGGTTGACCTAAAAAGGTGGGCTTGGTCAACATCCTACTTGGGATGGGCTTGGCTTCACATGGGGATGTTTGGAGGACTAGGATTTGCATTGTTTAAAATGCATGGCTAGGATTAGATGAGGGGGGGTGATGTTGTGTGCTACACACTCCAAAAATTATGAGAAAAATTCACATAAACAAATAATGAAGGGAAAATGGTTTCTTCATATATTGTGTCCAATGGTGTGGACATCTCAATGCACTTTTGCATAAAAGCGTCCAACAATTGCAAAATTGCACAAAGATAAAAATTAGATTAAATTAATTAAAATTATTATAATTGGTGTTCTAAAATTAATTAGAAGTACATGGAGCTAGAATTAGGTGGGACACAAGTATCATGGACATAGAGGTCTCGGGATAGAATATTATCATAATTTGGGTTGCATAAAATGGGTCAAGATTGTGTCCCCAATTTTGATTGGAACGCACAAGGATACAAAGTCGTATTTATTTAGAATTAAATATAAACGTCTGCGACGAATATCGTGCGACTAAAATGTAGCACAAGATAGCATAATTATAAGGTATACAAAGGTCAGAATAGAAGGCGGGCACGTCTAGGACAAGGGTATAAAATTTGTAGAAAGGTAATGGCTAATATAGTGCTCCAATTATCGAAGCAACGATAAAGTGCACTAAGTGATATAAATATTACAAATTCATCTAAAACACCGTGTTCTATTTCTAATTGGATTCAAACTAGCCCTAGTCTCTCTATCTAAGCTAAGTAGGCCTAATTTTGGTCGAGAGAGTTTATAATCTACCCAACTTAAAATAATTTCGTCCTCGAAATTAACTAAGGTATAATTTGTCAAATTCTTCACATTCTTATATAAGGCAAGTCAATCGCAATCTCTTTGCAATAATTTAAAATCTATTCAAATTCATCGCAATCACCTTCAGAATTAAATTAACCATTGTTTAAATCAAAATTCAACATATCGTACTATCTTCTCGATTTTTAAATAATCAATCATCCAAATCTAATTCAAATCTATATGACATCCCACATAAAAATTTATATCGCAATCTCCAACTATCATAATCTCCTCTAGAAAATAATTTTAATCAAATATTATTTCTATTTTGTCACTACCCAATTCTAGAAAATAGGATTTTCTTTTTATTTTAATTTGATAAATTGTGTATTGATCATAAATAATTGTATTTATATTTAATTAGTGGTTATATTTATTTTTATTGGTTGTTTTAGGGTTTTGGCTAGTTTGGACCCATGTCAGACCCCTAGTGTACCCATGTCAGACCCAACCAACACCCTTGTCAAACTTATTTATTGGGTTAGAATAGTTATTATATTTTTATTAGTTAATTGGAGAGTTTTGGATTAGTTAGAATGTGTTTAGAAAACCCTAAGCCTAAACCCAAGTTGGATGACTTAATGGAGGGCATTTTAGTCATTATGTTATATGTAACCCTACTTAATGTACATGGCCGACCCCCCTAACCCTAATTCCACATGCTTGGCCGAAAACCCCCATTCCATTTTACTTCTTCTTCTTCTTCTTCTTCTTCTTCTTCTTCTTCTTCTTCACTCTTCTCTACATTCTCTTCTTCTTCCTTCTTCCAATTTTCTCCATCCCAAGTAAGTTCTTCACCCCTCTTCTCTTCCTTCATCTACTTCTTCCATAGATGTAAACTCTAACCCTTCTTTTTCCCCTAAGCTAGGTGTGTAGAGCCTAGACTTGGTGTAGAGGCTTGGCTTGGAGGCTTGAGGGTGGTGATTTCTAGGGTTTTGGAGACTTTGGCCTTGGGATTCCAACTCCCAAGAGGTAAACCCTAACTTTTCTCTTAGTGATTACTCTAATATAGTGTAATTAGTAGTTTAGTACTTTTCTAGACCTTAGGGCTACCCATGGGAGAAAGTTAGAGCTTATTTGGTTGTGTTTGGAGACTTTGACATTAGGTTTTGTGTCAATTTTGGATAAAATTCGAGATTGGCCCAATTTTGGGTGATGCCCTAGGTTAGACGGACCTAGGTAGACGTGCTCGGGTGTCTTGAGGGTAAGTACGTGTCCTCGTTCGGACACGTGAGATCGTATCGCGAAGATTTGGCATTTCGGGCAATTTAGGAGTTTTTTGTCGTCGTGGGTTCCACATGCATGCGGGTTTTTGTCACGGACCTAGAATCGGAGAGTTAGCATTTTTTTTCTAGGTTCTAGACATCGATTAGAACTCGTGGATAAATTTTTGGTCAATTTCGAGTAGGTTTGGTGTGCGTTTCACGAGGTATCGCGAGCCGCACACCAAGTGTTCGTCGAAATGATCAAATAGCCATTTTGACTTGGTTTCTAGGTTTCGGGCTTGTGCGCGGATTGGTTTAGCTTCGGGGAGTGTATATTAGAGTTTTCAAGTTATATTTTATATATATATATTTATATATATGTGTTTGGGTGGTTGTGCGTGTGTTGGTGGGGTGTTGGTGTAGTTTTGTGTGTTTGAGTGTTAAAATGTGTGTTTGTGTGTGAGTGTGCGGTTATATATATATATATATATATATATATATATATATATATATATATATATATATATATATAGGTATAGGTATAGGTATATGTATAGATATATATATAAGTGTATATATATATATATATATATATATATATATATATATATATATATATATATATATATATATATATATATATATATATATATATATATATATGTTCGTGTTATATATATATATATATATATATATATATATATATATATATATATATATATATATATATATATATATATATATATATATATATATATATATATATATATATATATATATATATGTGTGTGTGTGTGTATGTAAGTGTGTGTATATATATATATATATATATATATATATATATATATATATATACACACTTACATACACACACACATACATGTATATATATATATATATATATATATATATATATATATATATATATATATATATATGTGTGTGTGTGTGTGTGTGTGTGTGTGTGTGTGTGTGTGTGTGTATATATGTGAGTGTGTGTTTATATATATATATATATATATATATATATATATATATATATGTGTGTGTGTGTGTGTATGTGTGTGTGTGTGTAGATATGTATATATATGAGTGTGTATATATATATATATATATATATATATATATATATATATATATATATATATATATATATATATATATACACACTCATATATATATGTATGTGTGTGTGTGTGTGTGTGTGTGTGTGTGTGTGTAGAGTGTCGATGTGTGTGGTGTGTCGAGGGAGAGTAAGATAGTGAGATAGGCAGAGAGCTAGAGAGGGGGGGCATGTAAACTCCCTCACCCAAAATAGATATTTTGTGTATATTTTATATTATTATATTTATTATAGATGTTGAATTTATTTAGAGTATTCTCTTAGTTAATTAGAAAATAAATTTTTTAGTATATTTACTTATATAAATATTTATTTAGAATTAATTTTAGGCTATTTTAGATTATTGGGATTTTTCCATAATTTTTAGTTAATTAAAAACTAGTAACACTAATTTTCTAGGACTTTGAAGAATTCATTTTATGTTCAAACTTAATTTAAAATATCCCAAAAAAATTTTTAGGTTCTAAATAGTCAAATATATTTTCTAGAATTTTCTGGGAATTTTTTGAATATTTTTAGTATTTATTGGGAGTTATTTAGACTAATGACTAATTTTTAGGACTTCTAGAATTTATTGTGCAAGACCATGTATATAGAATGGACCCACATAAATTTTTTAGTGTTTATAATATTATTATATATTTTCTGTAATTATTTCAGAATTTTTAGAATATATTTAATATTTTATATTATTTAAATATTTAAAACTAATTTTTAGAGCTTCTCCTAATTATAGTAGGAAATCTATGAATATAAAATTATCTCAAATATTTTTCTAGGGTTTTTCGGTTCAAAATATATTTTTTGCAATTTTTCCAGATTTTTATGATTATTTTTAATGTTTATTTTGAGCTATTTAGATTTAAAACGACTTAAATAATGTTTTGATAAAGGCAAATCAAAAATAAATAATATAAATAAAACCATCCAATCAGATTCTGACACATGTCAGCCTATAGATATTCATTCAACCACAGGTACATATATATATATATATAATATATAATAACCCTAATTATCTCATTATTTTAGAGAGAGAGATTTGGGAGAATTGTCATCTAGGGTTTTTTTCATCTTCCAGAAGCCATTGCGTATAGCTCCGGACTCCAAACGAGGCCTAGTTTCTTGCATTAGAAAGATATTGAGGTTAGCTTTCTGATTCTATAAATTGTTTTTCAAAATTATTAGTATTAAATTCTGGAAAATTCGTACAGTACATTATGTCCAAAAATAGACGTGTTTTGATGTTTTCGCAATTTTTGGAGAACCCGGAATCGCAATCATGAACCGTTTAAAGTTTCGGAAAGCTAATGTCGAGATCATCGACATATATTTTTTCCAGAATTTAATTCGAAATATTTACATACTGTTAATTCTGTAGAACTTCTAGGTTAGAATTTAACCATCGGTGCACAATACAAAATTTGTATGTGCCAGAATTCCCAAACGAATTTGAATTCGGACGAGCCGTAAATTCCAGTATGTTTTTGATGCTGAAATCTATAGGAAATCATGCATGAAAGTCGAGTTTGTGTCGGTTGACTTTTTGGTCAACAGATCGCCTCGATTTGCGTACCATGAGTCTCGAGTTGATAAAATTTAGTTTCTTTGGACAAAATTTAGGAATTAACATAAAAATTAGAATAATAAGATTAAAATAGGATTTTAGAGTAATTATTCCAGAATTAAATAAATTAAAATAAATTATCTTTTGACGTGATAAATTTGTAATACATAGGCTATTTGGACTGTGACTTAGACTCTGATTCATACCAGCAACAGGACCCCAGGCAAGTATACCTTGCCAAATCCTGTAGTTTTTGCTACTTATCTCTTGGACTTATTTATGCATCGTCGTGCAAGATACTTGTACAATATTTGCATGCTTCCCTTTTCAGTGGTTATTTCCTGGTCGTATATAGTTTCTTGATGCGCTTTTCATATTTGATTTGTTCCTGCTGCTCTAGTCTTATTTTCTTGTTTTACGTGTATGTACATTATTTGCTCTGTTCCATGGATCACTATTTGTTCTATAGACATATGGTGATGGTATATGATTACCCTACGCTTCCTTGAGTTGACTCGGTTGGTTACTTTAGTTCCTAGATGATCGTTATTAGGCACTGACTACACTTGAGCATTCTCGATTGTGAGTACCCATTGTGCTGTGATAGAGACTGGTTCATTTGACTACCTCACTCGTGAGCTCCCATAGGGCTGCGAAAGAGCGATACTATAGATTGGGAGTCCCCATTGGCCTACTTTCTATAGGACCGTGATCTCCCATTGAGTTGCGGTTACCCCAATTTATTTGTAGTCATATTTGATAGCACCATCGGTACGCCACCATCTTAGATACAGTGATTTTTCGTGTCTTATTTGCTCTCTTGTGTTTACTTTCTTGTCTATCTTGCATATTCATTTACTGTACTTTTGGCTCGTATTCTTTTGTATCTTGTTACGTCCCTCTGAGGACCTGGTTTTGTTCTCCAGATTTAGCAGACGAGGAGCACCCAAAACTTTACGGACCTACACCAGATGAGGGTACGATAGCAGTTGATGGCCCTGCTTATACTTAGTTACTTTCTAGCATGTTTTAGTTATATTTCCTTGTCTCTATTTTTCCATTTATCGGTAGTGGATTTGTCTCCACCCGACTTAGTATTATTTCTTGCTGGATATTCGACAGTATCTTTACTTTCAGCATTTATTCCAGTTTGCTATTTAGTTCATATACTGTTCTGTTGTGGATGAGATTAGTATAGACTGTGCCTTGTATCATTGGACCTACTTATTGTTACATTATAGCTTAAGCATGTCCCGATGGATCCATTAGATTGGGTTGTCCATCGGTGTGTGCTGCTGGCCATTATCACGTGTCCGGTCCCTCGGTATTTTGGGACTGGGGCGTGACATGGTTTTTGTGGTGGCCAATGCAGGTCTACGACTAAATTGTTCGGTTCCAACTTAGAAACCGAGCAAGCCTGCACCTAGGATTAGAGTATAGGATCTCATCCACAACTGACTATGACTCATCCTCCTTCCAATCCATTCCATTGAATAATTGCATCATGCTTGATTCATGTGCCTTCTCATTAGTTCCTTAAGTATAGCCTTCTCCTAAAATATAGAAGTCCATGTTGATAGAATGATAAGTAGGGTAATATTTCTATTAAGAGTACAGCTAGAGTATTGACACCCCACTAAGTCTAGAATATCTAGTGAACTCTAAAATTCCTTATCTCTAGAATTGGTTTACCATTACCCCCTGATGAATTATGAAGACTTGAGAGTAGTATAGACACTACTAGAGTTAGTTAGAACTTTTACCATAATGTTTGACCCTAGTATTGAGGAACCAATAGGAAACCAAAATTTTATATTAGGACTGAACCTAACCTTCACAGTTAGAGAAGTATTGGAGAACTACAAATTTAGGTTCTTGTCTTGAGATAAGCAGACAGTACCTTAGAAAGCCAAGAGCAATGTATAGAATATTTTCCTAATTATACCTCAAACCTAGCAACTAGCATACCACTTTCCCTTAGAAAATCATGATGCTATCTAGAGCCCCTATTCTAATTTCATATATTGCTCCTCTGCGACCATAGCGCTCGTTAGAGTGCGACGACTGATTACATTTCTTCTCTTCATCTTTCAACTCATGCCAACTAACCCTTCTGATTATAGACCAAGTGATTTTATTCTATGCTAGGATATATATATAGCTTGCTAGGATTAAAGCTGTAGTCTTGAATTTGAAAAATTTGTGCTTGGTAGTTAGAGTTCGATAAGTTTGAGTTAATCTTGTAGATTGTGACCCGATGATTATCCCTTAGTGTTAAATCACGTAAATTGTACCCCCACCTCAATATAAGTTATATTCCCTTTCCCTTGAGACTAATAACCTTTCCATTCTCGCTATTGACACATGTTCTATGAGCACTATGATTAAGACTTAAGGTGACCCTTACCTATATAATGCAATAGGAGACCCTAATAAGTACTAAGATCTTTTCTCATATACCCTAATAAGAGTTTCTATTCTATTTTACATGTGCAAGGTTATTTGCAGGATCCTCTTAAGACTGTCACAGTAGTAGTTTAATTCTTATAAGTTGGGTAGTATGCTTCACAACCTAGTACCACATAGTCCACTTGACCCATCGAGATAGTGTAATTGAATGACATTAATTGTATACTAGCATAAGACGACAGTATTTATTCAGACAATAGAATTTAGAGGTCCTTGCCCTGTTTGATTGACTAGCGACTTAGACAAGGAAGTTGTATGATAACTGTAGAGATTGTATAGTCTTAACTTCTTGTGGACTCGAAATATGCTGTGACTTCTTTCATCATGATCTAGCGCATTTATATTTTACAACTACCTTGACTTATGCTGCTATTTTATAGCCTACTTTTGCAAGTTTATTCTTCATCGAGCTTGTTCATGACAAACGTATTATTGGGGAGGCCCACAATAATACATTTCAGAATCAGTGTATTAAGGTCTAGCTAACCTTAGTATGCTTGATTCGTCCTTCGTAACGCTACTTTACGTGGATTGAGATATGTAGTGATTAGTAGACGAATATACTTGCTCTAGACATGTCTGACATATCGTATCGGTTACATAACTGTGCTAATACGAGCAGTCGAACAAAGGATTACCAAAATAGGATTTCAATCCACAACAGCTTTAACAATTCCCATTTGAATTCTTTAAACGCCTTGATCCCGATACTTCTATTCTATTACGCTGCCCTTGAACTCTTTATTATTGGCCACCGTCTTCCCTTATTTCGGAAAGACGAAACCTCGTGCTTGATAAAGTTTGATACGCAGAGAGTACTGGATATACCCCATAGGCCGATCACATATTTGAAGATTATTCTTCCGTAATTAAGGACATATCATCTATGATATAATCGACATTGAAGTTTTGAGGATTGAATTACATGAGTAAATAAATTAAGAAATATTTTCTTAAAGTATATAGCCTTATGTGATAGATGGATAACTTCCAAGTTGGGTAGCAGTGCATTGTCAACTCGAGGGAAATTTCTTTTAGATTATGATCGAGTAAGATTAGATTGGGAGAGGTTTAAGCCATTTTAAATTTTAAGAATTTTAGAAGAATGACTAAGATGATGAGGATCAATGAATTTTAAAATCTTGATATTGAGGACCCCATATTTATACCTTAGGTACATAATTTAAATTTTGAATAATGAAAGTAAAATCATCAATTGGAGTTTAGAGGATAAAAATATAGAATTTTAGACTTGAACATTGGTGGACTGTATTTAAATTATTTTTCAATTTGATGATTTAAATTAAGAATTAAAATTTGATGGTTGGACTACCTATTTGAAATATTGAGGATGTGAATGGAATTTAAAAAGTTGAAGAATACAAAAATTTATAAGTAAAAATAGGAATAATATTGGACTCGAATTACTTCTAGAGGAGATTATGATAGTTGGAGATCGTGAGGTAAAATTTGATATGGGTTATTTAAATCTTGAAGATACTATATGGATTCAATTTAAATTTGGATATTGATGATTTGGAAAAGTGAGAAGAGATTACAATGGGTATAATTTTGATTTGAACAATGATTATCTTAATTTTGAAATGATCGTGATAGATTTGAATAGATTTTGTTATTTAAATTTTTGGAAGAGATTGCGATTGACGTACCTTATGTACGAATGTGAAGGATTTAACAAATTATGCCTTATTTTAATTTCGAGGACGAAATTATTTTAAGTTGGGTAGATTGTAAACTCCCTCACCCAAAATAGGTATTTTGTGTATATTTTATATTATTATATTTATTATAGATGTTGAATTTATTTAGAGTATTCTCTTAGTTAATTAGAAAATAAATTTTTTAGTATATTTACTTATATAAATATTTATTTAGAATTATTTTTAGGCTATTTTAGATTATTGAGATTTTTCCATAATTTTTAGTTAATTAAAAACTAGTAACACTAATTTTCTAGGACTTTGAAGAATTTATTTTATGTTCAAACTTAATTAAAAATATTCCAAAATTTTATTTTAGGTTCTAAATAGTCAAATATATTTTCTAGAATTTTCTGGGAATTTTCTGAATATTTTTAGTATTTATTGGGAGTTATTTAGACTAATAACTAATTTTTAGGAATTCTAGAATTTATTGTGCAAGCCCAGATATATATAATGGACCCACATAAATTTTTTAGTGTTTATAATATTATTATATATTTTCTGGAATTATTTCAGAATTTTTGGAATATATTTAATATTTAATTTTATTTAAATATTTAAAACTAATTTTTAGAGCTTCTCCTAATTATAGTAGGAAATCTATGAATATAAAATTATCTCAAATATTTTTGTAGGGTTGTTTGGTTCAAAATATATTTTTTGTAATTTTTTTAGATTTTTATGATTATTTTTAATGTTTATTTTGAGTTATTTTGATTTAAAATGACTTAAATAATGTTTTGATAAATGCAAATCAAAAATAAATAATATAAATAAAATCATCCAATCAGATTCTAACACATGTCAGCATATAGATATCCATTCAGCCGCAGGTACATCTATATATATATAATATAATAACCCTAATTATCTCATTATTTTAGAGAGAGAGAGATTTGGGAGAATTGTCATCTAGGGTTTCTTCATCTTCCAGAAGCCATTGCGCATAGTTCCGGACTCCAAACGAGGCCTAATTTTTTGTGTTAGAAAGATATTGAGGTTAGATTTCTGATTATATAAATTGTTTTTCGAAATTATTAGTATTAAATTCTAGAAAATTTGTAGAGCACAGCATGTCCAAAAATAGACGTGTTTCGATGTTTTCGCAATTTTGGGAGAACCCGGAATTGGAATCACGAACCGTTTAAAGTTTCGGAAAGCTAATGTCGAGATCATCCATATATATTTTTCCCAGAATTTAATTCGAAGTATTTACATACTTTTAATTCTGTAGAACTTCTAGGTTAGAATTTAACCATCGGTGCATAATACAAAATTTGTATGTGCCATAATTCCCAAAGGAATTTGAATTCGGATGAGCCGTAAATTTTAGTATATTTTTTGATGCTGAAATATACAGGAAATCATGCATGAAAGTCGAGTTTGTGTCGGTTGACTTTTTGATCAACAGATCGCCTCGATTTGCGTGCCATGAGTCTCGAGTTGATAAAATTCAGTTTCTTTGGACAAAATTTAGGAATTAACATAAAAATCAGAATAATAAGATTAAAATAGGATTTTAGAGTAATTATTCCAGAATTAAATAAATTAAAATAAATTATCTTTTGACGTGATAAATTTGTAATATATAGGCTATTTGGACTGTGACTTAGACTCTGATTCATACCAGCAACAGGACCCCAGGCAAGTATACCTTGCCAAATCCTGTAGTTTTTGCTACTTATCTCCTGGACTTATTTATGCATCGTCGTGCAAGATACTTGTACAATATTTGCATGCTTCCCTTTTCAGTGGTTATTTTCTGGTCGTATATAGTTTCTTGATGCGCTTTTCATATTTGATTTGTTCCTGCTGCTCTAGTCTTATTTTCTCGTTTTACGTGCATGTACATTATTTGCTCTGTTCCATGGATCACTATTTGTTCTATAGACATATGGTGATGGTATATGATTACCCTACACTTCCTTGAGTTGACTCGGTTGGTTACTTTAGTTCCTAGATGATCGTTATTAGGCACTGACTACACTTAAGCATTCTCGATTGTGAGTACCCATTGTGCTGCGATAGAGACTGGTTCATTTGACTACCTCACTCGTGAGCTCCCATAAGGCTGCGAAAGAGCGATACTATAGATTGGGAGTCCCCATTGGCCTACTTTTTATAGGACCGTGATCTCCCATTGAGTTGCGGTTACCCCAATTTATTTGTAGTCATGTTTGATAGCACCATCGGTACGCCACCATCTTAGATGCAGTGATTTCTCGTATCTTATTTGCTCTCTTGTGTTTACTTTCTTGTCTATCTTGCATGTTCATTTACTGTACTTTTGGCTCGTATTCTTTTGTATCTTGTTACGTCCCTCTGAGGACCTGGTTTTGTTCTCCAGATTTAGCAGACGAGGAGCACCTGAAACTTTACGGACCGACACCAGACGAGGGTACGATAGCAGTTGATGGCCCTGCTTATACTTAGTTAATTTCTAGCATATTTTAGTTATATTTCCTTGTCTCTATTTTTCTATTTATCGGTAGTGGATTTGTCTCCACCCGACTTAGTATTATTTCTTGCTGGATATTCGATAGTATCTTTACTTTCAGCATTTATTCCAGTTTACTATTTAGTTCATATATTGTTCTGTTGTGGATGAGATTAGTATAGACTGTGCCTTGTATCATTGGACCTACTTATTGTTACATTACAGCTTAAGCATGCCCCAATGGATCCATTAGATTGGATGCTGGCCATTATCACGTGTCTGGTCCCTCGGTATTTTGGGACTGGGGCATGACAGGACAACAGCAGAATGGAGGAGCTGTAGCAGCAGCTAGCTGCAGCATTGTCAGCAAAATGGGCAGCAGGCAGCAGCAGCAACAGCTTAGGGGCATAGTAGCAGCAGCAGTGAGTGAGGGAGATATATATATATATATATATATATATATATATATATATATATATATATATATATATATATATATATATATATGTAGATGGAGATATATATATATATGAGATGGGTAATGGATATATGTATATATGTATGTGTGATATATATATATATAGATATGAAAATAGATATATACATATGTGTTTAGATATATATATTTGCCTAGATATATATATATATATATATATATATATATATATATATATATATATATATATATATATATATATATATATATATATATATATAGTTATCTAGTTAGTTAGTATATATATATAGTTATCTAGTTAGTTAGTGTTAGAGAAGGGTAAGTTAGATATCTCAATACCTTGAGATATCAAGGTATTGAAGGTAACTTGGGATACTCAAGATATTGGGTATCGGGGCGAGGTTTTGAGCGTTTGCCTAGGAATGAGATTAGAGTTGGGTTATATGTATAGGTGTATATATCTATACGTGTTAGTATATGCATTAGTGGATTTATGCGGGGTATATAACATAGGTTGAGATATCGGATACCAAGGGTATCCCGGTATCTCAAGGAGGCGAGTTTGAGGGTTAACTAGCTTAATGAGATAGTTTTGACATAGAATTTTAGGGGCACCCTAGTTTGACCTAGAGTTGACCGTAATTGCCCCCGTTGACCATAAAAGTCAATGTTTGATCTAGTTTTGACCCAGAGTTGACTCTTTGGACCCCAGGTTGACTTTTTGATCCAGATTTCACCCTCCCAGACCCCCTGCCGCCGTCCCAGGCCGTGTCACGCCCCGATCTCCCGCAGACAAATCGGCCATTCCCGCTAGGCGGGAATCACCCTCGCCAGCGCTCCCACGGAACGATCGCTTGACCCATCCGGGCGTGATGCCGCACGAACGTGATCCACGCCCGTGCAAGGCCATGGTTCATTGGCTGGCGGTTAGAGTTCTAAGCCACAGAGTCGCACAGATTGTCCGAGTGCAGCAGAGTCATGAACGCATAGGCGATCGGTAACAGATTCACTGAGTCGACAAATATAGCGGAAGCATTGAAACACAAGTTGAAGTAAAGCAAGCTCTTTTATTGATATGAACATGTGTTACAGGCGACGTATAGCCGAGATTACAAGTCGCTCAAGCCTCTCTCTCTGAAACAGTAAAAGCGTGCCAAGTGGCTACAACAGTGGAATGTTTGTAGAGGCGATGTTCAGGCGAGTTCGGGCTATGTTCACAATATTATGTCTTGTATATGTGCTTTAGTCCCGGACGCACCGTTGCTTTGGAGTGATGTCCACGCCTTAGCACGCACGTTGGAGGCGTCCACACCGAACGAGGTTCTCCCGCACCCTGCATACAAACTGGTGGATTATCAGTACATTGAATGCACTGGTGGGGAAGCTACTCGCCCGCTCGACAAATCCAAACACGTAATACAGGTTCCGTGCACAACTATTAAGTTGTCTTTCTAGTTGCCTTAGGATCAGTTTTATGTAAATATTGAATAGCCTAACGTGTCGGGCAGTGCGCCGTGCGATATTTGAGGAAACACGGCGAGACTTACCATCTCCTTCCCTGTCCAAGGCAAACATTGTTAATTCAAGCACGGGCAAGTATAAGTATTCAGGAGCATAGCATATGCAACATGCAAACACGAGAGTCATTGAACGGGACAGTATTTGGTGTGCTCAGTTGTTCTTTGATGCGATGCGATGACTCGCACGCGGATAGCCGCTAAGCGAGGATGACTTATCTATATGAACATGAGTCGCTGGCAAAGCCATAAAGGACTAATCCCAGACGAGAGTGGAACGCAACGAGAGCACACGATGCGCTACGAACCATCTCGCCCGTACACGATGGATTGCATATGTAGTCCAAGGCCAAGATGGAATGCAACCATGTACACGATATGTTGCAAACCATCTCGCCAGTACACGATAGACTACACATGATGTGATCCTAGGCCAAGTGGAATGCAACCGAGTACACGATATGCTGCAAACCACTCGCCTGCACACGATGAACCACACTTGAGTTCCATCCGGATCGGAGCGGCCCCAGTGCCCCGGTGACCGTTCGTGGAACTATGCCTCATTTCCGAGTTGTCCGCGACATGCAAGTCAGGGTTAAACCAATCTCAGGCAACACGATTTATTTCACCAATCTCAGGCAACACGATTTATTTCACCAATCTCAGGCAACACGATTACACGATTATTTGACCAATTTCAGGCAACACGATTACACGTTCAGTGAGTAACTTGTCTTGATGCATTCCCCTGGTTCGGGGCTGCCTTGGGTGACCTAACGGTCCCGGATACTTGCAGGTTCGTTCAGGCACGGAACGACTACGTAGTAGTCTTCCGTGGGTTTGAATGAAAACATGGCAACATTACAAGCAGACAAGCATGCGTTTCTAAGAAACATAAGCAGGCACGTTGCTCGGACCCGAAGGTAAGCCGAAAGATAAAATCGTTAGGGACTTAGCATGCGAGGGTCTGAATATAAGCAGTATTTCATTTCCCATGTTCCAGCATAGCAATACAAGTTGGGATTATTCCCTTAGCTAGGTGCGTTGGATTTATTAGCATGCAGGGGGTGAATCACCTAACGACTAGCATGAATATTCCAGATTTTATATGTGCTGGCTAAGCAAAGACAAGTTTACCGTAGCCACCCACCTTAGCGATAATTTGCCTCGGTAGAGCGATACGTCAAGCGAGCCTCTGAAAGTCCAAGCCGGATTCCTGTAGGGACAAGTCTGGATATCCTTTGCTTCTTGTTTGAGGCAAAGCCGGTCGGGACAGTTGCACTATTGCCGTTTAAGTCGGCAGTCCGCTTGAATAGAACGGGGTGTTACAGGCCGCCTGCCGCCGCTGTCAGGCTGCTGCTGCTGCTGTTGCACCTGCTGTAGTTACTGTCGCTGCTGCCATTAACTGCTGCTCGACGCCGGAGCTCCGCCGACCGCCGACGAGCGTGCACTTCGATGAGGCAGACTCCCCCCCGTTCCGCCATGCCTAGGTAACCACCTGATTTCCTTTTCCTTCATTGTATAGTTGCGTAGTTGTATCATCGTGTCTCTGAGTCGTGTGTCGACACGAGCAAATTAATATGAATTATATATGTGTATGTAGGTATGTTAATTAGATTAGAATAATAATTAATAAGTTAGTAATTAATACATTAATAATTACCCTAATCACATGACCTATTATTTTTAAGACTTGTAATTCACCTGAAAACCTAGACATTAACCAAGTATGCTTGACATGGGAAATAAGGATCGATTCTTGTACAAAACATAAGTAGTTTCGTAACCCATAACTTGGTAATTTATTGTCGTGAGAGACTCGGTAACTAAGGACAGGACACGTGTGCACCTTAGCTACGTGCACACGCGACTCTGTAGTCGACCTGCCATTATCTTGTGTCAGTACCTAAGAGCAGCGTCATAAGTTGTGTGTATGTATTGCTTAGTGTTTGATGACAGTATTTGCTATATTATATTGTGTGTTTAGGGTCATTGGACCAGCCATGAGAGACTGCAGGAGCAGGCTATTGGCATTCACAGCTTGAGGACCCAGGCAAGATACATTGCCATATTTATTGATTAAATTAAATGATGCATATATTGTATGATATCTTGTTGCTTTATTTCATATGACAGTGCGCGTCCGAGATTGACTCGGGTGCAGTCGACAGATGCGTCGATGAGTAGTGTACTTGACCTAGTCATTAGCAGACTTACCCCATTGGGAGGATACTCTAATATCTTCCGAGACCGACACTCTTACACGTTTCACAATGATAAATTCATATTGGGATGCGGGTTCGCGTACTCGACTAGCTATCGGTGCGTGTGACATACATCACGGTTAGTGCATAATTTAGGATTTTGTATTAGTAGAGACTTGGCATATAGATACGTGGTATGCACATCGAGTATTCGACTTTTATATTTACATTGGACGGAGAGGACAACTTGTAGGCGTATGGGACACACATATTGGAATTCGTAGTATCCGGAGGAGCCACGGATCCAATGACTCCCTTTATGCAGGTGCCTCGTTCTTCGGAGCGGTATGGACATTATATTATTCAGATGTCCCGTTCTTCGGAGCGGTATGGACGTTATATTATTTAGATGCCCTATTCTTCGGAGCGGTATGGACGTTATATTATGCAGATGCCCCATTCTTCGAAGCGGTATGGACGTTATATGCCTATGCCTACCCATACGTACCAATATTGTCCTCATATTACATTCACTTAGATGGTTAGCACACCCTTTATTGCATTTATTTTATTCAGTATTTATATATGTGGCATATTTCTATGTATCTTGTTATGTCCCTCTGAGGACCTGGTACCTTTTCAGATTTGGACGAGGCATATTATCCCACAGTGTACGGCCCCGGACAGGAGACGAGGTACGCAACTGCGGAGGAGCTAGAGGTGCTACAGTCAGAGTTTTCGTGATCAGTTAGTAGGCCTTCTGCCTAGGATTGGGTGTATCATTATCTAGTCAGCCGATGCCCTAGTCATTACTCTTTTTATCTGTCATTCAGTACTTTTATTTCGTCATAGTAGTGGGTTTGTCCCCACCAGATATTTTGAGACTGGCGTTTATCTTCTAGTATTTTTTTTAGTACTTTCTTGCTGTTTATATTATGGATGAGATTAGATTACCTGTTTGATGTTGATATTGGACTTGTTAGTTATTTATGACAGCGTAGCACTCTTCGCTAGGATCCATTGAATTGGGTTATCCTCGGAGACATGACAGCTAGCTATTGCCACGTGGCCTGGTTCCATGTATTTTTGGGACTGGGGTGTGACAAAAAGACTGTGACTACTAGTAAAACTCTTGTAAGTTGGGTAGTATAGACGAGTTAGAGGAGGATAGAATAGTGAATGGACAATAAATAAGAAGTTTTAGAATGGCTGATAATGACTTTTAGGAAGCACTGCTAGATAGCAATGAAGTGTAATAGCTATAGTGATTTATTATGAATATGGGTTAGTATCAATTTCGAGGACAAAATTTTTATAAGTTGGGTAGAATGTAAAACCACTAATTTTAAATATTATTTATTTAATTAATTATTTATAGTATCTCTTAGCCAATTAGAGAATATAATCTATTAAATTTTAATTACTAGGTAAAGCTGCATCTAGAAATTATTAAACAAAACTATAATATTTTTTATTTATCTTAAAGAACTTTATAGAAGGATGAGAGAAATTTAGAAAAATACTAATGAATTTTTTTGGAATATATATATATATATATATATATATATATATATATATATATATATATATATATATATATATATATATATATATATATATATATATATATATATATATATATATATAAAAATCAAAAACATAAACAAAAAAATAATAATAAAATAAAACCAAACCTTAAGCCCTAAACCTAATTCCCTGTCTAACTAATCTTCCCTTAGCAACTAACCTACCCTCCAATAACACCCCAGCCCCACCCGCTGCATTCCAGAACCAAAACCCACAGAGGAACCCGCCAACACCTGTAACCCGCGACCTTCACACGGAGCCCCTCCCTCTCGCTATATATATATATATAAATATATATATATATATATTTTTTCACCCATCATATAAACCCTAACCCTAACTGTAAAACCCCTAATTCTAAAAAATGTATTAATTATTTATTTACTAATTATGAGCTAAATAGAGGGAATATATTTTATTTAATTTTTAATTGAGGTGTTTGTGCAATTAAAGGATTTATGGGGCCATTATAAATTTTTCCTAATTTATTCCATGTAGGAGACCCTTTGGACAGTTGCTAGCTTAATGGTATACACCAACATAATTTAGAATTTTCTATGTATATATATATATATATATATATATATATATATATATATATATATATATATATATATATATATATATATATATATATATATATATATATATATAAAATTAAATAGAAAAGAAATTCCTATTGGATCTCTACCCAAACCCTCTATCCTAAAACCACTACCCGTTTAACCCCTACCCGGACCCGTTAGGAGAGCAAAATATCAACAACAGCAGTAGCAAAACCAACTTTCCTTTCCCTTCTCCGCGCGTATGAGCCATCTTATTCCACCGCTTCTTATCTCTACTATTACTAAACTCTCCTCAACCGAATCCAAAATCAATGAAAGAAAGAAACAGCAGCAGCATCCACCGCCTCTTATTCTCTATATATATTACAACTCTTCCAAACCCTAACCCACTTCTTCCTCCAAACGTAACACCATATTGGACGCTTGCACTATTCAGAACTCTTGATCGGCAAGTATACCTTGCCATTGTACTAATATTTACATTCCATGTGATGCATGCATAATTTATTTCTGCTTATTTAGTTCATTTATTGTAACTGCTATATAAATTGTACGTCCAAGGAAACTTGGGTGCAACGACGATGTCATCGTATCATATTTTATTTATGTATATGCATTGGACCTACTTTATGAGACCACCCTATTATTTTGAGACATTTTATGTTTTATTGGCCGTGACACAGTTGCTACACGAGTTGTGAGTCTCATATAGATCACGGACTGCGTGACAGGTTGGCCTCATGTACGCATGGGCCATGCGTTAGGGATGACTGCTGATAGAAACTTTGTATGCTAGTAGACCTGACAGTTATTTAGAGGTTTTATCGTGTCATGGATATGGCATGCTTAGAGCATGGGATGGAGAGAACAACAAGTAAGACATTTGGGCTCCTTTGTACTTTCCTTTTATGTAACCCATATGCTCCACCGGAGATACGCGGTCGTGATGACCCCTATACTACTTGGCGGCCTCTGTCGTTCAAAAGACGACATGCTTTGTAGGCCCCTGATTCTCCGAGAGAATCATGCCAATCCCACTATATGGCCAGATAGCCCACTTGGTGGAACGTTGTTCTCAAACTGCATTCACTTAGACGGTTAGGCGACCCACTGGATGTTTATATTTCAGTACTTTATTGGCATGTTTATATGTATCTTGTTACTTACCTCTGATGACCTGGTCCCTTTCCAGATATGGACGAGCAGGAGTATCCGCAGGAGTACGGTCCTGGAACTGACACTACTTACCAGACTGAGGAGGTCTTACCCTCAGAGTATCTATGATTTTATTATCGCTGTTTAGAGATCCTTGTTGCTACTTCAGTATAGTCATTTTGTAGTAGATTTGTTTCCACCCGACTATCAGACTTGATACTCATCTTGATATTCATATATTATTCAGCTCTTTATTCCTACTTATTATTTGTGTTGTGGATGAGATATAGATTGTGTGTGACTTGTTGTGACAGTATATTATCACTGGTGGATTGAATATTCATGTACAGCGTACGTGTGTATATGGTTTTCATATATTGGAGTTCGTATATATACGGCTGGACGTGTTACGTATTCCTAGTCCTACGTATTTTTGGGACTAGGGCATGACATATTTTTTGTGGTGGCCCATGCAGGTCCTGAATATATTATCTTGGTTACGTAATTGTACCAAACAAGCCTGCGTATAGGAATAGAGTATAAGGATCTCATCCACGCTTGACTAAAATCTCATTCTTCCTTTCAACTATCCTCTGTTTGGATAAAACAAAGTTTTATGCCAAAAATTCTTTTTCCTGTGACCAGACCCTTTACCCTTGTTGGCGTAAAAGCCAAATGACTGTTGTTGGCGTAAAAGCTAAATGACTGCCTGATTGGCATAAAAGCCAAATGACTGTCTTGTTGGCGTAAAAGGACAAACAATGAAGAAGATTGCTTCCTTTACGCTGCGGTTATGACAACTGCTATCCACGATCAATTCGCGTATGACACGTATCCCTTTATAAGATCATGGCATGCAAGCCACGTAGGTAACTGCCCTGCGTAAACTTGATGATTCATTAATAATAGAGAACCAGCGTAAAGTAGCCTAATTAGGCGTAAAATGTAAGGATAGTAATGTGAGCGTATTTGGCACAGCTTTAGCTTTCTCAATCAAGAACAAATCTCGTGCATTAAATACAGAGATATCCCTCGAGCCCTGTGTAGAACAGCTTTTTGACGTGGCATCTGATTTTGTCTTATCTTGAGTGTAAAAACTTAGTTCTGTCGATTTTGTCTTATTTTGAGCGTAAAAACTCATTTCTGTAGGCAGCGTATTCAGAAGACTCCATTTTCTTCCTTTTGGATGCGTAAAAACGACTTGTATCAAATATGTCACTAAACGACAACCTGGGTCTCTGTGCAAAATCATCATTACAGTCGTTCTCTCGATCATCGTGTAGTACTTTTGTCAGATGTCAGGTTCACTGATTGTCTGACAAATTCATCCGAGGAATACGAAGAGTTCCTCGTACAAACTTTACGCTGCAAATGTATTTCAGACTTTACGCCAGAAGAATAGCAATCTTTTACGCACGCAGATTTTACGCGCAAATTTTTACGCAGACTTTACGCACGAAGATTTTACGCGCAGACTTTTACCCAGACAGCTTTGAAGCCCTATTTTACGTCGACATCTTTGAATCTCTGTTTTACGCGACAGTTTTGAATCTCTGTTTTACGCAGACAGCTCTACTTTACGCCAAACTCCCTTGAAACTCTACTTTACGCGGACATCTCTGAAGTCTTACTTTACCCCAAACTTCCTTGAGTCTCTGTTTTACGCGGATAGCTTAGCAACCTGTTTTATGCAAACAACCTTGAAGCCCTATTTTACGCAGGGAGAGACTTCATGTATGTTGGGGGTTTTGACTGTAAAATACGCAGACAATTCCCCAGCATATTTCATGCTTCTACATCCTATTTAATGCTTGCATCCTGTTTGATTCCTATACCTCGCCTAAACGTTGTGTACATCGCCTGCAGAGAGATGAATATGCAGAATGGATGTACTGTCGTCGATGGCGACACAACTTCTGGAGTCAATGGTCAGACTCAAGGAGGGACCTCAATAATTCCTAGACTTCCGGGACCAGATGGACAGATTCACAATTCAGTTCCATCTGATCTTCCCGTTCCACCTAATGGGAACCTTCCAGTCTCATCGACACCGCAGGATGGCCAGGCAAAACTGTTCTAATTCTTCTAGATGATGATACAGGAACAGAGACAGCAAGCAGCAGAACAGAGACAAGAGTTCCTAGCAGCACTTGAAAGGATGGCTGCAAAGACTACTATACCAGCTCAAGCACTAGCTCCAGAACCTCGAGCTAGAGTTGGATCAGTAAAGGACTTTATACAGACGGGTCCTAAGCCGTATAAAGGCATTGAGAGTCCAGAAGAGACTACCAACTGGATCACTCACACCCAGAAGTTATTAGAAGCATCGCAGCTACCTACAGAGCTGTGGATGACGGGTGTAAGGATGCTTCTAGATGGTAATGCTCATCACTGGTGGGAATCCATAGAACGCCAGTTGGGTACGTACCAGACTTGGGAGCAATTCTTGGAGTGCTTTGAAAGGAAATACTTCCCGGACACCGTCAGAGATGTATTGTACGATCAGTTTCTTCACCTGGAGCAGGGGAACAGAACAGTGGACGAGTATGATGCCGAGTTTAGTCGCCTTAGTAAATATGGTGCTACCCTGATACCAGATAACTTGGCCAAAGCTAAGAGATTTCATCGCGGACTGACTCGGGAGCTCCAACATTACACCAGCTCACAGTCCCGGATCTCTTATGCCGAGCTACTGACAGAAGCCAGATTGCAAGAAACCATCAGCAGAGGAAAAGGAGATCAGCTGAGGACGCAGCAAGGACCAGCAAGAGCACAACAAGGAGGACCTATCAGACGTCCTTTAGCTCAGCAACAGCAGTACCAACACAGTGCAGGACCGTACCAGACCCCAGAGAAGCCCCACTGCCATTATTGTGGGAAACGCAGATATATTATGAGGGACTGTCGAACTCGCCTAGGATAATGTATGAGATGTGATTCCGGACAACATATGATGAAAGACTGTCCTATGCAACAAGTATTGACACTTCTACCGCCAGCACAGAGGCTAGCGCTTCCAGCACCGAAGCCAGCTCAGCAAATAATGAGACCAGGAGCACCTCGACCTCCAGCAGGGGGATTTCAGCGAGGACCACCGCTACTTGCACAGGAGGATCAATTCGCGAGGGTTAGACAGGGACAACCACAGAGGAACGGATAAGATTTTGCAATAGAAGTGGATGACATGAATCATGAGATTGATGTTATAGCAGGTATAACTCTTACTTTTACTTTTCCTGCTGTGACATTGTTTGATACGGGAGCCACCCACTCATTCATATCATCTAAATTTATTGCCAAACACAACATTGCCTCCATATCTTTACCTAGTTGTATTAGAATTCTTACCAGAGGAGGAGTTGTACCTGTTAGTAGAAGTTGTAGATCGTGTCCTATAGTGATACGTGGCAGAGAGATGAATGCCCGACTCTTAGTCCTTCCTATGCCAACTTTTGATTTTGTGCTTGGAATGGACTGGCTGAGCAAGTACCACGCTTTCTTCGATTGCTTTGGAGGAAGCATTCTTTTCAAAGTACCAGGCCAACTTGAACTTGAGTTTGTACGAGGATCCACATAAATCCTTGATGGTATGCAGCTCGCAATGGACGATATTGTCTATCATCCCATTATTTCAGAATTCTAAGACGTCTTTCCAGAAGAATTGCCAGGCCTACCCCCAGATAGAGACGTAGAGTTTTCGATTAAATTGACACAGAGAGTAGCACCCATAGCATCACATGTTTATAGACTGACGAAGAAGGAGATGGATGAACTAAAGACACAGTTAAAGGAACTAGAAAAGAAAGGTTTTATCCGACCAAGTACATCATCCTGGGGAGCACCAGTGTTGTTTGTACCAAAGAAGGATGGGTCAGTGCGTATGTGCATTGACTATAGAGCCTTGAATGCAGTGTCTGTGAAGAATAAATATCCACTACCGCGCATTGATGACCTATTTGATCAACTTAGTGGAGCCAGGATGTTCTCAAAAATAGATTTGAGATCGGAATATCACCAAGTGAAGGTACGAAAGGAGGACATTCCGAAGACCATATTTCGGATAAGATATGGGCATTACGAGTTCTTGGTCATGCCATTTGGATTGACCAATTCTCCAGCTATTTTTGTGGACTTAATGAATCGAGTCTTCCATCAATATTTGGACCAGTTCGTGGTCGTCTTCATAGATGATATACTTATCTATTCAAAGAGCCACGAGAAACACGAGAAGCACCTACGAATTATTCTAGAGACCTTGAGGAGAGAACAGTTATATGCAAAGCTCAGTAAATGTGAGTTCTTCTTGGACAGAGTCTCATTTCTTGGATATGTTATTACAGGAGATGTATTTCTGTTGATCCAGAAAAGATCTCGACAGTCAAGACATGGCCTGTTCCTAAATCAGCAGCGGAGGTGAGAAGTTTCCTTGGACTTGTAGGATATTACCGACGGTTCATGGAGAACTTCTCAAGGATAACAATATATATGACTTGATTGACTTGTAAAGATCAAGAGTTCATATGGACCAACGAGTGTCAAGCCGCTTTCGAGGAGTTGAAGAAGCGACTGACTTCAGCACCAGTATTGACTATTCTATCAGGATCAGGAGGCTATGTGATCTACAGTGATGTATTAGGAAAAGGCTTGGGATGCGTATTAATACAGCATGGAAAGGTAATTGCATATGCATCTAAACAGTTACGAGTATATGAGAAGAATTATCCACCTATGACTTGGAACTTGCAGCCGTTGTATTTGCTTTGAAGCTATGAAGACATTACGTATATGGGGAACGAGTGAAAATCTATACAGACCACAAAAGCCTCAAGTATGTCTTCACGCAGAAGGAGTTAAATATGAGGCATTGTCGATGGCTCGAATTGATGAAAGATTTCGAGATAGAGCTACATTATCACCCAGGCAAGGCTAACGTTGTAGCAGACACGTTGAGCCGAAAACCAGTAACTTACTTCTTGACAACACAGAAGGAATTATTGAAGTACTTGCAAGATCTTGGCATTGAAGTAATATTACCTGGAACAGACGGGACACTAGCCAACTTGCAAATATAATCAGCACTAGTAGAAAAAATTAAGGCAACATTGCCTACAAACGCCAAATTCAGAAGATTAAAAGAAAGGACAGAGGCCGGAGAGCAGACAGGACTGTGCATCCATGATGATGGAATATTACGATGTGGTGATCGTCTTTATGTTCCAAATAGAGAAATTCGACAGGAGCTGATGACAGAAGCTCATAGTTTGATATATTTTATTCATCCTGGAGGCACCAAGATGTATCGTGATTTACGACAGCACTTTTTGTGGCATGG
This sequence comes from Iris macrosiphon, assembly GCA_036927795.1. NCBI lineage: Eukaryota > Viridiplantae > Streptophyta > Magnoliopsida > Asparagales > Iridaceae > Iris > Iris macrosiphon. Next base: position 55,943,634 of record JAYESA010000004.1, read on the forward strand.
AATAAAAAGAGAGATAGCTCGCTTTGTAGCTAAATGTTTGGTATGTTAGCAAGTAAAGGTGGAGCACCAGAGAACAACAGGGTTATTACAACCACTTCCGATTCCAGAGTGGAAGTGGGAGCACATCACTATGGACTTCATCACGGGTTTTCCTACCCAGTGGAAGAGATGCAGTATGGGTAATAGTGGACCGACTCACCAAGTCAGCCCATTTCTTGCCTTTTAGAGTTGGCCAATCTACAAAAACTTTGGCTGACTTATATATGAGGCAAATCGTGAGATTGTACGGCATACCAATCAGCATTGTATTAGATAGGGATTCGCGCTTTACATCGCACTTTTGGAGGAGCATGCAAGAGAGTCTTGGAACTCGTCTGAAGTTCAGTACATCTTATCACCCACAGATAGATGGGCAGTCAGAGCGTACTATTCAGACATTGAAAGATATGTTGAGGGCTTGTATGTTAGACTTTGGAGGATCATGGGAGGACCACCTATATCTTGTGGAGTTTTCGTACAATAATAGCTATCAGGCGAGCATCCAGATAGCTCCGTTTGAAGCATTGTATGGAAGGAAGTGTAAGTCTCCTGTGTGTTGGAGTGACGTGGGAGAACGTCAGATTCTGGGACCAGAATTAGTGGTCAATACCGTTGAGACAGTTAAGAAGATACAAGGACACTTGCAAGCAGCACAAGACAGGCAGAAACAATGGGCAGACCTTCATCGTCGTCCCTTGGAGTTTAAAGAGGGCGATCATGTCTTCTTAAGGATATCACCTACTAGAGGCATCATTCAATTCGGAGGGCGCGGCAAGTTGAGTCCAAGGTATATCGGACTATTTGACGTGCTAGAGAGAGTGGGAGAAGTGGCATATCGACTTACGCTACCACCTTCACTTGAGGGAGTACATGACGTGTTCCATGTGTCATAGCTCAGGCGATATATGGCAGACAATGGTCATGTTCTCGACCATTCAGAGATCACTATTGGGCCGAGCTTGTCATATCAAGAGCAACCCGTGGAAATTCTCGATCGTCGAGAGAAAGTATTGAGGAACCAGTCTATTCCCTTGGTCCGCGTGGCATGGAAGCACGGTGCGCCAGAAGAATCTACTTGGGAGCTCGAGGAAGACATACGCAAACATTTTCTGAACCTACTCACAGACCAAGGTATAAATTACTTTGTTAAATTATATCTTTTGCCATCCTTGACTTTCTACCGTGGCTTAGTTTTAATTTCGAGGACAAAATTTTTATAAGTTGGGTAGAATGTAAAATCCCTAATTCTGAAAACCGTATTAATTATTTATTTACTAATTATGAGCTAAATAGAGGGAATATATTTTATTTAATTTTTATTTGAGGTGTTTGTGCAATTAAAGGATTTATGGGGCTATTATAAAATTTTTCTAATTTATTCCATGTAGGAGACCCTTTGGACAGTTGCTAGCTTAATGGTATACACCAACATAATTTAGAATTTTCTATGTATATATATATAATTAAATAGAAAAGAAATTTCTATTGGATCTCTACCTAAACCCTCTATCCTAAAACCACTACCCGTTTAACCCCTATCCGGACCCGTTAGGAGAGCAAAATATCAACAACAGCAGTAGCAAAACCAACTTTCCTTTCCCTTCTCCGCGCGTGTGAGCCATCTCATTCTACCGCTTCTTATCTCTACTATTACTAAACTTTCCTCAATCGAAACCAAAACCAATGAAAGAAAGAAACGACAGCAGCATCCACCGCCTCTTATTCTCTATATATATTACAACTCTTCCAAACCCTAACCCACTTCTTCCTCCAAACGTAACACCATATTGGACGCTTGCACTATACAGAACTCTTGCTCGGCAAGTATACCTTGCCATTGTACTAATATTTACATTCCATGTAATGCATGCATAATTTATTTCTCCTCATTTAGTTCATTTATTGTAACTGCTATATAAATTGTACGTCCAAGGAAACTTGGGTACAACAACGATGTCGTCGTATCATATTTTATTTATGTATATGCATTGGACCTACTTTATGAGACCACCCCATTATTTTGAGGCATTTTATGTTTCATTGGCCGTGAAACAGTTGTTACACGAGTTGTGAGTCTCATATAGATCACGGACTACGTGACAGGTTGGCCTCCTGTACGCATGGGCCGTGCGTTAGGGATGACTGCTGATAGAAACTTTATATGCTAGTAGACCTGGCAGTTATTTAGAGGTTTTATCGTGTCATGGATATGGCATGCTTAGAGCATGGGACTGGAAGAACAATAAGTAAGACAATTGGGCTCCTTTGTACTTTCCTTTTATGTAACCCGTACGCTCCACCGGAGATACGCGGTCGTGATGACCCCTATACTACTTGGTGGCCTCTGCCGTTCAAAAGACGACATGCTTTGTAGGCCCCTGATTCTCCGAAAGAATCATGCCAATCCCACTATATGGCCAGATAGCCCACTTGGTAGAACGTTGTTCTCAAACTGCATTCACTTAGATGGTTAGACGACCCACTGGATGTTTATATTTCAGTACTTTATTGGCATATTTATATGTATCTTGTTACGTCCCTCTGAGAACCTGGTCCCTTTTCAGATATGGACGAGCAGGAGTATCCGCAGGAGTACGGTCCTGGACCTGACACTACTTACCAGACTGAGGAGGTCTTACCCTCGGAGTATCTGTGATTTTATTATCGCTATTTAGAGATCCTTGTTGCTACTTCAGTATGGTCATTTTGTAGTGGATTTGTTTCCACCCGACTATCAGACTTGATACTCATCTTGATATTCAGATATTATTCAGCTCTTTATTCCTACTTATTATTTATGCTGTGGATGAGATATAGATTATGTGTGACTTGTTGTGACAGTATATTACCACTGGTGGATTGAATATTCATGTACAACGTATGTGTGTATATGGTTTCCATATATTGGAGTTCGTATACATACGGTTGGGCGTGTTACGTATTCCTAGTCCTACGTATTTTTGGGACTGGGCATGACACTAACCTAGCCGCTCACTCCTCACAACCCCACGCCGACCTCCACCACCTGACGACCGTGCAGCCACCAGCACCGTCGTCGACCTCCAGCCAGCACCGTCGCGTCCGCGACCGCGCGAACAGGTCGCGCAGAGTCTGACTGTGACGACCCTGACTTCTAGCACTGTTTTTCGCTCCATCTTGCAACCATATTCTGATCCATCTTCACCGGTATGTTCATGAACTATCCCTCTTCTAACTATGTGTATTAGTTTTCGTCGAACAACGTTAAACCTAGGTAGAAATTGATGCCAAGTTGGAGAAAAACAATAACTTTTAACTGCAGAAAACTGTTACGACCACCCATGTTTAAGTCCTGATATCTTCCTCCACGGACATCCAAACTTGAAAATTCTTTTTGATATGTGAAGACCATATAATTGAGATTACTTCATGTTAATTAGATTATTTTATTTGGTGTTATATGCAGAATTAAATTTGCGGTACGGAGCGCGCCCCACCAAACGGGACTGCCCCGTCGCGTACTAATTGCACCGAAAGGCGCGTATGGTATATCCGGACGTGTGGAATTTCGCAAAAACTGATTTGGACGTGTGTGCGCGTCGGAATCAACCCGTATCCGTAAAAAGTTCCCGTATCGCAACTTTTGCAAAATATTGCACCATTTATTATACGCTTGTCGGAATACGACGAAACTAGCGCCATTGGATTTGTGGTAGCACGCTGGTCCTGTGACCCAAGTTTGATGCGATTCTGAGATAGTTGACCAAGTTGCCTATTTGCGGGCCCCACGGTTGACTTTTAGAGCAAATTTGTGTTCGGCTCACCAAAATCTAAAATTGGACATACCGTTGAGTTCGTATTGACGTTTAGAATTTATTTGACCTATAATTTATCCCATTTAGAGATATTTACCTCTGGCACACTTTTTGGTGCAAAGTGGCCCACATGTGGAGTCCGCTTTGACCCAAAATTATTGTTTTGCCCCTGTATCCAAATTGGACGAAAGGGTAGTATTTTCTAGCTATCTCGCTTATTCTGGGAACATTGGTGGCATTTATTTCAGCATCTGAAGACGTTTATTTTGATGCCATAGTTCTGATCCATTGTGCCTGACGTCTTGACGCTTACACTTTACAGCTTTCTTGCCATGCAAGATACCTTGCCAAATTGCTTATAGTACTTTGCATGCTTATCATATTTTTATATATATTCATTACATGTGTGTTTTTTTCAGTCATAATTATATACTATATATATGTTGACACACATTTGACACATAGTATCATGGGAGGGGAGGACAATCGGTAGGCGTATGGGCTATAACCACTCTGGTAAACCGTAGTATCTAGCACACACTACGGTAGTGTGTCGTGCTGGTCGCTACCCTCAAGGTATATCAATTTATGGTGTCGTGCTGGTCGCTACCCTTGAGGTATGTCAATTTTTGATGTTCTAGATGTGTGTGTGAGTTGTGAGATTATATAGAGTAGCCTACCCATGCCCATACATCGAAAGGTTGTCCTTATTATGTATTTCATATAGATTGTCTTGTACAGCATACTTATATATTTTCTGTCTATTATGCATGTTTACTGTATTCAATTGGCATGCTTCTATGTATCTTGTTACGTCCCCCTGAGGACCTGGTCCCTTTCCAGGTGTAGACGATCATGACTATTCGCAGGAGCACGGATCAGGACTTGCTACTTATCTCTTTCGAGGAGGTCTTCTCTTCGAGTCTCATTGCTCATTAGATGTTCTTATGTGGTTTCTCTTATATTCTAGTTTGGCAGTGAATTTGTTTCTACCCGACTATCATTCTCTGATACTTCATATTGAGATTCAGTTATATAGTAGATTGGTTATTTATTTCTATTTGATTCTGTGGATGAGATTTAGTTATGCCCTGTGACTTGCGACAATATTTATACCACATGTGAGTTATTATTCATATTACAGCGTACGTGTGTATTATGGTATCCATATATTGGAATTGCCATGTACATACGGCTGGCATGCTTACGTATTCCTAGTCCTATGTATTTTGGGACTGGGACGTGACATATACCACTTGCATTTTGGCATTAACTTCATGTTCCCTAGACTATTATATCTCAAATAATTCAATATCGCAAGAAAGGGCATCCACTACTCTACGCCATGTACTTGCCAACCATTTTTAGATACTTCAACATTTTATTGGATACTTGTCAACATCTTGAGGAACCTTTATCCCTCAATAGAGTTCAGAGAATTGAGCCATCTATGCTTCTACCATATAACTCATCATCCAACTCCAATACACATTATGTTGATTCTGTCCCTCCTATTGATGAACCACCACAAACCTTAGAGTCTATTTTTAATCTGTTGCATGATCACTTCCACAAAGAAGATATACGCTATCGTGCTTCTGATTACCGACAAACTCTTCAGACTCAGGCTCTTGGCAATACTTTGATAGACATCCAGTACACCCTATCAAAGCACCCAACCGGACCTTTTTCGATTCTCCAGAATCCAAATCAACCAGGATTTCACATTGACCACCCCTATGTTTAGAGATATTTTGATCCAGCTGATGCCTTCTTTGATCTAAATAGAATAGTTGAACCTGATAATGAAGATGAAGACAATGATAAGTAGTTGCTCAATGGATTTTTGAATGTTCAAGGATTACTTTTGGTTGTTCAACTATGATGTTTCCACTACACTTTTTTTTGTATGCTTGTTTTTCAAAGAAATAAAGTTTAAATAAAAGCAATTTTTTTCGCTATTTCTCATTATATCCTGTATATGCTTTACTCTCTTGTTTTCTTGTCATCTCACTGATTTTGGGGGAGCATGCCATTTCGATCAAATAATAACGGAGAAGAAGACATACATGATACTAGCATACAAGATGATACTTGACAAACGTTGACTTCAGCATATCAAATCGCTCCATAAGTTACAGGGGAGCCTTGCATATCAAAGACTTGTAGTATCATTCATAGTTTGTCAATTATCAAAATTGGGTAGATTGTTGGCCCATCCGGTCTCAGTCAACTTGATTTTGATAGTTAAATAAACCATGTATTGATATATCGTAATCTGAAGACTCAATACTGTTGTTATATGCCGTCTGTACTGCATCTTTCAAATATAATCTTTTATTTATTAAGTCCAGGATCAATGTAAGCTGAGTCGCACTGGCAAATCAAAGTACCTATACCCAGATATCTAGTCTACTCAAATAAACCATCGAACCTATCCACCAAATCAGACCATATTCATTCACAAAGTCTACCATACTTAGCAACCGAACTCGGGCCGAATTCATGCCGAACTCAGACCGAACTAGGTTACCACTTTGGTATAAAATCAGTACAGTAGTGATATTCCTAATTTTCTAGCCCAACGTTCAAAAATTTAAATTAAACCTCATCCGAATTCTGGCCAAATTCTGTTTGCCAATACACTATAAATAGGATTAGATTTCCATATTCCTACTCACTCGTCTTCTCTTAATCCTTTTGTCCTATTTTGAGCAAACATCTGATCCTTAACTTTTCCATATCCAAGAGCAACTCCCTAGCCTTCCTAGTGCCAAGCGCGGTCTCGGTCTAGAAGTCTACAGAGTTGTAAAGAGCTTGGCTCCATCAGTTTTTTTCTCTCTACCTGTGAAGTTGCGAGACTTTGGATCAAATCTTGTGGTATAAAGAAGTGGCAAGCATTCAGATCAAAGCTTGTGATTCACTATTGGTGATTATAGTGGATAAAACTCTGAGCTTGAGTTCTCGGGACTGGACTAGTCCTTTCAGAGGAAAACCAATATACATCTTGGTGTTTGCGTTTACTTTCTCTCTCTTTACTTTACTTTTTTACTTCACTGTCTTTATATACATTGTTAGTTAGTAACTGCCTTCATTTTGATAATTTTAAATTGGGTAGATTATTTCGCTGTACTCTATTCACCCCTCCCCCTTAGAGTTGCTTTACGGTCCTTCAGCTATCGCGCATCCAGAGGCTGGTTGTCGAAAGCATATTTTTCGGACACATCTCCATTAGTGTGTCCTCGGGATTGCTAGGGGCAACCTTAAAGATGTTTGCCGGAACCTCTCGATGTAATTTTGCGTCAGTTTTCTTTCTCCATGGGTGACATCCATTAGAGAGGATATTGTCATATCATTTCTCGCCTAATAGAATATGTTGAGGAACAGATGCTTAAGGTCATCGAATGATGAGATATAATTATCTTTGAGACTGTAGAACAAGTCAAAAGCTACCCCCCTAATGCCCCGACGAAGAGTCTGGTAAGGATAGCATCGCTGCGGGGTAGGTGTCCCGTTGTAATCTCGAAGTACCTCATGAACCTGTGAGGGAAGGACTTACCGTCAAATATATTTATGTTGATGGGCTTTTATTTGGGTGGATACGGTATATTCCTCTATTCTATCGGGTATGGTTGTCGTACCCCGAGATCGCAGAGTGAGTCTCGATTTCCCATGGAGTCTAGACAAGCCCAGAGTTCCTGGACCTCCTTCATTGCTTCCTTGGCCTCATCTCCCGCAGAAGGTGCAAACGAGTCAGGCATGTGAGGATATTACTACCCGCAGGTGGGGCGTTTGTGTTTGAATCTCCGTTGGTCCCTGGGTCCAAGTTTGTTTGTCCAAGGGTTCTTGCTAGTTGAGAAGCCATAATTGCTTTGATTTCCAGCATTGTCTGGGTTAAGACTTGCACTGATACACCCATCATTTGCATCATGGACTCGAGGGTCTCGAGGCGCTGGTGGTCGCTGGCGCCTTCATGGTCGTCCCCGGCCATGTATACCGTCCTCATGTGGAGAGAGATGGATGGGGCAGTGGATGTCGCAACATGGCGAGGGGAGCTACCCCCAGGGATCTCAGAGTCTGTTCCTTGGGAATCGTTGTCTTCTCAGAATGTCGGGTTGTTGCATAAGTCGAGGGGAATACCACCCTCAACTTGGGCTACCCCCAGGGGTTCTGAGGAAAAACTACCCCCAATAACTGACAATTTCTTTCTTGAACAGGTGCCCTAAAAAATGCCTTTAGCAGGTCCCGTTGTTAACTCTCCTAGTAGTCGCCTTCGTAACGCGCTCGACGGACTGGAGGTACTTGACTTCTTTTCTTCCTTGGTGGCGGAAAGCTTTCGAGTCAAGTAGCATGAGGCAGAGGACAGCTCCTCCTCCTCTGGTACTTGTACCTGATCTTCGGGTTATTGCCGGATGGGTGTTGTCTGGTGTAGTCACTGGAAGGCCGACTGCCTTCATGTGGGTGTTGCCACTTTGTTGTAGCAGCAATTAATAATGATCTTGGCATAGTGATGCCCTAGAGAGGATATTTTATTGGCCATAGTTGTTTCCCTCGTATTGCACTTGTGATTGATCATATTACGCAAGTCAAGCAAGGTGCGTAGGTGTTGTGTTTGCTCCATGATCCGACTTTCGTACAAGACTTCTCTCGGATCGTCAGCGAGTGACTTTTGAGACCGACGCTGTCCATTTGCTGCTGTGGGCTGGACGCACGAGGTGATCTTATATAGCTTCCCATCAGGGGTCCCGTGTAAAGGTTAATGGTGCCTGCTAACGGTCAGCTAACTGGACAGTTGCTTGAGCTTGATGAGCTCGCACTGCCCTAGGCTTCTTTGACTTAGCACCCACAGGCGCAAAGTACAAAGAGTCCAGTTTGAATTTTTGCCATTCTCAGCGAGCCGCATAGGTTCTGCGCCATAGGAGATACGATCAAAAACAGATATTATGTTGATGTCGGGGTAGTATGCGGTCATCTGCCTACGACTGTGAGCTGGTGCCGCATGGTCAGTCTTATGCAGCCTCTTTTTTGGCCGCATAGAAGATGTTGCAGCCCCAGAACGTTTGGCATCGTAGTGTTTTTCTCTGCCAGAGTTTGGATGTCGAACAGTTTCTGCGTCAGATGTGGTTGCCACATGAACGTGGACATCCTGGGCGTTTGCCTGACGACCATCATCAGCAACAAAGCAAGATGCGGGAAGCGTCTGCTCCACAATTGGGTGAGGCACAACGGCCTTTGCTACCCACGTCATGCGGGTCTTCTTGGGGTTGGCTAGCCTTGGCGAAGGACTAGCACTTTCTTCCGAGAGCATTTCCTCAAACGCTTGCTGGTGAAGCGAACTACTAGCATCTTTTGCGTTGAGCTGACTGCATCACCAACTTCTCATCAAAGGAGAAGGTAGTCCCTAGCAGAGTCGTCATATTGTTTGCCATTAAATACAAAAGTTTGGAAAGAAACTTGATTTAATTGAACAAACTAAAGAGAGTATAGAGAAGAGTCCTAAACTGACTGTCTAAGTACAAATTTTATGTTTTGGGGGTGACAATGGAGGGTTATGAGTGTAGCAACTCTCTTTACTCTGTGGACGATCAAATACGGAAGCTCTTCGCTCTTGCTCGAGTATAGATTCGCAGATAGCCAGCCAGCCTTTTATTCGGGTGTGGTACCCTACTATTTATAGCCATACTTGTGGCCGCATAAATTTTGGGCCGCATGGATGGTGGGGGTTTGCCACGTGTCCCCTCTTAACAAAAGGGAGCTATAGTCATGCACGTGAATCCTGGCCCTGCTGCCATATGGACATTTGGTAGGATTTCATTATTTGCTGAGTATCTGGGCGGTTCTTAACTGTTGTAGGCGCGACTTGGTCTAATGGACACATGGCCGCTATTTGGTGGAAGAGAATCACTTCAGTTATAATAGCAGGATTTGATTTGCATGGCGTTTGGGATGCATGGAACGCATGGACTTTGGGATGCAAGTGACCAAAAATGCATGGTACGCATGGAATCTGGGACGCATGGACTGCACGGCGGTCAAAGACGCATGGGATGCATGGAGTCTGGGACGCATATGACCAAAATGCATGGGACACATGGAATCTGGGACGCATGGACTGCACGACGGCCAGAGACGCATGGGTCAGAGCCGTATGGAATCTTTTGTCATGTTGTACACGTGGTGCTGCCTACTCCTTGTGACTTCTGTCTTTTGGTGAGGTTTCGTCTTTCGAGACGTTCCAACAATCCTTCCTTTCAGGACTTTGTGTTAGACTTGATCTGGTCGTTAGGACGTCATGTTAGGTCCATCTGCGGCCAAGGTTTGCTTCGGTCTGTTTCGACCGCATGTAGCTTTTCTAGGCCGCATGGTGACTATGCAGTCCAATTTCTGCTGAGCTTTGTTTATGGGACGCATGGTTGTTGGCCGCATGGATCAATATTTTTTATGCTTCTTCAGTCGTATACCATGTTGTGTCTATTTTTTGTCATGTTCATATTCGTGTGTCCGTGTCATGTCATGTCTTGTCTATGTTTGTGTGTGTCCGTGTGTCCATGTCTGTATTAGGGTTAGTGTCTGCTTGTATTAGTGTGTCCACGCGCATGTGTGTGCGTGTGTCTGAGTTAGGGTTAGTGTGTGTGTTATGTCGTGTCGTGTCAAAGAGAGAGACAGAGAGAAGAGCTCACTGAGTTAGGAGGAGGGGAGCTGGAGGGAGGAGGAGCTGACGGAGGAAGAAGCACACCGGAGGAAGGGGCTTCAACGGAGGAATGAGGGCACGGCCGGAGGGGGGTCGCCGCAGTGGGGTGTCTTGATGGGGGGCTAGGGGAGGGGTAGGGTTTCAAATTTTTGAGATATTGACAGAAATGGGGGGAAGAGAAACTCGTCAAACCCTATATAAAATAAATTAGCGACGTCTTTTCAGACGTCGCTAACTGTCGCGAAAATAATAATATATTGTGACTTAAATACAAAAACGTCGGTAAACGTCGCTAAATTTAAAACTTTAGTGACGTTTAGCGACTATCTAGCGACGCTTTTTATTATTATAGTAATTGTAGTAGCTAAACGTCTATTCACGTCGCTATCACCGACGTATTGCGACATTTTATATGGATGTCGCTAAATACCTATAATTCAGCGACATTTTATTTGGACGTCGCTAAAACCGTCGCTATTTGGACATTATTTGGTAGTGACTTTACTATAAATATATACTCAATGGTTAATAACACAAGTACAAAATATGACTACCTAGCACCTGTTGTTATAACTATAACTTATTAAAGTTACTGTTACTACCACTTCACACAGGTTCACCACCTAGGATACACTATATTCCAACACCTAAACACTCATACACTGTACAGTCACTCATCTCTTCCCCACATACCTCTTACTTGCACTCACAATTCTTCCCAAATCCTGTACACTATCTATAAACAAACACTCATAAATGCAGTATATAATATATATATATATATATATATATATATATATATATATATATATATATATCAGTGGGGCACCGTGATGGGGGGCTAGGGGAGGGGTAGGGTTTCAAATTTTTGAGATATCGAAGGAAATGGGGGGATGAGAAATTCGTCAAACCCTATATAAAATAAATTAGCGACGTCTTTCCAGACGTCGCTAACTATCGCAAAAATAATAATATACTGCGACTTAAATACAAAAACGTCGGTAAACGTCGCTAAAATTAAAATGTTAGCGACGCTCATCGACTACCTAGCGACGCTTTTTATTATTATAGTAATTTTAGTCGCTAAACGTTGCTCCACATCGCTATCATCGACGTATTACGACGTTTTATTTGGACGTCGCTAAATACCTATAATTCGGCGATATTTTATTTGGACGTCGCTAAAACCGTCGTTATTTGGACATTATTTGGTAGTGACTTGACCATATATATATATATATATATATATATATATATATATATATATATATATATATACTCAATGGTTAACAACACAAGTACAAAATATTACTACCTAGCACCTGTTGTTATAAATAACTAAAGTTACTGTTACTACCACTTCACACAGGTTCACCACCTAGGATACACTATATTCCAACACCTAAACACTCATACACTGTACAGTCACTCATCTCTTCCCACATACCTCTTACTTGCACTCACAATTCTTCCCAAATCCTGTACACTCTATAAACAAACACTCATAAATGCAGTATACTAATATATATATATATATATAAGACATTCACTCACATGCACTTCTTGTAGGAACACACAATTGTGATACATAAACCCCCTTTCCTGAATCTAATACACAGTGTATCACATACCCATACTCATACTTGGTACACACTCCAGTTGCATATATAGTCCCCTCCCCGCACTCACCTCTCCACTCTAACACTCTAATGCAATGCTTAGGAACATATTTACACTAGCTTACACTAGATGAACACATATAACACACTAAAATTCTAACACTAATACTTACAAGTTCCCTCTACAACACACACGCACGCACGCACACACACACACACACACACACACACACACACACACATATATATATATATATATATATATATATATATATATATATCATTGAACTACACATACTAAACTCACCCCTTCCACGCACTAGCAGTTGTTGCTCCACTGCCAAGTTTTGTTGCAGTGCACTTGTGCTTCAAGTGCATAGGTCTGTGCACTGCACAGACCTCCAAACCTTCCATGGCTGCTGCCGATACATTCCCAGGACAATACACACAGTATCCTGACACGCTCACTAATGTTCTCCAGGAAATACAATGATTTGCTTACACACATAGATATCAACTGATACACACCTCATTGTAATACCTATTCTCAGACTTAATACTACACACAGGCACTAGTTACTTCACTGAACTCATAGTGTACATGTTTCTATAGAGTTCTACAGTCATTGGACACTTCACACTCCAAAATACCATTATGCATAGATCCTTCAACCCCTCTCTATACACTACTAGCACATCACAAGCATCTACCCATAAATACTCCAATCACCCCACACTCACCTACGAGTGCACACTCAACATTGGGTACACAAGTGAACGATTTTGTGCACAAGTCACATCCAATTGTGCTCAGCACAGGGCATAATCAATTGTGCGCTGTTGCTCATATTGTTGCTATTATGCTATTCTAGGTAACCCACATGAATCCATGTACACACCAAAATCCTCATAATACTTGACACTAACTCATCTCATGTGTACATGATACCCCTCATGATGCCCTCATGTATCATACACATATAGGGTACAGTAATTTCTATTGATACACAACAACAAGCTTGATACATATGATACATGTATACCACCTCAAACCCAAATTATCTATGAACATCCTTACCTAAATAGACTCCTAGTCATTGATACAAACACCTTGAAGGCATCAACCTATTTTACAACCTTTATGAATATATACATAGTAATCATGACACTTAATGATAGACCAACAAAACACACCATAATGATACCAACCCCCAATATACTCAATTAGAACCTTAATACATATTTAATACCTAACATATGGTATGAATAATAATCAAAATGGCTATTCTAATGCAATATATAGAAATTGGCATGCTAGGACCAAAAATACATGAAAATACTCCTCCTACGACTCCGTATCACGACGTATTGTGATACGCACTCCTCGTATCCAATTGTAGACACGTACATACTTACAAAACATGAATCACACTCTAAAAACATTAAAGAATCCTTTCATCAAACACCTAGTGGTCCAAATTCGAATTTCCTCCAAATTAGTCACAAAAGTCAATGTAAATATCACAATAGGGATTGTTAGAAGTCAAAACTTCTTCCTATGGGTAGCCCTAATGTATGGGTGGGTTCCAAATAATTAAATATAATAATTAGAACCTAATTAGAGAGAGGATTTCAGAATTTACCTATTGAGAGATGAATTTTTAATGCAAGCCAAAATGGACACAAGTGGAAACAAGCTTCTAGTCCAAAGTCTCCTCTCCAAGTGCTCTTGTCATGCCCCAGTCCCAAAATACGTAGGACTAGGAATACGTAACACGCCAGTCATATGTATACGAACTCCAATATATGGAAACCATATACACACGTATGTTGTACATGAATATCAAATCCACAAGTGGTAATATACTGTCAACAAGTCACACACAATCTATATCTCATCAACAGCATAAATAAATAAATAAATGGGAATAAATAACTGAATATCAAATAGGAAGTCTCAAAGTATGATAGTCGGATGGAAACAAATCCACTACAAATCGACTATACTAAAAACTACTAAAAGAGAGAAGAGAATCAAACTCTGATATCAGATAAATGTCCAACAAAAAAAGTAACTAGAATATCCATCAGCTGCAATGGATCAAAGATACTCAGAAGATAAGACCTCCTCAGTCTGATAAGAAGCGTCAGGTCCGGGTCCGTACTCCTGTGGATACTCCTGCCCGTCTATATCTGGAAAGGTACCAGGTCCTCAGAGGGACATAACAAGATACATATAAATATGCCAATAAAGTACTGAAAATAAACATCCAATGGGTCGCCTAACCATCTATGTGAATGCAGTTTGAGAACAACTTTCCAACAAGTGGGATATCTGGCTAAAATGGGATTGGCATAATTCTCTTAGAGATTCAGGGGCCTACAAAGTATGCCGTCTTTTGAACGGCAGAGGCCGCCTGATAATATATAATATATAGTGGTCATCATGACCGCGCATCTCCGGCGGAGCATACGGGTTACACAAGGAAAGTACAAAGGAGCCCAAATGCCTTACTTGTTGTTCTCCCCATCCCATGTCTAAGCATGTCATATCTATGATACGATGAAACCTCTAAATAACTGCCAAGTCTACTAGCATGCAAAGTTTCTATCGGCAATTATCCCTATCCGTCGCACGACCTATACGTACCAGTGGCCAGCCGAGTACGCAAGTCCTTGTCCTACATGTGACTCACACTCATGTAAGAACAGTGCCATGGCCAATGAAACATAAGAATGCCTCATGATAATGGGGTGGTCTCATAGAGTAGGTCCATATGCATATACATAATAAAAATAGAATACGACATCACCGTCGTTGCACCCAAGTTTCCTTGGACGCGCAGTTTATATAGCAGTTTAAAATATATGAATTAAATGACAAAAATAAAATATGCATACATCATATAGAATATAATCACAGTACAATGGCAAGGTATACTTGCCTGGCAAGCAATCTGTAAAGTGTAAGCGTCCAGATGTCAGGTACACAGGATCAGGAACTATGGCCTCCGAATAAACGTCTTCGGATGCTGAAATAAACATCACAAACATTTTTGGAATCAGCAAGATAGCTAGAAAACACTACCCTTTCGTCCAATTTGGACACAGGGGCAAAACGGTAATTTCGGATCAAAGCGGGGTCCACATGTGGCCCAATTTGCACCAAAAGTGTGTCAGGGGTAAAGGTCTCTAAATAGGATAAATTATAGGTTAAACCAATTCTATATGTCAGTACAAACTCAACGGTGTATCCAATTTTGGATTCCGGTGAGCCGAACACAATTTTGCCCAAAAAGTCAACCATAGGGCCCGCAAATAGGCGGCTTGGTCAACTATCTCAGAATTGCATGAAAATTGGGTCACAGGACCAGCGGGATTCCACGAGTCCAATGGCGCAAGTTTTGTCGCATTCTGACGAGCGTACACTAAATGGTGCGATATTTTGCAAAAGTTGCGATATTGGGACTTTTTGCGGATACGGGTTAATTGGTACACGACGGGGCAATTGGTACACGACGGGGCAGTCCCGTTTAGCAGGATGCACTCCTTATCACAATTTTTAAGGTTCAAAAATAGGTTTTTCATGATTTTTAACCCAGTTTAATTCTGCATATAACACTAAATAAAATATTATAATTAACAGAAAATAATCTCGGTTACATGGTCTTCACATAGCAAGAAGAAAATCTACGTTTGGATCTCTGGGGTGGGAGATACGAGTCCTTAAACAGGGGTGGTTGCAGCAGTTTTCTGAGATTAAAAGTTATAATTTTTCTCCAACTTGGTCTCGATTTTCACCTAGGGTTACGCGCTGATCGAAGGAAACTAATACACAGAGTTGGAAGAGGGATAGGTCATGAACATACCGGTGAAGATGGAATCGAATTTGGTTACGAGATGGTGCGGGAATCTACGCGCGAACAGGGGTTCGTTGCTGCAGTTTTTTGCGGTGCGAGCGGGTGACACGAAAGGCGAGCGGCGGTCTCCGACGGTGCTGCGACGGATCCAGGCGGTCAGGGCGGTCTCAGGGTCGGCGGATGGGAAGAGTAAGGGTTAGGGTTTAGGGTTTTAGAAAGGTTATATATATATAGGGAAGGAGAAGAAGGAACATGGGGGGTATTACTCGCGCGAGGGGGGGGGGGGTGGTCTTCAGCAGCGAGTTGGGGTTTTCTATTGGGCCGGGTTAATAGGATTAAGGGTTATAGGTTTTGGTTTTGGTTTTAGTTTAATAGGTTTTTGATTTCTTTTCCTTTTTCTTTCTTTTCTTTTTCCATTCTCTTCTTTTCTATTTATTTCTTTATTCTATTCTAATAATAAATTACTTATATATATATATATATATATATATATATATATATATATATATATATATATATATATATATATATATATATATATATATTATTCTATTCTAATAATAAATTACTTATATATATATATATATATATATATATATATATATATATATATATATATATATATATATATATATATAATTCTAGAAAATTATATTTGTACATAAAAATAATCTTTATCCTTCTACCTGGTGTCCTACATAAAATAAAATAAGGTAAAATAATAGTTTGCTCAAAAAATTTCTAGATGAATAATTACCTAGTAATTAAATCCAATAAAATATATTTTCTAATATACTACGTAATAATACAATTCAATTAAATGATTAATTAAATAATTAATACGGTTTTTAAAATTAGGGGTTTTACAGCTCTTGCCAACTCCAAGCTTCTAGTCTCCTTAGATGGTGAAGATGAGTGAAATTGAAAAGGATTTATGAAGGATTTGGTGGAAGGATGAACTAAATTGGGGAAGAACACTAATTGGGATGATGGGATGAATAAATGAGAGGAGAGAGAGTGCCCCCTCCCCGCTAATAGGGTCGGCCACCCTTGCCCCTCTTCCAAGAAATATAAATGGTCTAGAATACCCCTTGAGGGTTGTCATAAAAAAATTAATTAGTGGAAAAGCGTATCTTCCTAATGAAGGTTAAGTCTAATCTTTAAAAGAAGAGAATGATTAACTAATTGGGTCTAAAGTGGACTAGTCTAACTAATTGTTTAAGTTGTCATGACAAATTGGTTAGGTCCATTAGGGTCATGTCAAATTAGCTAGTCCAATCTATAAACCAAAAATTATATTAGTCACAATATAACATGCACATTTATATAAACATAAATATAACACAATATTTATAATAATATAAAAATGACAAAAATATTCTTATTCTAGAAATGTGGTAGTTACACATGGGTCTCACTAATACTTATTTTACAAGTTACCCCTTACTATTACTTGCCTGCAACTAAGACATTGTCCTACAATACTAATACCTCTCATACTTAACTAATCCATGTCACAGTACTTCACTAAAAATTTATCTTGCCCACACACACATATCCATGTTTCCAGATTCAGTGTTAGACATGTACATAGGTCATCGATGATCCCCTCTAGGTCAGACACTTTTAAACTCCACCTTCATAATATTGTTATTGATAACTTTCATTACCCGAGCCCTACATGTGCCCAGTCCCCTCTTCTTGTTGTGCAGTCTCATTGTTGTAATGGGGACTGCACACTGTGTACTCGAGCCCCAAAACCCCCTCAGTTGTGCAAATGTTGCCTTTCAGTTCACCTACATCTAACCAACCCCTTCACAATACTTGTGTCCATATTGATACTCGGTATCAGTTGGCCTTCACACTTACACTCAACTAATGTCTCCCATAACATTCATCTTCCCACAAGAACTGATACCCTTAGGTTTCAGAACCCGAGTCTCCCTCTTCTAACACAAACACCACTTCATTGTCACAGTGCTCTCTCTCAACTGTGCACAACACATGCTCATCTACCCGACTGCCTCTTATTAGCCCCCACTGATCAACACTTCACATAACTACATGCCTCACTCACAACCAAGTTTCAGTTACCTCCATCCACACAACCCTGACCATAGCTATTGTCCTCCCTAAGGTCTGAACAGACCCCCCCTCCCTCATGCCTAACTGACAGTGAACACATCGTGTGCTCACTGCTGCAGGGTTCTTCTTCATTGCTGCCAACGACCCGAGCCTATCACAAACCATACACTGACACACTCAATCCCACATGCACACTAACACATTCAAACCTGATCTTACAAACATGAACACAGCCGATAATTCCAAGATACCATCACCAGTATTCATATATCAAAACACAACCAACTATAAGTTATTTTAGCATACACCTATAGTGCACAAGTATGATACTCATGATACATCCTTACCTAAAGCACCAAAACCCCCAATACTCGACAATTACCAATTATACATATCAAATACATCTATATATAACTAAAGTGACTAATTTTAATAAAATTTAAAGAGTAATTATACTAACATACACAAAACCCCCAAAATGAACCTCGTATCATAGCGTATCACAAATTATCATGATATGCCCTAATCGTATCCAATTGTAGACACATAGCTAGCCTCACATACTCAATCTAAGTCTAATTAGACATAATTGGCCTAATGAAAAATACTTGGTGCACCAATCTTAGAATTTCCCAAATTAGACACAAAACTCAATGTAACTATCACAATATGAGTCATATTAACCTAATTCTTCTTCCTATGGGTAGCCCTAAGCCATGGAATGATTCCTAATACTCAAATGCAATAATTAGAATCTACTTAAAGGAGAAATTGAGGATTATATCTATTTAAAGATGGATTCTCAAGAAAATGCTCAATGTACACAATTAGGACACAAGATCCTAGCCGATTCATTCTTCTCCAAGTGCTCCTTACAATCCAAGCTCCTAGGCTCCTTAGATGATGAGAATGGAAGGTAATGAGAGTGATTTGAGGGAAATTTGGTGGAATAATGAATCAATTTGGGGAAGAACACAATTGGGGATCTAATTTTGGAACGAGGAATGAAGAGGAGAGTGAAAGACTCCCCCCTATTAGGGCCGCCATGCTATCTCTCTCCCAAGCAATACACAATAACATATTTACCCCTACTAATTAGTCATGAAGGATATTTAATTAGGAAGATTAATTATGGAAGCTTCTATTCCTAATGGAGGTTTAATCTAATTTCTAATTAAAGCAAAAAAATGTCTTAATTGAGTCTAAAGTGTCTAGTCCAAATATTGGGTTCATGAGTCATGTCCAGTCTAGTTAGGTCCACTAGTGTCAAGTCCAAAATTAGTCCAATACACTAATTAATAATATCAAACACATAATATAAAATATAAACACTATATATATATATATATATATATATATATATATATACAAAATTAATCCTATCTAGAAAAGTGGTTGTTACATACACAAACAAGTTTTCTTCTTCCCTCTTCCTCTTCTTCTAACTACTTTATTCTCCCCTTCTCCTTTTCCACTTGCAACCCTAATCAGATATGGCACACACCAAAATTTTATATTTAAGTAATGTATAGCCAAATTGGAAATATTTCTGAAGTTTCGAACCCCAATTATTAGAGTTTGAAAGCTTCAAAAATCAGGATAGTTCCATTGGGGATGACACATGATTACCAAAATTTTAACAGTCCTAACAATATAAAAGATTGTCAAAATATTAACACTCTTGAGTATTGTTAGAACTGTCAAAATTTTGACAATCCTATGATAGTCAAACCAATACCTTCAACACACTAAAAGTATCGTTTTAGAAAACAACAAAATGGAGGTTAATTCAACAGTGTTATTCAAATGAAGTAAGTAATTACTTTTCTTTTTTGTGTCCCTGTAACAATGATAATTTTGTTATGTTAATGTATTCCCTAATGTCTTTTTTTTCTCTACACCATTTTTTTGTAAGAGAAAAGTGTTATAATTGATAATTACAAAGTGGAAAAATGCAAGATCAAGATCAAGTTTCTCCTTAATATTAAAATATTTAGTGAATAAAGAGCATTTTTTTTTGCAACACATATTTTAGAACCAAGAGGGATCTTAGAATGAACAAACAATATCAACAAGACATTGTCACCTTGATATCAAACATCTGCAGTTAAATGACTGAGTCATGGACAAGAAAATATCTCTACTATTATAGTGCAACTTAGAAACGACTAAAAATGAACCGTCTAAGCCGTATGTATATCCTCAATTATTATTATTTTACTACCACATATGTTCTCTCCTCAAGTTATTGGAAAAAAAAAATTAAAAACCTAAATCCTTCTAACTGCCTGAATATATAACATACCCTAAAATATATTAAATATTTAAATTATATTTAAACTAACTAAATGTTATTATCTAACTAAACACATATCCAAAATTCTAAAAAAAATATTTATAATAAATCTTAATTAAAATATATTCAATTTATATTTAAAATATTCTAATATAATTAAAAAATTTATCTAATTTTTTAATAATATTATAGATTTTTTTCTTTTTGGTACGTGCAACGCATGTGAACGTGACTTGTTAGATAGAATAAAAGAATACATCTACAACATAGTTGACACAATTTCAATCAACACTATTGTGATAAGAATCGATTCTAAAATTTTGAGAGTAGACTCTAAAATTTTGAGAGTAGACTTTCGTGATAAACATATGAACAAGATTGGATATACTACCAATATAAACTGTCATATTAGTCCCTTCCACTAATTTCCTAAATTATAACATTCGATAGAAAGAGGGGTGAGCTTTATTCCAACAAAAGTTAAGCGAGCTGACGATTGGGTGCCAACATTTGATGCCTCTTCTCATTTAGTCCCTTGAGAGGAGAACCGCAAGTTTATGAGGACATGCTAGTCAAATTTATGTAGGTAAACCTTAGAAGTAAGCTAGAACCAACTGATCGGAGACAACAAGGACAACTAAAAACTAATTCATTATAGGACTGTCAAAATTTTGACAAAAAATAGATATAATTGTAAAAAAAAATTGACAGTCCTTCGACGTCTCAAACAGAACTATTTCGGTTTTGAAGCTTCAAAATTCAATCAAAGGAGTTCAAAACTTCAGAAATAATCTCAAATAGGACTATCTACTACAAAACTATGAAAACAATATATTTAGGGATTTGGGAAGGAAGAAGAAAAAACCAATTTTTTTTCTTTTTATACTTAATGTTGTGATGCTACTAATATTTTAATTAAGATATATTCAAATCATATTTAAACTATTTTAATATATTTTTAATTTGTATCTAATTTTTTAATAATATTAGATTTTGTTTTTTGGTATGTGCCTTAGTACGTGGAGATGACTAGTATTTTTAAAAGAAAAAAGCCTTATGGCTCGAACAGTACTCACGTATTTGTGCGAGCCATTAGCACCCCCCCCCCTTTCTCTTACTCCACCCTCCACCCCTCCCCCTCCCCCTCCTCCCCCCTCCCCTCTTGCTTCGTCGCCACCTCGCTCTCCTCCTACAGCTATGCCGATGTCTTCCCCCCCCCTTTCCTCCGCTTTTACTCCACCCCACCCCCTCCCCTCTTGCTTCGTCGCCTCCTCGCTCTCCTCCTACTGCTATGCCGGCGTCTCTCTTCTCCCCTAGTATTCCATCGTTGCCTCGCTTTCCTCCTACTGTCCCGTTTCTCGACTTCTTTTGTCGGCTCGTGTGAGTGTTGTACGAGCCATATAACTCGATTATTTTTGGCTTTTTATAAGGGCACTGCCAATTTTACTTGGGGCTAGCCCAGGATTGGGGCTAGCCCACTATAGAGCAAACTTTACTCATACTAGCCCAAGTTTTTACTTGGGGCTAGCCCAGCATTTGAAAACATCCCTTGGTCTCATTCTCGAAACCTAGCTCCCCCCGACCGGTGCTTTCCCCCCTCCCGCCGACCCCCTCCCGCCGGCCGTTCTCCGTTGTCCTCCTCCTCCTTGTCGATGGCTCCCAAAGTCTCGAAAGTACCAAGGTAGAAATCATCATTCTCCTTGTGCTATTGTATTTGAAATATTGTCCAAAAATTTTAAGAAATTCTCTTGCATGTTGAAATTTTTTGAGTTATTTTCTTTCAAATGAGGGCATACTAGTCCTTGGCGGAGTCTAGGATGTAGTTTAGACATAGAAGTCATTTGGAACATGAATTTAGGGCGTAGAATGTCGAGACTGCTCGACATTGTCGAGCAGTATCGAGCGGGACTGTAGAATTTCCTACAGTCCCATATAGATTTAGGACTGTAGGAAATTCGACAGTCCTATATATATATAGGACTGTCGAATTTCCTACAGTCCTAAATCTATATGAGACTGTAGGAAATTCAACAGTCCTAAAAGATTAGGACTGTTGAAAAAGCTGCAGTCCTGTATACTTACAGGACTGTAGAAATTGCTATAATCCTGAAAAAAATTCAATTATTATGTGCAAAAATATAAATTAATTTATGTCTGTATATATTAATTTTTGTCTTATAGTCATGCCCCTGGAAAGGACACTGTGGATGAAGAAATGAGAAGACGCCCTACTGCGTCGATGCGTAAGGAACGCACAGTTTCGCAAGGCGTGACTATCCGCGAGGCCGAGGCACGCCCTGAAGTGAGGAAACGTCCATTGACGAAGAAGATTGCCACAAAGAGACGTGCTCCTCTTAGTTCTTCCGGCTCTTCTTCCTCCTCCGATGAGGACATGCCAAATATTCCAAATCGGCCTACTGATGGTTCAGGACCTTCTCAGCCTGCAGATAGTCCTGTCGCGAGTCTTCCACAAAGTCTCGGAAACCGGCCTACTGATGGTTCGGGACCTTCTGAGCAGGCAGATAGTCGAGTCGACACTCGTCCAAACGGTTGCTCTATGTTACCGTCGATCGAAAACCATATTGCATACCAAATATGGAACAATCCGGTAAGTACATTACGTTATGATAAATTTATATATAGTTGTAAGTTCGAAGTTTATTTTACATGGAGGTTTAATTTCATCCGATTGTTGACTTTTCAGGAGAGTGGTCGTTTGTTGACGGTGATCAACCATGGCAAAAAATGCAATACATGGAGGTATGCATTATTGGGAGATGAGGTGAAGGCAAAAATCAGTCCCACCGGTCTACAATATTTGGGTAGCTACTCATATACGACGGTGGATAATGCACTGATTTCAGCATTTGTAGAACGGTGGCATCCAGAGACCAACACTTTCCATCTACCCAATGGGGAGTTGACGATTACCCTTGATGACGTCCATCATATATTGGGACTTAGGGTTGATGGTCGTCCCATGTAGAATCATACTTTTGATGACTCGAGCATCGACTATTACGACAATATTGTGGATCATGTATCAAGGTGTCTGGGAGTTGATTCCACTAGTTTTACTAGTCTTCGAGAATTCAAGAAGTCCTATGGACTTCCTCTAAAATATTTGGAGGAGATATTCGCTGAGCCGGCCCCCGAAATTGATAATAGCGATAATGTGGCCCGCGGATATATGCAGTTCATCTTAGGGGCTGTCGGCATTACCGATAAGTCCGGAACGTCCATAAATGCCAAATATCTCATCGATATGGACAACATTGAAACGGTGGACGAAATTTCTTGGGGAAGCGGTATACTGGCATACCTTTACCGCGAGCTTGGTGCGGCATCCCGTGTGGGTTCGAAGACAATTTTCGGATGCCAGACTCTACTCCATGTATACATAT
The DNA here is from genome assembly GCA_036927795.1 of Iris macrosiphon. Taxonomy (NCBI): domain Eukaryota; kingdom Viridiplantae; phylum Streptophyta; class Magnoliopsida; order Asparagales; family Iridaceae; genus Iris; species Iris macrosiphon. The sequence continues at coordinate 55,967,422 of JAYESA010000004.1, forward strand.
ATCTTTGTCAACTTGTTTACATAAATTAAAATTATGTTGTTTATTTTTGGACTAATATATTTTCGGTAACGTGAAGGCATGGATATACGAGCACTTTCCAACCCTGCAGCGGGCGAAGCTGAGCCAAGGGTATGACGAGAACCTTCCTAGAATGTGTCGCTGGAAGTCGACTAAAGAAGATGCCAAACGTTCTCACACGTTGGCCGCTCTACGGCATGCACTCGAAGATATGACGACAAAAGAGGTGAATATAGACCTAATTTTGTACTTAATTGGTATTAATTTACTACGTTATGCTAAATGATATTATGTTAAATTTTATGTGGTACAGATTGTATGGGATCCATACCGTGATTTGCGACAGACTACCCGTCCGTTGCAACCAGTCGCCTTATATCACGGTGTTATCAGTTGTCATAAAATCAATGAGGCTTATATGCCGGATAGAGTGCTACGTCAGTTTGGCTACGTCCAAACTGTCCCAAGGCGAACTTTGCAAATGATAACTCCTCCGTGCGGTACAAAACTGCTCAACTATATACCTGCACATTTCAACTGGGTATCGCACTTCTTCACCGAGTGGCAACGCCACATCATTAGAGATACCGACCGGCTAGCAGCAGTCAATATGGCAGAGTGCAGCGACGACTACCTCGCCTACTACGCCGGTGTCGGACTACCGACCTTGTTCCAACGCGGAGGGGATATTGTGCGTGTACCGTCAGATCTTCCTCCCAAATCGGTCTTATATACGGCACTGGTCAAGATGGTGAGCCTACTTGTAGAGTTTAAGTTTGATATTTGTAATTGTGGCTAACAATTATTTTCATTTTTCATGAATAGGCAAGGAAAGTTAAGAAGTTAGGAAGAAGCCTCGTCAGTTGCCAGGGTTCCAATTTTATGACAATCAATGACGAACTACAAAATATCGACAACGCTGAAGAATATCCTTTCTTGGATACTAGAGAGCAACGCACGAAGAGGCGCCATGACGTTTGAACAATCATTTTTAGTTGTGTCAAAATTAGAGCTGTAAACGTTGTAAAAGTTTGATTGAATATGACTTTTGACGATATTGAGAATTTGAGTTGTAAAACTTTAAACTATATTCTTGCCTACTTGTGACACTTTTAGTTAATTTTGCCATGTTGTGACACTATGAGTTAATTTTGCCTTTTTGTTACTATTTTGATCTGTATACTGTGCATATTGGTCAGTGGGTTAAACTTTATATTCAATCCTTGTTTACACTAGGACTGTCCAAAATTGACAGTGAGTAAACTTTAGGACTGTCACAATTTTGGCAGTCCTAGTTTACACTAGGACTGTCAAAATTGTGACAGTCCTAAAGTTATATAAATGACAGTGGGTAAACTTTAGGACTGTCATAATTTTGACAGTCCTAGTTTATACTAGGACTGTCAAAATTGTGACAGTCCTAAAGTTATATATATGTCAAATTTGACAGTGGGTAAACTTTTGGACTGTCACAATTTTGACAGTCCTAGTTTACACTAGGACTATCAAAATTGTGACAGTCCAAAAGTTATATATATGTCGTGACAGTCCAAAAGTTAGATATATGTCAAAATTTACAGTGTGTAAACTTTAGGACTGTCACAATTTTGACAGTCCTAGTTTATACTAGGACTGTCAAAATTGTGACAGTCCTAGTTTACACTAGGACTGTCAAAATTGTGACAGTCCAAAAGTTATATATATGTCAAAATTGACAGTGAGTAAACTTTTGGACTGTCACAATTTTGACAGTCCTAGTTTACACTAGGACTGTCAAAATTGTGACAGTCCTGGTATCCTGGCAGTTTCCCATAATGACAGACCTAAGTTATTAGTAGAAATGTGCAATATACAATCAAAATCTTCATAACTCTTTTCATTACACAACATACAACATACAACATATGGTTCAATATACACTTAAACAAACATGGATGAACACATTATACATTTTTACTTGGGCCAGTATGAATCAATTAAAATATCAAAGTAGTCGTCCGACATGATTTTTGGATCCTCCATCTTCATCATCTTCTTATAGGCCGCCATTGCATCCATGTAGGGTGTCGTCCATGCGATCACTTCCTCAGGTGCGTGTTTATACCAAAGCGTAGATGGTGGCGGAATAGGAGAATGAGCGATCAACCTTGGGATAATGAAGTATTGTCCAACAAGCCCAATGCAACATAGATTGGATACTCGGTGTTCGGCCGGGGGGGCACACATTGGAAAGAAAGTATTGTTAATACCATGTGAGATAATTACAATAGGTAACTTATACCTATTAGAGAAGACGTAAGCAGCAGACGGGACATCCATGTAATGCTCTGGTCCGGTAACTGTTTCCGTACAAGGTATGCCTGCCAACAAATCTCCAACAATTTCTTCGCCAAGTATCTGGCTATAGAAGGCTAGCCGCGACTCCAACTCCTCGTACAGCTCTGCCCTAACCTGTCGCCATCCTGCTTCCACTGAATAGCCTAGTTGTCTTGCTAGTGCATGGTATCCACAGTGGCCATCCGCAGGAACATCATCAATAGACCAAATGAAGTTCCGTATCTCAGGTAGGAATTTTTTAATGTATAGACTATAAGAAACAGAAATGTTTTCAACCCCCTCCGCCGTGCCTGCATCTATCGTTTTCTGTTTCTTCCTCCTTCGAATAGTTAGCTTAGGAGTTCGAACAACGGACTTTGCCTCCAAACTGCGTTCGATATGTTCAAATAAGGATGGATCTCTTTTAGTAGACTCCTCCTCCTTCTTTTCGGCTCTACTCTTTCTTGAGTGTGGTCTTCCCTTAGGAGTTCGAACAACGGATGGCTCTTGCAATCGAGTAGTTTCCGGGACTGCAATCTCTTGGATTTTAAACTCAATGGATCTTCTCTCCGGTTCTGATGCGCCACACCACCTTGCGTGAAGTAGTTTAACTTGGGGCAACACAAAGAAATCATCTTGCACTTTCACCGCCGGCATTATCGACAGCTGTCGCCAACGTTGATCAACAACATCTATTGGAATAGGTATAGATTCACGACGGTATTCGTTGATTTTATGTGCACACGGAAGTCCGAGTGAATGTCGATATGAACAACCGCAAACCTCGGGATCATAACCCACCGACTTCGACCTACGAATCTCCTCAAACAATAACCCCAAGGTCTTGTGAGATACCACATGGGTTAAACCATCCAAGAGGTGTTCTTGCTTGTATTCATGCTTTGCAATATTGAGGCTCATCTCAAATGATCCTACAATATCGTTCACCGTGGCAATAGTCATCAAATGAATCGATTGCCAAACAGAGATAAAATTACCAACCGATGAGCGTAGATATCTTTTTAAACATGAGTGTGCCCCTTCGACCCGGTTCGTAGTGATAGTGCCATAATGCTTCACCATGTTGGTCCATGCTAACACGAATTGCTCTTTATGTGGTCCTAGCCAAGTATCTTTGATATAAGATATGCATGTCGGGTCACTTGGCTCCCACTTTTGTTGGAACATGTACCATGCTGCCTCGTAACTGTCTGTAGTACTTGCTCGCCATACAAGACTCCAATCACTGTAGAATTCTTCGAAGCGAAGCATGTCAATGTTACCGTCCACTGTTTCAAATTTTTTCTTGCATTGAGCATGGATATTTCTATTTATATGCCAGGTGCATAGTAGTCTATGCGCATGAGAAAATACAATATCTATAGCATTTATCAACGCATATTCTCTGTCAGTAACAAAAATAGACGGCTCTTTGTAACCTGTGTAAAGGGATTGTAGTTTCCTCAACGCCCATGTGTAATCCTCTACTGTCTCACTCTTCATAAAACAAAAAGCGACTGTAAATGTTTTTCCCGTAGACGTAAACCCGACAACATAAAAAAGAGGCATCTTGAACTTGTTGGTCTTATATGTACAATCAAGGACCAACACGTCTGCGAAGGACCGAGCAATATGTGTGCAATCAGGATGAGCCCAAAACAATGAAAGGAGTTCATCACTTTGTGGATGTCTTCTATGGTACTCCACGTAGTGATGCTCGCCAAGCAACTTCAATACTTGCTGCATCGCCATTCTTCCTTTCATACTATTGCATTTCGCTCTGGCCAAACTATTATAGATCGTCCTCATGGTAGACTTGTTCCCATCTTGTTTTTGTCGCACAGCAGAATAAATTTATTTCGGTGCAACTCCTGAAAGGAACAATTCTTCAACCAACTTTTTCTCATCCTCCTTCAACCGTGCCACGTAGGCATGACCCGTAAGTGTCCCTGGAATAGGATGATTGTGTCTTCCATTCTTAACTTCGATTATCCACTTCACATCTTCAACTTTTACAATCAACACCTTCAATGGACAACCACATTTTCTCGTCCCAACATTTTTCTTAGGGATTTTTTTTTCAACAATACCCTTTTTTTATGATGCCTAAACACACCTCCTCTTTCGCATCCAAGCTCAAGATATTTTTGGCCCGGCCGAGATCGGATGGATCTTGCAATGACAATAACTACGTTATGTCGTCTCCCAACTTCTCTGCACCACTCTAATGCTTCTTCATGGCTTGCAAATTTAATATCCGTTGAGAAAATATCATCCACATCAACACCAACAGTAGGATGTACCACAATATCTGAACAAGGTTGGTCCTATAACAAATATAAAAAATATAAAAATTAATAACTTCATATAATTATCAAGGACTGTCACTATTTTGACAGTCCAATTTTTATATAGGACTGTCAAAATTATGACAGTCCTACTTTTAAGTAGGACTGTCGAATTTATGACAGTCCTATATTTATATAGGACTGTGGAATATTTGACAGTCCTATATTTATATAGGACTGTCTAATGTTTACAGTCCTAACTCGTGACTGTCAAATTAGGGTTGTCGTTTTACGTACCGTACGTGCTTCGGAACAACCAACTTGTTCTTCGGAACGTCCGGAGTGCATAATTAATGAATTGGACGATCCGACTTCGTCATCGAACATTTTTTCATGTATTGTTCCTACATTAATCAAAATAAACTAAATCTTTTTCGCACAATTGCAAATCTTATTCAACGTAGCTTGTCGAAGACATACCGAAAGAATATTTCTTGGAGTATCACCAAAGTAAAATACTCCTCCAACCACAACTAGCTATTTCCAAATTTAGGTTTGGGCTTGGTGGAATGAGGGTTTCTTAAGTCTAGGTGGAATGCCAAAAATAGAAACCCATTCCACTTTTATACTTTGGTGTGGGGTAGCCCAAGTGTGGCAAACTTGTAATTTTGGGAAATGGACTGTCAAAATTTTGACAGTCCTAACAATTTTTAGGACTGTCAAAATTTTGACAGTCCTTCCAAGTGGTAGGACTGTCAGAATTTTGACAGTCCTTCCAAGTGGTAGGACTGTCAAAATTTCGACAGTCCTGATTATAACAGTGGACTAGCCCCGAGTAACTTTCATGATAACAAACTTGTAATTTTTTCTACTTTTTCAATGGGCTAGCCCCGAGTAAAATGTGTAGTGCCCTTATAAATTGCCTTGTTTTTGGGAAGGGTATTATGGTGTGAAATTTTTGACACATTTGTAATGTCACCGTAGTGCACTTACTAATGACCTTATTTTATAATAAATTTGTATGAAATGCAAAAAATCACAACTTTGACACCGTAAATCCGGCTTCACTATCCCACCCGAACTTGACCCGCTTAGGGCCTTCCGTGTGGTTTAAGTATAATAATTCTTCTGGGATTGGATTTTTCTAGGGTTTCAATCATCGTTTTTCAAGGTACCCATTTATTTTCATCTCTCCATTAAAGTTATATTTACTGTGAAATTCTATGTTTCGATCTGCGATTACTTCCAATTTTTTGCACCTAAAAATTAGGTTTTTTCTTCTGAACTCTGTAGAACATTGCTAAAAGTCGAGGTTTTGTAGTGGAGGTAAAAAAGAGAGAAAATAAAAGGATTTGGGATTTCATGTTTCCGATTGAGAAGCGGATCTTCGAGAGAGGTCCTTTATGCTAGTACTTGTGAGTGCAATAGGATCTGGGAATCTTGAATTTTTGGATCTTGGGGAGGGGTTTCCTTGATAGTTTTGAAATTTTTGGGAGTTTCTTTCTTGAGGATTCTTTCTCGATCCGAAGTTTTGAAATCTCTCTGTCATTGGACTAATTGGAAAATAACTTGGGTTTGGGGGAGGTTTCTTTGATAGATTTGACCTATGATTCATGTATCCAACTTTAGATTTTGGATCAGGTCGAACCGGAAAAGATGGATGATTTAGGAGGTTTATATGATCTCTTCGTACTTCGTTGCATGATTGAAAAGAAAATTTTGGAGGAACATTGGTTTCTTGAGGATGTTTTCTAGTTGTGTTACGCAATGGTATATTATGATTCACCTGAGAAGATTATGAAAGATTTCCCATTTCATTTGACCTATCAAAGAAATCCACAAGATTCTGAAGTCTTATTGACTATGTTGCACAAACAAATACACAATACAACCACATGATATGGACACGAACACAACACCTAATTTGGCATGTTTTAGTGTGTTCTTGAGTGTTTATATCGTGCCCAAAACATGTACGACACAGATGAGACACGGACACAGCACCAATATTTGGAGTGGCTCTGCTTCCTAGCTTATTGATGGGAGCTTGGTTTTGGTGCTTGTTCCTGGTGGTAGATTTAAATTCTTCACTCAAGTTGACATTCATTTACAGATTGTGTTTTTATCCCAAACCTGATAATTGGTTGAGAGCTGGACTTTTATCGGTGTATCTATATGAATATTTTTTGCCTCGTTATGTTGTTTATATTTCATAGTTAGGTCCTTTTGGAACTAGCTCGCCGCTTTTATTTCTTCTTTTTTTCTCAATCACCTACGACTTAATGGTTTTCTCAATTGACCGAGCTTGCATCACTGACATATGGGCCAGGGAACACTTGTCAGTGACACAGGTGTGGGTGATTGACCATAGTATTGTTCAATGTCAAATCGATGCTTTTTTCAGGTGTGTGTTTTATAAGGAGAAATGTTTTTTGTATTTGGTATGGAGTGTATTTTCTGGTCTGTTTTATAAAGGGCATTGAATTTTGTATTTTGTATTAAGTGTACTAGGATTTGATGTGTTCTCCTGCAAATTAATTCATTTTGGCTTGTGTTTGGTTGCTAGGAAAGTGAAGGAAATGAAGTTTCATCTTATGTAAATTGGATCACATTTCTAGTTTTCTACATTAAACACTTTCACTTTCATTACCTTTCCCTCACTTCCCATCAAACCAAACACAATCTTTATGTGCGGTTTTCATAAAGTACTTTGTGTACTGTTTCCCACTGGATATTGTTTCATTCGTTTACAAGCTCTCTCTTGATTGTGTTGGGTTCACGTTGTAGGAAACTTCTTCTATATGGTTCCTTTTTAGAATTACGGTAGCCTAGATGTTTCATTTCGGAAGAGCCTTTTGATGAATCATTTATATGTTAATACAATAGTTCAATTTGTCAGATGAGGTTCATTCAATGATGTTCTCATTCATGCAATTTGTTTTGCAGTGGAGTGAGAGATTCATATTCTGTTACATCCAAACCTTCCGACATTTTGGATTTTGATCAACAATGTCGGGCAAGAATGAAGAGAAAACACAGGCTGCTGCTGATCGAATCAAGGCAGCAGCACTATCAGCTGCAAAGGGCCTCAGCCGCGCTCAAGCTGAGAGGGCAGCTACAGCTGCTGCGAGAAATGTGAATGCGTATGGCCAGAAGGAGGAAGGGCCAAGCCGATGGCAAGAGAGGAAAGAAGCCAAACGCCAGATGTATCTCATGAGCACAGAGAAAGCTGTGAAACTTGGTGAGAGGAAGGATCTAAAGGGCTCAGTCTCCACAACTGGTGGTCAGTCTTCTCAGTGCCAGAAGTGCTTCCAGCCTGGACATTGGACTTATGAATGCAAGAACGAAAGGGTGTACATGTCGCGTCCCTCAAGGACCCAACAGCTCAAGAACCCAAAGCTGAAGATGACACTCTCTGTGTCCTATGAATTGGACAATCCTGATATTGGGGGAGAGGAGAGCGAGAGGACCCAGAAGAAAGATAAGGGCAAGAAGAGTGGGTTGAAGAGTAAAAGTAAGCGGAAGCACCGATCTCGTTCTGATTCCGAGGACTCCAGTGAGGCTTCCGTTTTCGAGACAGACAGTGAGTCTTCAGTAACTGGGTCAGATTACTCTTCTGCTGAGAGCATCTCAAGCTCTAGTTCATCAGATTCAGAGGAAAGGAGACGGAAGAGAAAGAAGCAGAAGAAGAGAAGGCATCGGAGGTACACCTCTTCCTCTGATTCTTCTGAAGCTGAGTCGTCTTCTGATAGTGACGACTCTGATGACAAGGCGAGCCGAAGGAAGACCAAAAGGCACAGCCGGAGGCGATAGCTTTATAATGTAGACCTATCTATGTGTCTTCAAGTTTCGCAAATTTTATGTTGTATTTTGTTTCCTTGTATTGCAACTTCATTGGTCCTACATTTTCTTGTTCTGGTAGTTCTCTAGGTTCATTATCCCTTTACACTATATTGTATTATGTTCGACTGATCACTATGCTTTAATATAATAATGTGGAATGCAAAAAGTTTTTGGATTGTCCATGTACAGGCAAATGTATTTTTGAAACGATTAGGGATAGCTTTAGCACTTGCACTGTTAAATAGATGCTCGAGGTTTAGTGTTGGATCGTTTTGGCCATTTGTAGGGAATTTTCCAGAATTTAGTGTGATTCTCACCATTGTATGGTGAAATTAACTTTTGTACGACACCCTGGGGAATATGATTTTGTAATTTGAGATTTATTGGGGAATTTGATGTAAAAGTACTTGTCTGTGAAAGACCCTTCAAAATACTAGCATTCTGTATGGAATCAATGAGTGGATTGGGGACTTTTTACTATTTTATGGTTCTTCATACCACATTTCTTCATAGCTTATCAAATCCAAACAGGTGGGCTTTAAAAAAGTTGAAAATCTGGAATAAGCTTTGGCTTACCCAGAAGTATCCAGTACTTACCCACCAAGTTTTCAACTAGAACCAACTGGCAGCTCCAATTCGATATTATTCTCGATATGATTAGTTCACCATTAACCAAAATTCCCCATTAAGAACTTCTTCTTACATTCCCTCTTCAGCAACTCATCCAAAAACCAGCAGCAGAGTAAAGAAGACATTCAGATTATACTTACCAGCAAGATAAAGCAGCAGCCATGAGCACCATGAAGTTTTGCTGTGAATGGTTAGTATAACTATATATAGGACGCCCTTTGAAAAGTTTCTTTCACTTGTTCTCATTTCTCTGGCTATTACTTCAGCAACAACATATTGTACCCAAAGGAGGACGGGGAGCACAAGGTTCTCCTATATGCCTGCCCGCAACTGTGAACATCAGGTCTCTGCTGCTTCCTTCACCGTGCATATTTTCTTTTTTCTACTTCTTTAAGGAGCCTGGTGAATGTTAGGAAACTAACAAGGTTCTTATGGTGGAGCAATGAAATTTTAGATGTGATACTGATGCATATATTTCTTGAGTTGATTTAGCTCCTTTCACTCTCAATATTATGTTGAAGCTTAAATATACAAGATGATTTCATATCTTTTTCTGCTGGGATTGTATCATCTAGTTGTCTAAGGGAGTTGGGATGCAAAATATGAACACTGCAATCTGATACCCATTCTCTGGTCATGATGCAAGTTAAACCCAGGTCCACTAGAGGTTATGCATGTCTAGTTTAGAATGGATGCATATATTTGAAAGGCCATGCTAAGAGCACCACACAAAGTGTTAGTGGTTGTCACCATTTTTTGCAGTTCTGGGTATAGTGCAGAAATTTTAGCGGTCCTTGTTGTGCTTAGGACTGTCAAAATTTCTGCAGTCCTGGACTGCCAAATTTTGGCAGTCATGTGTGAGGACTGTCAAAATTTTGACAGTCCAGGACTACAGAGATGATGAGAGCCACTAACACTTTGTGTAGTGCTCTTAACATTGACCATTTGAAATACTTCGGAGTGAAAATGACAATAAGTCAGCTTTCTAGGTGTCTGTAGCTAATCCTTCTAAGCAATTACTCCCCAAGAAGCTAATGCAATGATGAAAAAGATTTCAAAATAGGGTTAAAAATTATGCTAATGCAAGTCTATGTTCACATGGAAATTAAAGAAAGCTTAAATACGGTTCTTTGGAATCACCAAATTCAGATAAAATGTCATGAAAATTTTGTAGAGCCTCTACCATTCATACAAGCGTGCCATACATTTAGTAATATAATAATTAGGCTTTTGCCAATTGGGTTCTAAAGCAGGATGGGATGTAGGTTCTGGACATGGGAGGTTTGTTTACCAGAATTTTCAAAAAAAAATTAGTATTACCTTTTTATCGAGAGACTTCTTAGTAAACATACTTATATCTTTACTGGATAGTTTTATGTGATTTTTTTCTTTGGTATAGGAGCTCGCCGATAACAACTGTGTATATAGAAATGTTGTAGATCACTCTGTCGATGAGTTTACCCAAGTTTTAGAGGATATTGCAGCTGATCCAACTCTTCCTCGCACTAAGAATGTTCGCTGTGCAGTTTGCAACCATCCAGAAGCTGTCTTCTTCCAGGTATTGTATCTTGCTCCTTTGCAGGTTAATATTACAAATCGACTGTAACGTAGTGTTTCACTCTAAAATCTGACACATCGAAATATTCTGGTAGGCATGTCCTCTTTATGGTTCGGATTAGGCAGTACAACAAAGAACACATGGATGCATTTATATTATCTCATTTTGTTAACTCTTAGCTACCCACGATTCTCCGCCCCCCCCGCCCCCCCCCCCCCCCCCCCCCCCCCCCCAATGTACTATTCGTAACTCTGTTTTCTTCCAATTTTAAATTAATTACTACAACCCTCCCCATTTCATGAATTTAGCAAGTGTTATTCGCAGGGACGGATCCAGAAACTGAAACTGGGATAGGCTACCATGGATTAGTGTGGGCTAGAGGTCGACTAACCCTTATGAAAATAAAAAATAAAAAATATATATGAAAAAAAGAGAGAAATTTTTTTGGGGTGACCCCGGCTCTATACTGGATCTGCGCCCCTGGTTATTTGAATTTACCACCTTCACCCCCCCCCCCCCCCAACAACACACACACACAATTATTTAACACTAATGGGGGGAGGTAACACTAATAAAATTAAATGGGTGGAGCCCACCCCGGCTCTATACTGGATCCGCCCCTGGATATTTGTATTTACCACCTCCCACACCCCCCACCCACACCCACACAATTATTTAACACTAAATGGGGGGAGGTAACAGTAATAAAATTAAACGGGGACAGTTATGAATACTAAATGGGTGAGGGTAGACACAAATAACTCTATGCTAAAACTGAAAAGTTGAGATTCAACAGAGTACAAATGGTTCTATTTATTATATTCTCTCTCAAATTTTTCGATTGTTTCCAGTATTTTCAGCTCACCGTCACTAGTTCTTAGACATGTTTCTTGATTTACCCAAGTTCTAACCCATAATGTATCGGTTGTAGAGTTCATGAGTATGTCACTGATTTTTGCGTCGCTTTTGGATAAAATTGCAGGCCATGTGTAGGGGCGACGACGGTATGACACTGTTTTTCGTCTGCTGCAATCCAAATTGTGGATACAGGTGGAGAGATTGACGGAATGATCAGATTTGGCTCCAATCTTTCCGCAATTGACAGTCTTCGAGCTAAAGAAGATGATAAGCTAATACCAATAAGGATGTCATGTATGTAACTGCAGCACTCGGATTAGCGATTCCACTTGTGATGTTGTTCAGTACAAAGTTATTGTAACATATCGGGATTCTATTAAGAGGTCATGTGTAAAAATAAATGGTTTGCTTGTTTTTGTTTTTGATCGGCATAATCAGTCAAAAGCTTGGGATATAGGAGCATTGGTACAACGCTAGTTAAATTCATATTTGAACGTTTGCTTAACAAGACAAAACTGGATTAGGCAAGGGTCAAATGATTCGATAAATGATTTGAAGAAGAAAATTTGTACTAAAAATCAAAAATACACCGATGAACATTGGCTTGGGTTCGGATTAGCTCAGGCAAAAAATAGTTTAATTAAAATGAGAAAAGGTCTCGATGAACAAAGACTGGCGTTACATTAGAAAAACTAATGAATTTCAGTTTGTAGATTTTGCTAAGCTCTCGGGAACATTTAGGTCAAGAGTAACCTGCTGAATTGCGATTCTTTTGAGGCTGGGGGGGGGGGGGTGTGATTTTATTTTTAATAATGGTGATGGATGGAAAAATATCACAAAATAGTTTTATTAAGTATGAAACCCTTGTCTCTTAAGTTACAGAGAGAACACACACAATTAATTAATTGTGAGACAGTTTTTTTTACAATATATACAAGAGGCTCATAATCTTCTTTTATTATAGCTGTAGGTTACTTCCAATATACATACTAATTTATATCGGAACCAAATCTTAACTTATCGTACACTTCCCATAAAAACAAGAAAATAAATAATAATCCTAAGAAAATTATAATCCAACAAATTATGGATAACTACCATAATCCTAAACATTAGCAAAATGAATTCTATACCTAAAAATAACTCGTTCCTTTATAGGAGATGCTTCTTGATCAATACCCTATATTCGGAGGAGCAAAGATCCGTGAGCTCATAACTTAAGGTCGGGGAAGAGCTTCTTGATCCCCTTAAGATTGTCAGTGTCACTTTGTTTTCTTTAGTAACCCTCCCTTCTTATGTGTAAGAAATGATGTCCATGTCTATTGTCGTGTCATGAACCGCTTCTACTTTTGGAATATGAATATGTGATTACATTTAGCCTACGACATGGTATCAGTGCTAGTACGTTTTCTATATCATCAATACTCACCAAACACAATATGTTATCTCCACAATACATCACCACAAATATAATCCACTGTATCAACATCCACAAAGTCCAATTCACAAGATAACAAGAGGAGATATACCTAAAAGCCTCAAGTAAACAAATAACTGAAAATCCACCAATTACATCTCCAAAGTGATCTTTAGAACAAGTTCGGTAAAGTAAAAATAAGTAAATAAATAACTAAAAGTAACCAAACTAAGAACAAAGTTTGAGAGCACAAGGAATAAGAATATGCTACTCCAAGTCATCAGAAGAACTGGTATATTAGTGTAAAGTCCCGCTCCGAGCGGAGGCATTGTATTGGTTTGTTGGCTTGAGGATGCTCATTTGAATTGAGCGGTGCTGAATATTGTGGAATTTGAGCGATGATGCGAACTTGATTAATTGGGTCAGATTGGATGGTTTATTTAGCAATGCTCACTTATATGGTTATAACAATTAAGAAGATTGTACATCACATCAAATTATATCTTTGAGGAATCATTCTGCATGATCTGGACAGAAAAACAATTCGTTAAATGATGAGTGGTGCAGGTTCTTCTTGCTTTTATCTTCACGCTTAATAAAAAAAGAACTCTTTTGTTTCCTATGAAATGCAATCGATAATGCCTGAATAAAAGATAGTGAAAAAAAATAAACTAATTGATATTATTGGTATTGTTTGAAATGTTGAATTTGTAATTATTATGTACTTATGCACGAAGATGAGACATTAGGCCATCGAATGGGTGTTTAGACTAATGATATATTTGGAGTTTTCACGAAAAAACATTATGGAAATAATTTTGGTACCATTGAATCACAAGTAATATTTTGGGACCAATGGGTCACCAAGTTGTGATAACCCCGAGCCACGGAGATGATGATCTGGACAAAAAACGATTCGTTAAATAATGAGTGGTGTTGGTTCTTCTTGCTTTTATTTTCACGCTTAATAAAAAAGAACTCTTTTGTTTCCTATGAAATATAATCGATAATGCCTGAATAAAAGATAATAATAAAAAATTGATATTATTGTTATTGTTTGAAATGTTGAATTTGTAATTATTATGTACTTATGCACGAAGATGAGACATTAGGTCATCGAATGGGTGTTTACAGTAATGATATATTTGGAGTTTTCACGAAAAAGCATTATGGAAATGATTTGGTACCATTGAATCACAAGTAATATTTTGGGACCAATGGGTCACCAAGTTGTGATAACCCCGAGCATATGGGGCTCGAGAAATAAAAAAAAGTTATGGAGAGATCGCATTGCATTCATTTACTTTCAGATTTTTATTCCCATGCATATTATGTTTTTGTAGCTAGAACACACACATTTGTATGGTCATGGACAACTTGTATACAAGGTTTGGTTTCACGAATGGTACCTGGGATACTGGGACCGTATCGGCCTAGGAGAAATAATGGAAGTACATTCTTCCCGCCAGGAGAATAGGCACAAGTGCCTTCTTTGAGTGAAAAGAATGGTATGGACGCATGACTTCGTGAGAGAAGAAGGGCACGAGTGTTAGAGTCCTCTAGTAAGGCTGACTACCTGTAGTGTGGACGTCGTAATACCATAGATAGTCCAAAATGGTGATCACCAGTGATCGTAATGCAATTATGCTGCATTCTAATGACAACTATTCTACATATCTAACCAATCTAATGCATGAACGGACATGTGACGCTTATATTATGATCTCTAATCCTTAGTTTGCAGGGACAGACAAGTCGAAAGTGGGTAAGATATCAATGTACTAGTGATAAGTTTCATATTATATTTTACATTGTTGATGATGAATTATTAATAAACCTAGTCTCAAGTAGAAATATCACAATTATAAAACTACATGCTTCACACGAATACTATGTTGGTTTTGACGAGTTTGGTTGATACCGCTCACCAGTGCATTCTCCAATGTGCTAACTCCCTCATCCACAGGTGTCACGCCCCGGCCTCGAAGGGGCCGCTAAATCCGAACGGCCCCTTCGGGGCCGGGGGGTGACATAAAGCCGATGTTCTATTTCAGGGTGTGCGCAGCGTGTCTCGTGAGACTCGAGGGACAAATGCATAGCTAGACACACATGTACATATTAGGGACAGTCCATCTATCCAAGCCAACACGATGATCTAGCTATATGCAGGGCGGTCCCCGAGTATCTCAGGATTGGCAGCTTGCTGTACAACATACCAATGACTCATTCATCTGATGCTAATGGCAACTGTGACCCATGGTGGCTAATGACGCATGCAGTTCAGCTCTCCACCAAAAGCCATTGTCCGACCGATGCGAATGCATGGAACACTATCAAATAAACTCTAGTATGCAGACGAGACGAACCATCAGAACAATTATCATTGTTGCGGGGCAATCCGACTTATCACTTGAACACATTCAGGCATAATATGGTTCTCTCGAAGCATAGACGATAGTGAACATGTTCATGCACTCTTAGACAGGCATTTCAGGATTCACGTTAAGCAGACTTGTTAGTTTCAAAGACAAGCTAGGTGAGTTTATTCATTGACATGCAAGACAGGTTCTATCGTTCTCTTATGAAAATATTGTAAGAAAAAACTCAGGTTATTATTAAGGCATGCAAGAATCAGAGAACGAAGTTCTGCCCACTCACCTGATACATAATACCGTCGCGGAGCGGGGCATTACATACTTACCAACCAACAAAAAGTTTCGTCCTCGAAACTTCAAGGATAAAATTCTCGATATTCCGAGCAGCGATAGTGCCATCCCTCGCCGTACTCAATCGAAACAATCAAACAAATCAA
Source organism: Iris macrosiphon (assembly GCA_036927795.1). Taxonomy (NCBI): domain Eukaryota; kingdom Viridiplantae; phylum Streptophyta; class Magnoliopsida; order Asparagales; family Iridaceae; genus Iris; species Iris macrosiphon. The sequence goes on from JAYESA010000004.1 coordinate 55,983,162, forward strand.
GTCCAGTAAATATTTTGTACTTTGAGAATATCTATGAACTTATTGTATGGAACGCTCTATTGCAATACTATATCGATATAATATCTCAGAGTCATAGCAACATATTTGGGCCAGAAAATCGATTCTGCTCTGATACCATTAATATGCAGGGGGTGATTCACCTAGCGACTAGCATGTATGGTTCCATATTTTATGTGTGCTGGCTAAGCAAAGACATGTTCACCGTAGCCACTCACCTTAGAGATGATTCGCCTCGGTTGAGCGATACGTCAAGTGAGCCTCTGAAAGCCTAAGCCGAAATCCTATAGGGACAAGTTTGGATATCCTTTGCCTCAAACGAGTATTCTCGTCTGAGCAAAGCGGGTCGGGATATTACACTTTTGTCGTTTGAATCGGCAGTCCGCTTGAACGGAACGGGGTGTTACATCATCCACCACTCAGAAAAAGTCTCGTCCTCGAGACTTCCTGAGGGCAGGCAGTATGTTTTCTGGCCCAAATTTGTTGCTATGACTCTGAGATATTATCGATATGGTATTGCAGTAGAGCGTTCCATACAATAAGTCCATAGATATTCTCAACGTGCAAAATGTTTACTGGACTTGATTTGCTTGATTGTTTCGATTGAGTACGGCGAGGGATGGCACTATCGCTGCTTGGAATATCGAGAAGTTTATCCTTGAAGTTTCGAGGACGAAACTTTTTGTTGATTGGTAAGTATGTAATGTCACGCTCTGTGAAACCCCAATTTTTAATAAACCGTATTAGTTATTTTTAATTGATTATTTATTTTATTTATAGTAATTATGAGCTAAATAGAAAAAAATAGATTTTTATTTAATTTTTATTTGAGGTGTTTGTGCATTTAGGAGATTTATGGAGCCATTATAAATATTTTCTAATTTATTCCATGTAGGAGACCCTTTGGACAGTTGTTAGCTTAATGGTACGCACAGATTTAATTTTTAAAATTTTCTATATATATATATATATATATATATATATATATATATATATATATAGTTATTTAGATTAAGAAAGAAAAAGAAAGAAAAGAAAAAGAAAAAGGAATTAGAAAAAGAAAAAGAAAAGAAAAGAAATTGGGTTTGGATCCTAATGGATCCTAAACCAAACCCTATAACCTACCCGACCCACCCCAAACCAAACCAAAACAAAGAAACAAAGAAAGAAAGAAAGAAAAGAAATCAGCAGCAGCTACACCCTTTCTCTATATATACAACCCACTCTCCCAAACCCTAACCCTAATTCTTCCACCCTACTCCAGACCGTGCCACCCCTCGACGCCGGACCTTTGACCGCCGCTCAGCCGCCTGGGTGCCGGAGCCTCCGCCGCGACCGCCGCGCGCTCGCGAGCATCGCCTCGCAGGAAATTTCAGCAACGTACCTGTGTTCCCGCTCTGTTTTCTGTGCCCTCGCTCGACCAAACTCGACCCCGTCTTCTCCGGTACGTTCACCATCTATCCCTCTTTAAATCCTGTGTATTAGTTTACCTCGAACAACGCATAAACCTAGGCGAAAATATCGCCCAAGTTGACGGAAAATGACAACTTTTGGGAATGCAGAAAACTGCGGTAACTACCTATGTTCCCGGACACGTATCTCCCACTACAGAGATCCGAATTCGGTTTTTTTTGTTGGTATGCGAAGACCACCTAACCTACTTTAATTTTTGTTATTTATAATATTTTATTTGTTGCTGTATGTTAAAATAGATTAGGTAAAAAAACCCGAAAACTTACTTTTTTCCAAATTCTAAAAATTGTGAAACGGAGCGCGCCCCGCCAAACGGGACCGCCCCGCTGTGTACCAAGTGTACCAAAAGGTGAGCGCAGTATACCCGGACGTGTGAGATTTTGTGAAAACTGATTTGGATGCGTGTGCGCATCAGAATCAGCCCGTATCCGCAATAAATCCACGTATCGCGACTTTTGTAAAAAGCGTACGCATTTTGTGTACGCTCGTCAGAATGCGATAAAACTTGTACCACTGGACTCATGGTATCGTGCCGGTCCTTTGACTCAATTTTCACACAATTCTGAGACAGTTGACCAAGTCGTCAATTGGCGGGTCCCACGGTTGACTTTTTGGGCGAAATTGTGTTCGGCTCACCGGAATCCATATTTGGACATACCGTTGAGTTCGTACTGACATTTAGAGTTTGTTTGACCTATAATTTATCCCTTTTAGAGACCTTTACCTTTGGCACGTTTTTCGGTGCAAAGTGGCCCACAGGTGGAGCCCGTTTTGACCTAAACTTACTGTTTTGCTCCTGTGTCCAAATTGGATGAAAGGGAAGTACTTTCTAGCTATTTTGATTATTCTGGGAACGTTAGTGATGTTTATTTCAGCATCCGGAGACGTTCATTATGAGGCCGTAGTTATGACTCTTGGTGTTTGACATTTGGATATTACACTCTGCAGCTCTCTTGCCAGGCAAGTATACCTTGCCATTGTACTAATATTTACATCCCATATGATGTATGCATAATTTATTTCTGCTTATTTAGTTCATTTATTTTAACTGCTATATAAATTGTGCGTCCAAGGAAACTTGGGTGCAACGACGATGTCGTCGTATTCTGTTTTTATTTATGTATATGCATTGGACCTACTTTATGAGACCACCCCATTATTATGAGGAATTTTATGTTTCATTGGCCATGACACTATTCTTACACGAGTATTAGTCACATGTAGCACACGGACTTGCGTATTCGGCTGGCCACTGGTACGTATAGGTCGTGCGACGGATAGGGATAACTGCCGATAGAAATTTTGTATGCTAGTAGACCTGGCAGTTATTTAGAGGTTTTATTGTGTCATGGATGTGACATGCTTAGAGCATGGGGTGGGGAGAACAATAAGCAAGGCGTTTGGGCTCCTTTGTACTTTTCCTTGTTCGTCCGGATTCTCCGCTGGAGAAACGGGTGGTGATGACCACTATATATTATATTATCAGGCGGCCTCTGCCGTTCAAAAGACGACATGCTTTGTAGGCCCCTGATTCTCCGAGAGAATCATGCCAATCCTATTTTGGCCAGATAGCCCACGTGTTGGAAAGTTGTTCTCAAAGTGTATTTCACTTAGATGGTTAGCGCACCCTTTTATTTATTCAGTATTTACTTTATGGCATGCTTTTATGTATCTTGTTATGTCCCTCTGAGGACCTGGTCCCTTTCCAGGTGTATTGTTCATGAGTATTTGCAGGAGTGCAGATCCGGACTGGCTACTTATATTGCTAGAGGTCTTCTCTTCGAGCCTCGTGATTATTAGAGGTTGTATTTATATTGTATTTGTCTTGTTTATTCTTCATTCTAGTTCGGCAGTAGATTTGTTTCCATCCGACTGTCATCTTTAGATACTTCATTTTGGGATCTGGTTATAGATATTGGTTATTCATTATACTTGATTTTTTGTAGATGAGATTAGATTATACCCTATGATTTATGATGGTTTATACCACTGATGAATTGTTATTCATATTACAGCGTACATGTGTTATGGTTTCCATATATTGGGGTGCCATATTCATACGGCTGGCATGCTTACGTATCCTAGTCCTACGTATTTTGGGACTGGGGCGTGACATATTTTTAGTGGTGGCCCATGCTGTTCAGAGCATATTGTCTCGGTTACGTTACTGTACCGAGCAAGCCTGCACCTAGGATTATAATATAGGATCTCATCCATAATTGACTATGACTATCTTCCATCCAGTCTATTCTATTTAAATAATTGCTTCCTGCTTGATTCATGTGCTTCCCTAATAATTCCTTGAGTATAGCCCCTGCTAGAATATAGGAATCCTTGTTGATAGGATAATAATTAGGATAACATTCCTATTAAGAACATAACTAGGACATTGACACATCATTAAGTTTAGACTATCTAATGAACCCTAGCAACCCTTACCTGTAGAATGAATGACCATTATCCCTTGATAATTAGGGACAACTTGAGAGTAGTATAAACACTACTAGGATTAGTTTGAAATTTGACCATAGTGTTTGAACCTAGTATTGAGGAACCAATAGAATCCAAGGTTAAACATTAGGACTGAACCTAGCTTTCCATGGTAAGATAGTACTAGAAAGCTACAACTTTAGCACCTTGTCTTATAGTAGCCGAACAATGCCTTAGGAAGCCAAGAGGAATGAATAGAATATTCTCTTGATCATACCTCAAACACAAAGATTAGCAACCACATTCCCTCAAGAAACCATGACATTATCTAGAGTCTTCTATTTAGTTTTATGACTTGTTCCTCTAAACCTTTAGCGTTCGCCTTTGTGCAAAGACTAAATTATGTTCTTCTTCTCCTCATCTTTCGATTCGTGTCACCTAAACTTTCTGATTTTTGGCCAAGTAATTTTATCTTATGTTAAGGATATATAGTTTGCTAGGATTATAGTTGTAATCTTGAACTTGGAATTATGTACTTGGTAGATAGAACTTGATAGTTTGAGTTGTTCCGTTAGATTGTGATCTGATTATTCTTAGTTTAAATCACGTAACTTGTACCCACCTCAATATAGGTTATATTCCCTTTTCCCTTGAGGTCAGTAACTTTTTTATTCTTACTATTGACACCTTGTTCTATAATCACTACGACTAAGACTTAAGATGACCATTACCTATATAATGCAATAGGAGACCTTAATGAGTACCAAGATCTTTCCTCATATACCTTAATAAGAGTTCTACTTTATTTACCAGGACCAAATTATTTTATAGTAACCCCTAAAGGCAGTTACAGTATTAGTTTATTATTTTAAGTTGGGTAGTATGCCTCACAACCTAGTAACACATAGTCCTCTTGACTCATTATTGTAGTGTAACTAATTGACATTAACTATATGCTAGCATAAGACGATAGTGTTTATTAAGACTGTAGAACTTAGAAGGCCATACCCCTATTTGGTCGACTAGTGACTTAGACAAGGAGTTAGAATAACAACTGTAGAGATTGTAGAGTCTTATCTTTTATAAATATGAATTATTTTGTAATTTCTCTCATCATAATCTAGTGTACTTATATTTGATGTACTACCTTGACTTATGCTGCTATTATAGCCTGGTTTTGCAAGCTTATTCTTCATCAAGCTTGTTCATGATATATGTATTATTGGAGTACTACACTAATACATTTCAGAATCAGTGTATTACGGTCTGTTCAACCATAGTGCGCTTGGTTCGCCCTTCGCATAACTACTTTACGTGGATTAAGATATATAGTGATTAATAGACGAATGTACTTGCCCTCTAGATATGTCTGAGCATATCGTATCAGTTACATAACTGTACTGATACGAGCATGTGAATAGGAATTACCAAAATAGGATTTCAATCCACAACTGCCTTGACAATTTCCATTGAATTCTTTAAACACCTTGATCCCCACACTTTTAATCTATTACCTCCCCCTTGAACTCTTGATTATTGTTTCCGTCTTCCCTTATTTCGGAAAGACGAAACCTCGTGCTTAGTATAAGTATGAAAAGTGTATTATTTCTGTAGCCATTTCTGTTTGTTTCTTGGAAAAATTACCAAACTCTATTATTATATTTGATTTCAGTTTAAAACTGTGCTACCTTTAGAATGAACATTCACTACCTACCTACATTTTATTTTATTACCTTCCGGATACTTGCATCACTATAGCAACATAAAATTTTTGCCTCGTAACTTTGGTAAAGTTCAGAACTCAAGTGTTTCGATGAAGAATGTATCATTTTGCTATCAAGGGTCTAAATGGATTTCACCTGGATGGACAATTGACCGACTCCTGAATGGATAGCGGCACCTATGACCCGGCTGACTTGTAAGGATCAAGAATTAATATGGACCGACGAGTGTCAAGCCGCTTTTGAGGAGTTGAAGAAGCGACTGACCACAGCACCAGTATTGACTATTCCATTAGGATCAGGAGGTTATGTGATCTACAGTGACACATCAAGGAAAAGCTTGGGATACGTATTGATGCAGCATGGCAAGGTGATTGCATATGCATCTAGACAGTTACGAGTGCATGAGAAGAATTATCCAACTCATGACTTGGAACTTGCAGCCGTTGTATTTACTCTGAAGCTATGGAGGCATTACTTATATAGGGAACGAGTGAAGATCTATACAGACTGTCACGCCCCGATTTTGCCCAATCGATAATCGTCCCCCGGACGTGATGCCGTACACGCGTAGGGCACGCGTGCACAAGGCCTAGGCATAATGATGATCTTTAGAACATATGCAATATTATTGTGGTCTTTCTATCTTGCCTTAGTTCAATTTACATGCAAGCATTGAATATATTCGATTTACGGAACAAACGTGCTACCGTTAGGTAACTTTTACCTTCCCGTCTGAACTGCCTGCATAACACTTACCATATTCTTTCCTGCCACGAAGACACCATTAGTTGAGCAAGCAATGCAGAAATATATGTACATTGGGTCATGGCATATCATTGCCACCGTGGACAATAGCTACAGTAAGCGGTGACCCTTGCAGCTCGGGTAGCAAGCCCCGCTACAAGGCCTCCCCCGCCTTATCCGTTCTAGTCTTGCTAGCGCAGCTATCCGAGTTCCTTCCGGAATGAATCGGCCCCAGTGCCCCGGGCGCCGTTCGCAGGAACTAAACCTTGTGCACAAGTTGTCTGACCAAACTAGCATTTACACTAAATTAATAGATAAAGCATTCAAATCACAAGAATGTATACATCTACTTTATCATAGTGCATTGGCATAGTCTTCATGTCCAAGTAATTGCATTTCAATATAGTTTGCACAATACATCCGTACAGTTATATAGAATAAGTTCTAGCTACAACTGAAACATGAATATATAAATGCATAGCGGACAAGTACGCATCAATGATCGTTTGAGCATTCTAAGTGACAAGCATTTCAAGTGTTTCAAGTCTAACTCATCTTCCTTTTGACTCAGTTTTTATTCTTATCATGATATCGTTGGAGCGGGATGCATAATGAGTCAATTATTATTTAGAGTGGAGATTTGACAGAAGGGTGCTAATCAAAATAAAGCCACTCACAAGTTGGAGAACTAGGAGAGAAGGGAGAACTTTAAGACTCCGCGCGTGCGTCGTCTACCCGCTCACCTGTACGCACCAACAGATGATCAATATCTCCTGCTTCGGTCTCCGAGGTTCGATATGAAATTGTGAGATCCTAAGAACGAAAACGATAAAATCCATCGAAACTGCTCAAGAAAACGTAAGTCATAAAACCAACAAGAAAGCAACCAAGCGGCACGAAAACAGGCAAGGAAACCAGCGCAACGGAAAGGCCCCTCTCGACTCTGCCGCCGAGTCCTTCCTCGAGGCACGATCCGTTGAATATGGGACCTGATTCCGAAGAAACCAATCCATAACGAGGAAAGGATCTTGATTCAATCTGTCCTGTTCGGACGATCGTAAGTATTTCTTGGCCACACTCCCCGAATAGGGGGAACGGGGCATTACATCATAACTATCCAAAAGAAAGTTTCGTCCCAAAACTTAGGAATAGAACCTACCCCTAAGGAATAATGAAGGAAACCTTTCCCTCATATCATATTCGAGTTCCCACGTCAATTCTTCGACCGCGTGGTTCCGCCACAGAACGCACACTAACGATACTGCCCGATTCTATAACTGCTTTTTCTTACGTTCCAAGATCTGTACGAGTTCTTCGGCGTACGACAAGTCCGCATGCAGATCTAACTGACCAAAGTCTACCACGTGGTCCAGGTCGTGCACATACTTTCTTAGATGAGACACATGAAAAATATCGTGCATATCTGATAGTACTGGCGGCAAGGCTATTTGGTAAGCAACTGAAGTCACTCGTCTGAGAATTTCAAACGGGCCAACAAATCTTGGACTTAACTTCCCTTTTATCCTGAATCTCATCACACCACGCATGGGCGAGACTTTTAGGAACACATGGTCCCTTTCTTGGAATTCAAGAGGGCGACGACGAACATCGGCATAGCTCTTTTGCCGACTTTGTGCTACTTTTAACCGTTCTCGTATCAGTCGAACCTTCTGCACTGTTTGTTCAACCAGTTTTGGCCCAAGGATTTGCCTCTCCCCAACTTCATCCCAGCAGATCGGTGACCTACACTTTCGCCCATACATCGCCTCATATGGAGCCATCTGGATGCTAGACTGATAACTGTTGTTGTAAGCAAATTCGGCTAGTGGCAGGTTGACGTCCCAACTTGACTTGGAATCGATTACGTAGAGGCACATCATATCTTCTAGTACCTGATTCACCCGTTCTGTCTGGCCATCTGTTTGAGGATGGTAGGCTGAGCTGAATTTCAACTTGGTCCCTATCGACGACTGAAGGCTTGTCCAGAAACGTGAGATGAACCGTCTGCCCCGATCTGATACTATTGAAACTGGCACTCCGTGCAGCCGGACTATCTCGTCAAGGTAGGTCTGGGCAAGGCGATCGGTGCCCCCAAGTACTTTTAATAGCAATAAAGTGTGCAGACTTGGTTAATCGGTCGACGATGACCCAGATTGCGTCGTTCCCCCGTTGCGTCCTTGGCAGACCAACAATAAAGTTTATGCTGATGTGCTCCCACTTCCATTCTGGGATAGCAAGATTCTACATTTCTCCACCCGGTCTCTGATGCTCTGCTTTCACCCTCTGACAGGTTATGCATTGCGACACGAAGAGCGCCACATCTTTCTTCATGCTGTGCCACCAGAAGATAGTACGAAGGTTCTTATACATTTTTATGCTCCCGGGATGGATCGCATAGGCTGCATAATATGCTTCCGTGAGGATTTCCTTTCTGAGTTCTGAATTATTGGGGACACATAGCCTTCCCTTCACTCGCAACACCCCATTCTCATCTACTGCAAAGTATTTCGCCTTCCCTGCTTGAACCTGCTCTCGCATTTTCTGGAGGAATGGGTCGTCCCTTTGAGTAGATGTGACTCTCTCTATCAGATTGGGTATAAATCGCATCTGAGCAACCCGCGCGCCGCGATAACGAATTCTGAGTTCGATGCCCATTTTTTCTAACTCCCTTTGTAACCTGCGATCGACGGACAGAGATCCCGCAAAGACCCGACTTAACGCATCCGCTACCACATTCCCCTTGCCAGGCGTGTAGTCTATCGTCAAGTCGTAATCCTTTATCAATTCTAGCCAGCGCCACTGTCGTAGGTTCAGATCTACTTGGGTGAATAAGTACTTTAAACTCTTTTGGTCGGTATAGATTCGGCAAGGCACTCCATAAAGGTAGTATCGCCACAACTTCAACTCGAACACAATAGCTGCCAGTTTCAGATCGTGCGTGGGGTAATTCTTTTCATGCTTTTTTAGCTGTCTGGATGCATAGGCTATCACTCTGTCTTGCTGCATAAGTACACACCCTAAGCCCTGCCCTGAAGCGTCACTGAAGATTTGGAATCCCGAAGTATCGTCCGGTAGTGCAAGTAACGGGGCAGAAGTGAGGCGCTGCTTTAACTTAGCAAACGATGCTTTGCAGTCGGTGAACCACTCAAACGCGACTCCCTTCTGTGTGAGGCGAGTCAGAGGTGAGGTAAGCTTGGAAAAATCCTTTACGAACCGTCTGTAGTAGCCCGCTAACCCGAGAAAGCTTCGAATTTTACTAACGGACGCAGGTCGTTTCCACTCGACAATGGCCTCCACCTTCTTCGGATCGACTGAAATGCCTCCCGCGGAAATGATGTGCCCTAGAAAAGATACACTGCTCAGCCAAAATTTGTACTTACTCAGTTTCGCATACAACTTGTTGTCTCGAAGGGTTTGTAGCACGGTCCGCAAGTGCTCTGCATGCTCTGCCCCATTCTTCGAATACACCAAGATATCATCAATGAACACTACTACAAACGATCAAGGTACGGCCGAAACACTTGGTTCATCAAACCCATAAAGGCAGCAGGGGCATTGGTCAAACCGAACGGCATTACCAAAAACTCATAGTGGCCGTAACGAGTGCGAAAGGCTGACTTCGGCATGTCGTCCGGCTTAATTTTGAGCTGATGGTAACCTGAACAGAGATCAATTTTTGAGAACACTGTGGCAGCCTGTAACTGATCAAAAAGATCGTCTATCCTGGGGAGGGGATATTTATTTCAGATAGTTGCTTTGTTTAATTCCCAATAGTCGATGCAGAGTCGCATCGAGCCATCCTTCTTCTTAACGAACAGCACCGGAGCACCCCACGGTGACACACTAGGCCTGATATACCCACGATCAAGCAGTTCCTGCAGCTGAATTTTTTAACTCTTTTAGTTCTGCCGGTGCCATTCGATACGGATGTTTGGAAATGGGTTGGGTTCTTGGAAATGTGTCGATAGTGAACTCTGTCTCTCGATCGGGCGGCATACCGGGCAACTCGTCGGGGAACACATCAGGAAAATCTGCCATAACGGGAATGGACTCAACGTTTGCACAATCTTGTCGAGTGTCTCGAACGGAAGCCAAGTACCCTACGTAGCTAGAGTGAATCATCCGTCGAGCAGACATTGCTGATATCACCATGCAGGCATATGACGCTTCCGACTGTGGACTACACGAATAGCAAAATTTGGTCTCGCCAGGAAGACGAAACACGACTTTCTTCTCCGCACAATTGATAGTAGCTGAGCAAGCGCCAAGCCAATCCATTCCCAGAATGATGTCGTAGTCCCCTATGTCTAGAACTATCGCATCAAGTGACAATTTCCTCCCTCCGATGCAAATGAAGCCATCTCGACAAACTGAATCGGTAGGCAAGCTCGTGCCTGACGGAGTACTGACGCTAAGCCTTAGGCCTAACGGGGTTTGAATGAATCTATGTTCCCTAGCAAAGTTTGTTGACACAAAACTGTGGGTAGCACCAGAATCAAATACCACTCGTGCAGGCACATTATTGAATAGAAACATACCTGACACTATGGTGTTCGAGGCAAGTGCCTCATCCCTCGTCAATGCATAGACCCGGCCCCCAGTGTTCGGACGACGCTCTTGTTGCTGTGCAGCCCGATTCGCTTGGGGTCCCTGAACTAAATTTTGCTGTTCTGCACATTGCTGAGGGACTCGGTTGGGGCGATCAAGACAGTCACGAGCATAATGGCCCAGCCGACCATAGTTGAAGCATCCCTGATTTTGATATTCGCTAGCCTGGTGCCCTGTACGGTTGTATTTTGCACAGCGCTGCCCTTGGTTTCCCCCCTGATTGTTGCCCTGGTTTTCGCCATGATTTGGACGCTTGTTAGCGTTGTTTCCTCATGTATTACCTTGGCGCTTGTGATGAGAATGTTGCACAGCGCCCGCGGTAGTGGAAGGATATTGCGGCTCCAGGATAAGGGCATGGTAAAGGACTTCCCTCATCGTCTCGTATTGCGGAGCGACTACGTGCGCGTGAATGGAAGGTCGTAGGCCACCTTCAAATTGCCTGGCTCGGCTTGCTGCATTGGGCAGGTAAGAACTAGCAAACTTTGCCAACCGGTTGAATTCTGCGGCATACTGCTTCACCGTCATCGTTCCTTGTTGCAGTCGCACGAAATCATTCTCTTTCTGACGACGAATGGGTGGGAGGATAAATTCTTCTTCGAATGCGCCACGGAAGGTGGACCAAGGGATCGTCTCTCCATCATCATCAGTAGAGAGCGATCTTCGGTGTACATCCCACCAATTATGCGCGTTCATCCAAAGCTGGAGTTGGGCGCAGGCGACTCGTTTGTCGTCAGGTACTTCCAAAAGCTTAAAGTGGTCTTCCAACTCGGCCAACCAATCTAATGCCACGAACGGATCCTCCGTCCCTCGGAAGGACATATTGCAGACCTTCTTGAAGTCAGCAAAGTCGAAGGCAGTCACATCCTTCTTCTTTGCATTTTGGGGCACTATGACTTCGTCTGATGCTGGCTCCACCGGTTCCGCTATTGTTGTTGTGGATTGGTTAGAAGCCAAGGTCTGAACAATTTGCTGCAGAGCGTCCACCTGCTTCTGTTGGATCTCAAATCGAGCCTCTAGATTTTTCTCAAACTTGTCCTGCCGGGCCTCGTCCCTCCTTGGTTGCTGTAAACCCCCTGATTTTCAAGAATTTTTAAAAACAATTTTTACACAATTTTCTGTAATTTTTCTGGAATTAAAACTAAGGTATTTTGTGACTAAATAATTTTTAAATGATGTTAATTAATATTAAAATATTATTTTCTAGTGTAAAATAAAAAACTGGACATAGAGTAATTTTTCGGGAATTTATTGGACCCCAGAAGTATTTTTAAAGCCCTAAAAACCAAGTCATAATTAACCCTAAAATAAACCCTGAATAAAACCCGGTTTATTTCTAAATAAACCAAACCAACCCGAACCAACCCAGACTCGGTTCAACTGAACCGAACCCAACCTTAGCGGGTCGGGTCAGATCTAAACACGACCCAAAACCCGCCTACTCGAACCTACACTTAAACATTAGCGGATCTGGCCGGATTCGTATTGAACCCGACCCGCTGACCCGCCGACCCGACCCGATCGAAACCCTAGTCGAATTTCGAATCCTATACTGTTCCGGCAGCGCCCCTATTTAATCCCCCGCCGCGGCCGCCTGAACCCTAAACCCTCAGCCACCGCTTCGAGCTCCCTTCTCCGACTACCTCCGCCCTGAACCTCCTCCGCCCTAGCCGCCCACCGCAGCCACCGATGCTCCCAGCCCCGACCCACAGCGCGCCATCGACGAATCTCCTCCATTCAACCCCCAGCCACCCCGGCCTGCTACTCCGGCCACCCCTCTACACCCTGCCTCCTCCTAGACCAGCCTCCTTCATCTCCCACCACCGGCACCACCACACGACTCCGCCGCTCCCCTCCATCGGAAACCTTGACTAGCCGCCTTCCCTCATCCTTCCTCTGCCTCGATGCCCTAGCCACCCTCAGCGCAGTGCCAAGCGCGACCCCGCAACAGCCTCCGACGAGCTTCCCCCGAGCCCAGTGCAGCCTCGAGCCTCTCCCCGGCCGCCTCGAGCCGACGAGCCTCCGCCTGAGCCGCTTCCAAAGAGCTCCAGCCGTCTCCGCCCTCCTCAGGTGAAGCCACGACCATCGTCAGCCACCCCAACCACCGGAACCCTAGCAGAACCCTAACCCTAGGCTGTGGTCACTGTGCACTGTGTCGTGTCGTGTCAAGACGACTCGCGGACACGAGAATTTCAGGTTCCACGGAGCCCTGTTCAGGTAACCCGTTCTCTCTCCTCGTTACCCCATTTTCTGTTCTGTCAGTTATAATGCGTAGACGTTGTAACTCTCTCGATTCCCGTAAAACTCGCTCGGTGCGTCGTGTCCTGTGGGGATCGCGAACCGCGATCCAAAAATAGAAAAAACAATACCCCATTTTCACCCGGAACTGAGAACGCCCCGCCAAACGGGACGACTTGGTCGTGCGCGGTCTTCACCGAAACGTGTGCGCTGTTGATACGGACGTGCGGGATTTCGCAAAAGTTGATTCGGATGTGCGTGCACACCGGAATCAACGCGTATCCGCCGACAACGTCCCGTATCCGCCTGTTCTAGAATATATCGTAACTTTGTATACATACGTCGGATCAAAACGAAACTTGCGCCATCGGACTCGTAGCAATACGCTGGTCCTGTGACCCAAGTTTGGTTCGATTCTGAGAACGTTGACAAAATTACGTATCGTGGGCCCCGCGGCTCCACTTGACGGGCGATTTTGTGATCGGCTCATCGGAATCCAGTTCTGGAAGTTCCGTTGGGTTCGTATCATTGTTCTGGACTTGTTGACACTAAGTTTGACGAATTTGGAGACTATTGGTTCTGACACATTTTTTGGTGCGAAGTGGGCCACACGTGGACCCCACTTTGACCCAAAATTACCGTTATGCCCCTGTGTCCAAATTGGACGAAAGGGAAGTGCTTTTTAGCTATTTTGCTTATTCTGGGAATGTTGGTGATATCTATTTCAGCATCCGGAGATATTTGTTCTGAGGTCGTAGCTTCTGATCCTGTGTGCTTGACTTCTGGACAATACACCTTGCAGCTTTCTTACCAGGCAAGATACCTTGCCAAATTGCTTACAGTATTTTGCATGCTTAGTATATTTTTATATATTTATTGCATTTTTGTATATTTATTGCATGTGTAGTTCCTTTCTGTCATTACTATATATTAGATATGTTGACACACACTTGACACTTAGTATCATAGAGGACAATCATTAGGCGTATGGGCTTTTAACTACTCTGGTAAACCATAGTAACTAGCACGCACTATGGTGGTAGTGTCCGATGGTCGCTACCCCCGAGGTATGTCGATTGATGGAGTCTGAGGGTCGCTACCCAGAGGTATGTCGGCTGATGATGTCCATTGACGAGCGTATGTGTTGTGAGAATTAGATCGAGTAGCCTACCCTTGCCCATACGTCGAAAAGTTGTCCTCATTTGCATTCATATAGATTGTCTTGTACAGCGTACTTATTTATTTTTAAATTATATGCATGTTTACTGTATTCAAATTGGCTCGCTTTTCTGTATCTTGTTACGTCCCTCTGAGGACCTGGTCCTCTGCCAGGTGTATCTGTTCTTGAGTATTTGCAGGAGCGCAGATTTGGATGGTTATATATGTCTCATGGATGTCCTCTCTTCGAGCCCGTGATTGTTAGCTGATATTCTTATATGGTGTTGTTGTGTTGTACTTATATTTTATTTGCTCTTATATTAGAGTTGGTAGTGGATTTATTTTCATCCAACTATCATCCTTAGATACTTATGTTGAGATCTAGTTATATAGATGATGGTTATTCATTTATATTGATTTTCTGTGGATGAGATTTAGATTGTACCCTGTGACTTGTGATACATTTTATACCACTTGCGGATTTTATATTCATATTACAGCGTACGTATGGGTTTGGTTTCCATATATTGGAGTTGCCATATCCATGCGGCTGGCATGCTTACGTGTTCCTAGTCCTATGTATTTTGGGACTGGGGCGTAACATATTTTTGTGGTGGCCCATGCAGGTCAAGTGCATATTGTCTCGGTTACGTTACTGTGCCGAGCAAGCCTGCACCTAGGATTAGAGTATAGGATCTCATCCACAACTGACTATGACTCATCCTCCTTCTAATCCATTCCGTTGAATAATTGCATCCTGTTTGATTCATGTGCCTTCTCGTTAGTTCCTTGAGTGTAGCCTTCTCCTAGAATATAGAAGTCACTATCGCTAGATGATAAGTAGGATAACATCCCTATTTGGGGTACAGCCAGAGTGTTGACACACCACTAAGTTTAGAATATCTAGTGAACCCTAGAATTCCTTATCTCTAGAATTGGTTTACCATTACCCCCTGATGTATTATGAAGATTTGAGAGTAGTATAGACACTACTAGTGTTAGTTAGAAGTTTACCATAATGTTTGACCCTAGTATTGAGGAACCAATAGAAAACCAATTTTTTTTTTTGAAATTTAGGACTGAACCTGACCTTCATAGTTAAATAGTATTGGAGAATTATAAACTTAGATCATTGTCTTATTATTAGTAGACAACACCTTCGGAAGCCTAGAGAAATGTAATCAAACACTTTTTCCTTGATCATACCTCGAACATAGCAACTAGCATACCACTTCCCCTTAGAAAACTATGATGCGATCTAGAGCCCCCTATTTTAATTTTATATGTTGCTCCTATGCGACCTTAACGTTCGCTAATTGCGCGATGACTAAATTTTGTTCCTCTATTCTTCATCTTTCAACTCGTGCCATCTGACACTTCTGATTATAGACCAAGTAATTTTATTCTATGTTAGGATATATATAGCTTGCTAGGATTTTGGTTGTTACTCTTGAATTTTTTTTTGAATTGTGTGCTTAGTAGTTAGAACTTGATGGTTTAAGCTATTCTTGTAGATTGAGACCTGGTGCTTATCCCTTAGTTTTAAACTGTGTAACCTGTACCCCCACCTCGATACGAGTTATATCCCTTCTCCCCCTGGAAGGCCAGTAACTGTTCCGTTCTTACTATTGACACTTGCACTAAGACTAAGACTTAGTACGACCATGACCTATGTAATGTAAGAGGATACCCTAATAGGTACTAAGACCCTTTCTCGTAGACCTTAGCAGGAGCTTCTACGGTATCCTTAAGATAATTACAGTACTAGTTTATTCTTTTAAGTTGGGTAGTATGCCTCACAACCTAGTACCATATAGTCCACTTGACCCATCGAGGTAGTGTAACTGAATGAATTAATTGTATGCTAGCATAAGACGACAGTGTTTATTAAGACAATAGAATTTAGAGGTCCATGCCCTATTTGGTCGACTAGCGACTTAGACAAGGAGTTGTATGACAACTGTGGAGATTGTATAGTCTTAACTTCTTGTGGACTTGAAATATGTTGTGACTTCTTCCATCATGATCTAGCGCATTTATATTTCATATACTACCTTGACTTATGCTGCTATTTTATAGCCTAGTTTTGCAAGCTTATTCTTTATCGAGCTTGTTCATGACATATGTATTATTGGGGAGGCCCACAATAATACATTTCAGAATCAGTGTATTACGGTCTGATCAACCATAGTGCGCTTGATTTGCCCTTCGCAATAATACTTTACATGGATTAAGATATATAGTTGACTAGTAGACACATGTACTTGCCCTCTAGATATGTTTGAGCAGATCGTATCGGTTACATAATTGTACTAATACAAGCATGTAAATAGGAATTACCAAAATAAGATTTCAATCCACAACTGCCTTGACAATTCCCATTTGAATTCTTTAAACGCCTTGATTCCGATACTTCTATTCTATTACCTCTCCCTTGAACTCTTTATTATTGATCTCCGTCTTCCCATATTTCGGAAAGACGAAACCACTTGCTTGGTATAAGTTTGATACACAGAGAGTACTAGGTATACCCCATAGGCCGATCACATACTTGAGGATTATTCTTTTGTAATTAAGGGCATATCATAAATGTCATATTTGGTGTTAAAAACATTGAGGATTAAATAACATAATTAAATAATTTAGAGCATAGCCTTCTTAGATGTATAGCCTTAGATGATAGATGGGTAAATTTTAAGTTGGGTAGAAACTGCAATGTTAACTTAAGGAGAATTCTTTAGACTGTAATCAAGTGAGGTTAGATAGAGAAACCCTACCCTAGTTTAATTTCGAGGACAAAATTATTTTAAGTTGGGTAGATTATAAACCCCCTGATTTTTAAGAATTTTTAAAAATAATTTTTACATAATTTTCTGTAATTTTTCTGGAATTAAAACTAAGGTATTTTGTGACTAAATAATTTTTAAATGATGTTAATTAATATTATGAAAATAATATTTTCTAGTGTAAAATGAAAAATTGGACATAGGGTAATTTTTCGAGAATTTATTGGACCCTAGAAGCATTTTTAAAGCCCTAAAAACCAAGTCGTAATTAACCCTAAAATAAACCCGGTTTATTTCTAAATAAACCAAATCAACCCGAACCAACCCAGAACCGGTTCAACGGAACCGAACCCAAACTTAGCGGGTCGGGTCGGATCTAAACCCGACCCGAAACCCGCCTACCCGAACCCACACTTAAACATTAGCGGATCGGGCCGGATTCGTATTGAACCCGACCCGCTGACCCGCCGACCCGACCCGATCGAAACCCTAGTCGGATTCTAAATCCTATACTATTCCGGCGGCACCCCTATTTAATCCCCCACCGCGGCCGCCTGAACCCTAAACCCTCAGCCACCGCTTCGAGCTCCCCTCTCCGACTACCTCCGTCCTGAACCTCCTCCGCCCTAGCCGCCCACCGCAGCCACCGACGCTCCCAGCCCCGACCCACAGAGCCCCGTCGACGAATCTCCTCCGTTCAACCCCCAGCCACCCCGGCCTGCTACTCCGGCCATCCCCCTGCACCCTGCCTCCTCCTCGACCAGCCTCCTTCATCTTCCACCACCGGCACCACCACACGACTCCGCCGCTCCCCTCCATCGAAACCCTCGACTAGCCGCCTTCCCTCATACTTCCTCTGCCTCGATGCCCTATCCACCCTCAGCGCCGTGCCCAGCCCGACCCCGCAGTAGACTCCGGCGAGCTTCCCCCGAGCCCAGTGCAGCCTCGAGCCTCTCCCCGGCCGCCTCGAGCCGACGAGCCTTCGCCTGAGCCGCTTTCGAAGAGCTCCAGCCGTCTCCGCCCTCCTCAGGTGAAGCCACGGCCATCGTCGGCCACCCCAACCACCGGAACCCTAGCAGAACCCTAACCCTAGGCTGTGGACACTGTGCACTATGTCGTATCGTGTCAAGACGACTCGCGGACACGGGAATTTCAGGTTCCACGGAGCCCTGTTCAGGTAACCCGTTCTCTCTCCTCGTTACCCCATTTTCCGTTCTGTCAATTGTGATGCGTAGACTGTGTAACCCTCTCGATGCCCGTGCAACCCGCTCGGTGCATCGCATCCTGTGGCGATCGCGAGCCGTGATCCAAAAACAGAAAAATCAACACCACATTTTCACCCGGAACTGAGTACGCCCCGCCAAACGGGACGACTTGGTCGCGCGCGGTCTTCACCGAAACATGCGCTCAGTTGATACGGACGTGCGTGATTTCACAGAAGTTGATTCGGATGTGCGTGCATACCGGAATCAACGCGTATCCGCCGACAACGTCCCGTATCTGCCTGTTCTGGAACACGTCGTAACTTTGTGTACACACGTCGGATCGAAACGAAACTTGTGCCATCGGTCTCGTAGAAATACGCTGGTCCTGTGACCCAAGTTTGGTTCGATTCTGAGAACGTTGACAAAATTGCGTATCGTAGGCCCCGCAACTCCACTTGACGGGCAATTTTGTGGTCGGCTCATCAGAATCCAGTTCTGGAAGTTCCGTTGGGTTTATCATCATTCTGGACTTGTTGACACTAAGTTTGACGAATTTAGAGACCATTGGTTCTGACACATTTTTCGGTGCGAAGCGGGCCACACGTGGACCCCACTTTGACCTGAAATTACCGTTTTGCCCCTGTGTCCAAATTGGACGAAAGGGAAGTACTTTTTAGCTATTTGCTTATTCTGGGAACGTTGGTGATATCTATTTCAGCATCCAGAGATATTTGTTCTGAGGCTTTACCTTCTGATCCTGTGTGCTTGACTTCTGGACAGTACACCTTGCAGCTTTCTTAACAGGCAAGATACCTTGCCAAATTGCTTACAGTATTTTGCATGCTTAGTATATTTCTGTATATTTATTGCATTTCTGTATATTTATTGCATGTGTAGTTCCTTTCTGTCATTACTATATTAGATATGTTGACACACACTTGACACTTAGTATCATAGAGGACAATCATTAGGCGTATGGGCTTTTAACCACTCTGGTAAACCATAGTAACTAGCACGCACTATGGTGGTCGTGTCCAATGGTCGCTACCCCCGAGGTATGTCGATTGATGGAGTCCGAGGGTCGCTACCCCAGAGGTATGTCGGCTGATGATGTCCACTGACGAGCGTATGAGTTGTGAGGATTAGATCGAGTAGCCTACCCTTGCCCATACGTCGAAAAGTTGTCCTCATTTGCATTCAAATTGATTATCTTATACAGCGTACTTATTTATTTTCAAATTATATGCATGTTTACTGTATTCAAATTGGCTCATTTTTCTGTATCTTGTTACGTCCCTCTGAGGACCTAGTCCTCTGCCAGGTGTATCTGTTCTTGAGTATTTGCAGGAGCACAGATTTGGATGGTTATATATGTCTCGTGGATGTCCTCTCTTCGAGCCCGTGATTGTTAGCTGGTATTCTTATATGGTGTTGTTGTGTTGTACTTGTATTTTATTTGCTCTTATATTCGAGTTGGTAGTGGATTTGTTTCCATCCAACTATCATCCTTAGATACTTATGTTGAGATCTAGTTATATAGATGATGGTTATTCATTTATATTGATTTTCTGTGGATGAGATTTAGATTGTACCCTATGACTTGTGATACATTTTATACCACTTGTGGATTTTATATTCATATTACAGCGTACGTATGGGTTTGGTTTCCATATATTGGAGTTGTCATATCCATGCGGCTGGCATGCTTACGTGTTCCTAGTCCTACGTATTTTGGGACTGGGGCGTGACAGTTGCGCTTCCAGCATTTGCATCATTCGTTCGACCGATTCGACAGAGGGCGCAGGTCGCTGGCTCTTGGAACTAGCCGAAGTGCCTGAAGTACTTGCATCAACTTGGCCTGTTGCTTGGGTTCGAGTCATTCCTACTGAAACAAGTAACTTATATCAGTCTCATAGAGTATTACGGACTTACTGTATGGAACGTATCTTATTTTGCACCAATTGATTTCAAGAGTTTACTCGGACAGGACAGGGTCATCTTAGGAAAACTTTTCGACTCGAGATCAAAGGATCTGAAGCTTTTCTCTGATACCACTATGTCACACCCCAATTTTGCCCAATCGATAATCGTCCCCCGGGCGTGATGTCGTGCACGTGTAGGGCGCGCGTGCACAAGGCCTAGGCATAATGATGATCTTTAGAACATATGCAATATTATTGTGGTCTTTCTATCTTGCCTTAGTTCAATTTATATGCAAGCATTGAATATATTCGATTTACGGAACAAGCGTGCTACCGTTAGGTAACTTTTACCTTCCCGTCTGAACTGCCTGCATAACACTTACCATATTCTTTCCTGCCACGAAGACACCATTAGTTGAGCAAGCAATGCAGAAATACATGTACATTGGGTCATGGCATATCATTGCCACCGTGGACAATAGCTACAGTAAGCGGTGACCCTTGCAGCTCGGGTAGCAAGCCCCGCTACAAGGCCTTCCCCGCCTTACCCGTGCTAGTCTTGCTAGCGCAGCTATCCGAATTCCGTCCGAAACGAATCGGCCCCAGTGCCCCGGGCGTCGTTCGCAGGAACTAAACCTTGTGCACAAGTTGTCCGACCGAACTAGCATTTACACTAAATTAATAGATAAAGCATTCAAATCACAAGAATGTATATATCTACTTTATCATAGTGCATTGGCATAATCTTCCTGTCCAAGTAATTGTATTTCAATATAGTTTGCACAATACATCCGTACAGTTATATAGAATAAGCTCTAGCTACAACTGAAACATGAATATATAAATGCATAGTGGACAAGCACGCATCAATGAGATCGTTTGAGCATTCTAAGTGACAAGCATTTCAAGTGTTTCAAGTCTAACTCATCTTCCTTTTGACTCAGTTTTTATTCTTATCATGATATCGTTGGAACGGGATGCATAATGAGTCAATTATTATTTAGAGTGGAGATTTGGCAGAAGGGTGCTAATCGAAATAAAGCCACTCACAAGTTGGAGAACTAGGAGAGAAGGGAGAACTTTAAGACTCCGCGCTTGCGTCGTCTACCCGCTCACCTGCACGCACCAACAGATGATCAATATCTCCTGCTTTGGTCTCCGAGGTTCGATATGAAATTGCGAGATCCTAAGAACGAAAATAATGATATCCATCGAAACCGTTCAAGAAAATGCAAGTCATAAAACCAACAAGAAAGCAACCAAGCGGCACAAAAACGGGCAAGGAAACCAGCGCAACGGAAAGGCCCCTCTCGACTCTGCCGCCGAGTCCTTCCTCGAGGCACGACCCATTGAATATGGGACCTGATTTTGAAGAAACCAATCCATAATAAGGAAAGGATCTTGATTCAATCTGTCCCGTTCGGACGGTCGTAAGTATTTCTTGGTCGCGCTCCCCGAATAGGGGGAACGGGGCATTACACAGACCACAAAAGCCTCAAGTACGTCTTAACGCAGAAGGAGTTAAATATGAGACAACGCCGATGGCTTAAATTGAATTGATTTCGAGATAGAGCTATGTTATCACCCAGGAAAGACTAACGTTGTAGCAAACGCGTTAAGCCGGAGGCCAGCAGCTTATTTCTTGACAGCACAGAGAGAATTATTGGCGGACTTGCAAGAGCTTGGCATTGAAGTAATTTTACCCGGAGCAGATGGGACATTACGATGTGGTGATCATCTTTATGTTCCAAATGGAGAGATTCGATAGGAGCTGATGACAGAAGCTCATAGTTCGATATATTCTTTTCATCTTGGAGGCACCAAGATGTATCGTGACTTACGGCAGCACTTTTGGTGGCATAAAATAAAAAGAGAGAGAGCTCGCTTTGTAGCTAAATGCCTGGTATGTCAGCAGGTAAAGGCGGAGCACCAGAGAACAGCAGAATTATTGCAACCACTTCCGATTCCAGAGTGAAAGTGGGAGCACATCACTATGGACTTCGTCACGGGTTTTCCCAAGAGTCCAAGTGGAAGAGATGCAGTATGGGTAATAGTGGACCGACTCACCAAGTCAGCACATTTCTTACCTTTTAGAGTTGGCTAGTCTACAGAAGCTTTAGCTGACTTATATATGAGACAGATCGTGAGAGTGCACGGCATACCAGTCCGTATTGTATCAGACAGGGTGTAAACCCCCTGATTTTCAAGAATTATTAAATCTGGATTTTTTACAATTTTCTGGAATTTTCTGAGATTTTTCTGTAATTAAATTCAGGTATTTTAATTATTAAATGATTTTTAAATGATAATAAATAATATTAAAATATTATGAAAATAAATTTTTTTAGTGTAAAATTAAAAATCGGACATAGGATAATTTTCCGGAAATTTATTGGACCCCAGATAAATTTTTAAAGCCTTAAAAATTATTGATTTATCTAACCTAATTAATTAAACCCAATAATAAAACCCGGTTTACCTAAACCCAATTTTAAACCGAACCGGACCGGCCGGTCTACCCGAACCGGCCGGTCTACCCGAACCGGCCCAATCCTTAGCGGGTCAGATCCGGGTCTACCCGTTTCTCTCTGCTCGTTTACCCGTTTTTGATTCCGTTTGTTGCATCGCGAACCCTGCGTGACCCCCTCGGTGCCCGTGCAAACCGCTCGGTGCATCGCGACCTGTGGTGATCGCGAACCGCGATCCAAAAACAGGAAAATCAACGTCCTGATTCACCCCGGAACTGAGTACGCCCCGCCAAACGGGACGACTTGGTCGCACGCGGTCTTTACCGAAACGTGCGTGCCATCGATACGGACGTGCGGGATTTCGCAGAAGTTGATTCGGATGTGCGTGCACACCGGAATCAACGCGTATCCGCCGACAACGCCCCGTATCCGACCTTTCTGAATCTTATTATAATTTAGTGTACACACGTCGGATCGAGACAAAACTTGCGCCATCGGACTCGTAGCAGTACGTTGATCCTGTGACCCAAGTTTGGTTCGATTCTGAGAACGTTGACAAAATCGTGTGTCGTGGGCCCCATAGGCTCCACTTGACGGGCGATTTTGAGATCGGCTCATCGAAATTCAATTCTGGAAGTTCCGTTGGGTTCGTATCATCGTTCCTGACCTGTTGACACTAAGTTGGACAGATTTAGAGACCTTTGACCCTGACGCATTTTTTGGTGCAAAGCGGCCCACATGTGGACCCTGCCTTGACCTAAAAATGTCATTTTTGCCCCTGTGTCCAAATTGGACTCAAGGATATGCATTTCTAGCTGATTAATATTTTTTGGATCTGATGGTGATATCTATTTCAGCAATCGGAGTACTGCCTGCAATCCCCGCTGAAGCCAGAGCTACAATTGGAGATGGAAACCCAGGCAAGTGTACATTGCCATAATTGCAGTATAATGATTCATTTTGTTCTCTTGATTTATTTTCTGTGACTGTTGTTAATGCTCAACCCTAGGGCCGTGTGACTTACTTAGCTTCCGATTAACAGTCGGGTGCCAACACCGTACGCGGTGTTGTGTAACGTCACCTAGAAATGGATATCGTGATATTTACATTCTCGTACTTGCCATATCAAGTACATTATACCCAGGACACCTGACACGAAACATGAGACAGAATCTTCCTGAAATATTCAAGGTGATTCTGTATAGGATACAAGTTTATGACATCTTTACATGCTTAGATTTTATTCTGACTTATTGTATTAGTTTTGATCTTGCGTAACATGAACATTATGAACTGTGACGTGAGATTACATTGGGTGGGGAGAGTATTACCATATCAAGGCTGATTAAATTATAATTAATGTCATCTGGAGGTATCTTAGTCTCTGATACAGAGCTTTGGCACAAGTTCTGGCCCTTCGAGAAAATACTGCTATGGTTTCTTTGACACTGATTCTATAGTAGTCTCAGCCTGAGTATGACTAAAACTCTCACTTGCATTATCACTTAGCTGGTTATTTATTTGCCCTATTGTTTTCTTTATTTCTGTACTGTATTATTTTTGGCTTGTATTATCTGTACCTTGCTATGTCCCCTGAGGACCTGGAATGGATTATGTCCCCAGATTTAGCAGACGAGATCTACCTTGAGGTATACGGAACAGGAGCACTTCTAGGAGCAGTACCGGAACCTGAGGACGAGGTGCTCGCTGAGGACTTCTCCTGAACATCTGCTTCTTCCATGCTCAGTTTTTATGGCAAATAAACTCTTTATTTCTTGTTTTAATGAACTTTTGTAAACAGACTTATTATCGGGTTGTTCCCCGATTTTAATTACTTGTGACTGGATGTTGTTTATTTCTTTTGCTGATATTGCTGTCTTTATTCTGTGGATTAGATTAGTATACCTGACTATTGTAATACAGCTTAAGTATGCCCCGATGGATCCATTAAATTGGGTTTGTCCATCGGTGCGTGCTGCTGGCCATTGCCACGTGTCTAGTCCCTAGATATTTTGGGACTGGGGCGTGACATGGTTTTTGTGGTGGCCCATGCAGGTCGACGACTAAATTGTTCGGTTTCAACTTAGGACCGAACAGGCCTGCAATAAGAATAGGATAAGTTTTAGGATCTCATCCACTTGCTTGAATCGTTTTTGATATCTATAACATTTTTGAACTAAATTTGACTTGCATCTTGCCTTGATTCCTGTGCGCCTCTTATAGTTTATTTTTGATGCAGAATAATGGATTCACGAGCAAACGACGGAACTCCAGCAAGAACACCAATAGGTGATATAGCCACCTATGGAGAAGATGAAGTGACGCCATTGAGCGGAGATCCCTCTACTCACCGAAGCAGCCAAGCAGATCAGCAAGCTTCCAGATTTCGGCGTGATGACATTCCACCTCCGCCGCAGTTCGTTCCACCGATGCCTGTATTCCCTCAAGGGCAGCTTATTGACGGGCAACAAATATTCCAAATGATCTACGCAATGATGCAAGCCCAGCAACATGTCCAAAATGAGGCCCAGCGTAGCGAGGCTGATTACTTGAGGAACAGCATAGTAACTGCACTGGAGCAGGTCAACCTACCAGCTCGACGACCAATGACGGGCTCTATCACCGATTTCTGCCAGCTGAAGCCCCGTACCTTTTCTGGCAAGGAGGGACCAACAGAAGTTCATGAATGGCTCACCAACATTCGGCATCAATTAGAAGCAGCTGAGCTTCCACGGGAACGTTGGATGACTGCCGTCAGAATACAATTGACGGACAATGCTCATCACTGGTGGCTATCCGAGGAGACCAGGCTCGGACTAGACCGAGTTACTTGGGAAGAGTTCTCCAGACTCTTCCAGGAGATGTACATTCCGGCTATCGCTCGATCAGAACTTTGGGACAAGTTTAATCGCCTCACTCAGGATGCTATGACGGTGGAAGAGTACAACGCCGAGTTCATTCGTCCAAGTCACTTCGCCCCAATATTGATCCCGACAGAAGAAGAGAAGGCCGAGAAGTTTTTCGACGGACTCAACTTCGAGCTACAGAAACTAATTGGATCCGTTGCACCTACTTCGTACTCGGACGTCCTTGTTGCAGCTCGACGCATGGAGCGCATCACCAGGAGGGAGACCAATCTGAAGTGGCCTTCCCCATCAGCAACATCCAGAGCACCACAAGAAGAAGCCGCAAAGAGACCTCACCAACAGCAGAAAATAGCTACACCATAAGTGATAGTCCTTACTACTTGTCACTACTGTGGCAAAGCAGGCCACCTCGCCAAGGAATGCCGACGCAGATTAGGACTGTGTTTAGCATGCGAATCCCGTCAGCATTCGGTAAGGGATTGCCCTGAACATGGAGAAGGAGCACAAAGGATGAACCAACAAGCTCTACCAGCACCTGGAGGATATCAACCAAGGCCACCTTTGGCACTTCAAGCAGCACCCTACCAGCAAGCCCAGCAACAGCAGAGGGCACCACCTCAAGGACGCGGTCAAGCTTTCGCGATGACTGTGGGAGACGTGCAGAACCATAGAGTAGCTAATGCGCGTAAGTTTTTATAGTTTTTCCGTTTCTAGTATTGCTTTAGTTCGTGCCTGCTGGTTCGTGACCTAGACTTAACCTGGTAGTTTTAACTTGCTAATAATAGATAACCTAGTGTTAACCTAGTAATTTTGAACTTGCTAAATAACCTAGAATGTTTTATAACTGTTAACCTGATATGTTTAAAGGATAACCTGGTTTTCTAAAAACTATAATTTTCTAGATTCCCTACAGTTGGGAAATTTTATAACATTTAATGCTTAGGAAAATAATTTTTCCTAGGTGTTACTCTCAACCTTGATTCTCCTTGATTTTGATGTGCTTCGAACAATGTTTGCAACCGTGTCATCTCTGTTGACCGGTTATTATTTGATTGCGAGGACGCAATCCTCTTAAGGGGGGTAGATTGTAAACCCCCTGATTTTTCAAGAATTATTAAATCTGGATTTTTCACAATTTTCTAAAATTTTCTGGGATTTTTTTATAATTAAATTCAGGTATTTTAATTATTAAATGATAATAAATAATATTAAAATATTATGAAAATAATATTTTCTAGTGTAAAATTAAAAATCGGACATAGGGTAATTTTTCGGGAATTTATTGGACCCCAGATGGATTTTTAAAGCCTTAAAAACTATTGATTTATTTAACCTAATTAATTAAACCCAATAATAAAACCCGGTTTACCTAAACCCAATTTTAAACCGAACCGGACCGGCCGGTCTACCCGAACCGGCCCAACCCTTAGCGGGTCGGATCCGGGTCTAACCCAGACTTGACCCATAGCAGACCCGACCCGCATTTGTTTTGGATCGGGCCGGATCCGCAGACCCGACCCGTCCGCCCGAACCCGTTAGCCCTCTACTCTCCCAAACGCACAGACCCGACTGTTCTTCTCCCCTCCGTCGGCCGCCGCCGCCCGTTCGCTTCCCCGCGTCGTTCCGGCTACCGGAACGTCCGCCGCCGACCCTCCTCTTCCTCTCCTCCTCACCGTCCGCCTCTCCCTCTCCCTCGGCCGCTATATAAGCCCTAGTCGACTCCCCACGACCGCCTCCTCCGCTGCCGGCCAACCCTCCAGCCCCTCCACCGCGAGCCGTCCTCCGCCCCTCTCCCAGACCTCCGCCCAGCCCCGGCCATCGCCTCGCCAGCGCCGCCTCGACCAGCCCCCTTTTCTCCTCCTTCCTCCAACCCAGCGCCGCCCTCCTCCAGATCCGCCGCCCGACTCAGAACCTCCGCCGCCTCAGACGCTCCGTCGCAGACTCGAGCGCCGCCCACCTCACCAGTCTCGCCACAGCAGCTCCGGTGTGCTCCGCCACCTCCGACCGCAGCTGATACAGAGTCCTAACCCCAACCCTAGCCGGACACGGTCGGACACGGACACTTCGTGTCAACGCGAACACGGAGAATTCTCAGTTTCTCGAGCCCTGCTCAGGTACCCGTTTCTCTCTGCTCGTTTACCCGTTTTCGATTCCGTCTGTTGCATCACGAACCCTGCGTGACCCCCTCGGTGCCCGTACAAACCGCTCGGTGCATCGCGACCTGTTGTGATCGCGAACCGCGATCCAAAAACAGGAAAATTAACGCCCTGATTTACCCCGGAACTGAGTATTCCCCGACAAACGGGATGACTTGGTCGCACGCAGTCTTTACCGAAATGTGCGCGTCGTCGATACGGACGTGCAGGATTTCGCAGAAGTTGATTCGGATGTGCGTGCACACCGGAATCAACGCGTATCCGCCGACAACGCCCCGTATCCGACCTTTTTGAATCTCGCTATAATTTAGTATACACACGTCGGATCGAGACGAAACTTACGCCATCGGACTCATAGCAATACGCTGATCCTGTGACCCAAGTTTGGTTCGATTCTGAGAACGTTGACAAAATCGTGTGTCGTGGGCCCCATAGGCTCCACTTGACGGGCGATTTTGAGATCGGCTCATCGGAATTCAATTCTGGAAGTTCTGTTGGGTTCGTATCATCGTTCCTGACCAGTTGACACTAAGTTGGACATATTTGGAGACCTTTGACCCTGACACATTTTTCGGTGCAAAGCGGCCCACATGTGGACCCCGCCTTGACCTTAAAATGTCATTTTTGCCCCTGTGTCCAAATTGGACTCAAGGACAGACATTTCTAGCTGATTAATATTTTTTGGATCTGATGGTGATATCTATTTCAGCAATCGGAGTACTGCCTGCAATCCCCGCTGAAGCCAGAGCTACAATTGGAGCTGGAAACCCAGGCAAGTGTACCTTGCCATAATTGCAGTATAATGATTCATTTTGTTCTCTTGATTTATTTCCTGTGACTGTTGTTAATGCTCAACCCTAGGGCCGTGTGACTTACTTAGCTTTCGATTAACAGTCGGGTGCCAACACCGTACGCAGTGTTGTGTAACGTCACCTAGAGATGGATATCGTGACATTTACATTCTCGTACTTGCCATATCAAGTACATTATACCCAGGACACCTGACACGAAACATGAGACAGAATCTTCCTGAAATATTCAAGGTGATTCTATATAGGATACAGGTTTATGACATCTTTACATGCTTAGATTTTATCCTGACTTATTGCATTAGTTTTGATCTTACGTAACATGAACATTATGAACTGTGACATGAGATTACATTGGGTGGGGAGAGTATTACCATATCAAGGCTGATTAAATTATAATTAATGTCATCTGGAGGTGTCTTAGTCTCTGATACAGAGCTTTGGCGCAAGTTCTGGCCCTTCGAGAAAATACTGCTATGGTTTCTTTGACACTGATTCTATAGTAGTCTCAGCCTGAGTATGACTAAAACTCTCACTTGCATTATCACTTAGCTGGTTATTTATTTACCCTATTATTTCCTTTATTTCTGCACTACATTATTTTTGGCTTGTATTATCTGTACCTTGCTATGTCCCCTGAGGACCTGGAATGGATTATGTCCCCAGATTTAGCAGACGAGATCTACCCTGAGGTATACGGAACATGAGCACTTCTAGGAGCAGTACCGGAACCTGAGGATGAGGTGCTCGCTGAGGACTTCTCCTGAACATCTGCTTCTTTCATGCTCAGTTTTTATGGCAAATAAACTCTTTATTTCCTGTTTTAATGAACTTTTGTAAACAGACTTATTATCGGGTTGTTCCCCGATTTTAATTACTTGTGACTGGATGTTGTTTATTTCTTTTGCTGATATTGCTGTCTTTATTCTATGGATAAGATTAGTATACCTGACTATTGTAATACAGCTTAAGTATGCCCTGATGGATCCATTAAATTGGGTTTGTCCATCGGTGCGTGCTGCTGGCCATTGCCACGTGTCTAGTCCCTAGATATTTTGGGACTGGGGCGTGACATGGTTTTTGTGGTGGCCCATGCAGGTCGACGACTAAATTGTTCGATTTCAACTTAGGGACCGAACAGGCCTGCAATAAGAATAGGATAAGTTTTAGGATCTCATCCACTTGCTTGAATCGTTTTTGATATCTATATCATTTTTGAACTAAATTTGACTTGCATCTTGCCTTGATTCCTGTGCGCATCTTATAGTTTATTTTTGATGCAGAGTAATGGATTCACGAGCAAACGACGGAACTCCAGCAAGAACACCAATAGGTGATGTAGCCACCTACGGAGAAGATGAAGTGACGCCATTGAGCGGAGATCCCTCTACTCACCGAAGCAGCCAAGCAGATCAGCAAGCTTCCAGATTTCGGCGTGATGACATTCCACCTCTGTCGCAGTTCTTTCCATCGATGCCTGTATTCCCTCAAGGGCAGCTTATTGACGGGCAACAAATATTCCAAATGATCTACGCAATGATGCAAGCCCAGCAACAAGTCCAAAACGAGGCCCAGCGTAGCGAGGCTGATTACTTGAGGAACAGCATAGTAACTGCATTGGAGCAGGTCAACCTACCAGCTCGACAACCAATGACGGGCTCTATCACCGATTTCTGCCAGCTGAAGCCCCATATCTTTTCTGGCAAGGAGGGACCAACAGAAGTTCATGAATGGCTCACCAACATTCGACATCAATTAGAAGCAGCTGAGCTTCCACGGAAATGTTGGATGACTGCCGTCAGAATGCAATTAACGGACAATGCTCATCACTGGTGGCTATCCGAGGAGACCAGGCTTGGACCAGACCGAGTTACTTGGGAAGAGTTCTCCAGACTCTTCCAGGAGATGTACATTCCGGCTATCGCTCGATCAGAACTTCGGGACAAGTTCAATCGCCTCACTCAGGATGCTATGACGGTGGAAGAGTACAACGCCGAGTTCATTCGTCCAAGTCACTTCGCCCCAACATTGATCCCGACAGAAGAAGAGAAGGCCGAGAAGTTTTTTGACGGACTCAACTTCGAGCTACAGAAACTAATTGGATCCGTTGCACCTACTTTGTACTCGGACGTCCTTGCTGCAGCTCGACGCATGAAGCGCGTCACCAGGAGGGAGACCAATCTGAAGCGGCCTTCCCCATCAGCAACATCCAGAGCACCACAAGAAGAAGCCGCAAAGAGATCTCACCAACAGTAGAAAGCAGCTACACCACAAGTGATAGTCCTTACTACTTGTCACTACTGTGGCAAAGCAGGCCACCTCGCCAAGGAATGCCGACGCAGATTAGGACTGTGTTTAGCATGCGGATCTCGTCAGCATTCGGTAAGGGATTGCCCTGAACATGGAGAAGGAGCACAAAGGGCGAACCAACAAGCTCTACCAGCACCTGGAGGACATCAACCAAGGCCACCTTTTGCACTTCAAGCAGCACCCTACCAGCAAGCCCAGCAACAGCAGAGGGCACCACCTCAAGGACGCGGTCAAGCTTTCGCGATGACTGTGGGAGACGCGCAGAACCATGGAGTAGCTAATGCGCGTAAGTTTTTATAGTTTTTTCGTTTCTAGTATTGCTTTAGTTCGTGCCTGCTGGTTCGTGACCTAGACTTAACCTGATAGTTTTAACTTGCTAATAATAGATAACCTAGTGTTAACCTAGTAATTTTGAACTTGCTAAATTACCTAGAATGTTTTATAACTGTTAACCTGATATGTTTAAAGGATAACCTGGTTTTCTAAAAACTGTAATTTTCTAGATTTCCTACAGTTGGAAAATTTCATAACATTTAATGCTTAGAAAAATAATTTTTCCTAGTTGTTACTCTCAACCTTGATTCTCCTTGATTTTGATGTGCTTTGAACAATGTTTGCAACCGTGTCATCTCTGTTGACCGGTTATTATTTGATTGCGAGAACACAATCCACTTAAGGGGGTAGATTGTAAATCCCCTGATTTTTCAAGAATTATTAAATCTGGATTTTTCACAATTTTTTAGAATTTTTTGGGATTTTTTTGTAATTAAATTCAGGTGTTTTAATTATTAAATGATTTTTAAATGATAATAAATAATATTAAAATATTATGAAAATAATATTTTCTAGTGTAAGATTAAAAACCGGACATAGGATAATTTTCTGGGAATTTATTGGACCCCAGATGGATTTTTAAAGCCTTAAAAACTATTAATTTATTTAACCTAATTAATTAAACCCAATAATAAAATCCGGTTTACCTAAACCCAATTTTAAACCGAACCGGACCGGCCGGTCTACCCGAATCGGCCCAACCCTTAGCGGGTCAGATTCGGGTCTAACCCAGACCCGACCCACTAGCAGACCCGACCCGCATTTATTTTGGATCGGGCCGGATCCGCAGACCCGACCCGTCCGCCCGAACCCGTTAGCCCTCTCCTCTCCCAAACGCACAGACCCGACTGTTCTCCTCCCCTCCGCCGGCCGCCGTCGCCCGTTCGCTTTCCCGCGTCGTTCCGGCTACCGGAACGTCCGCCGCCGACCCTCCTCTTCCTCTCCCCCTCACCGTCCGCCTCTCCCTCTCCCTCGGCCGCTATATAAGCCCTAGTCGACTCCCCACGACCGCCTCGTCCGCTGCCAGCCAACCCTCCAGCCCCTCCACCGTGAGCCATCCTCCGCCCCTCTCCCAGAGCTCCGGCCAGCCCCGGCCATCGCCTCGCCAGCGCCGCCTCGACCAGCCCCCTTTTCTCCTCCTTCCTCCAACCCAGCACCGCCCTCCTCCAGATCCGCCGCCCGACTCAGAACCTCCGCTGCCTCAGACGCTCCGTCGCAGACTCGAGCGCCGCCCGCCTCACCAGTCTCGCCGCAGCAGCTCCGGTGTGCTCCGCCACCTCCGGCCGCAGCTGATACAGAGTCCTAACCCCAACCCTAGCCGGACACGGTCGGACACGGACACTTCGTGTCAACGCGGACACGGAGAATTCGTAGTTTCTCGAGCCCTGCTCAGGTACCCATTTCTCTCTGCTCGTTTACCCATTTTCGATTCCGTCTGTTGCATCGCGAACCCTGCGTGACCCCCTCGGTGTCCGTGTAAACCGCTCGGTGCATCGCGACCTGTGGTGATCGTGAACCGCGATCAAAAAATAGGAAAATCAACGCCCTGATTCATCCCGGAACTGAGTACGCCCCGCCAAACGGGACGACTTGGTCGCACGCAGTCTTTATCGAAACGTGCGCGTCGTCGATATGGACGTGCAGGATTTCGCAGAAGTTGATTCGGATGTGCGTGCACACTGGAATCAACGCGTATCCGCCGACAACGCCCTGTATCCGACCTTTCTGAATCTAGCTGTAATTTAGTGTACACACGTCAGATCGAGACAAAACTTACGCCATCGAACTCGTAGCAATACGCTGATCCTGTGACCCAAGTTTGGTTCGATTCTGAGAACGTTGACAAAATCGTGTGTCGTGGGCCCCATAGGCTCTACTTGACGGGCAATTTTGAGATCGGCTCATCGGAATTCAATTCTGGAAGTTCCGTTGGGTTCTTATCATCGTTCCTGACCTGTTGACACTAAGTTGGACAGATTTGGAGACCTTTGACCCTGACGCATTTTTCGGTGCAAAGCGGCCCACATGTGGACCCCGCCTTGACCTGAAAATATTATTTTTGCCCCTGTGTCCAAATTGGACTCAAGGACAGACGTTTCTAGCTAATTAATATTTTCTGGATCTGATGGTGATATCTATTTCAGCAACCGGAGTACTGCCTGCAATCCCCGCTGAAGCCAGAGCTACAATTGGAGCTGAAAACCCAGGCAAGTGTACCTTGCCATAATTGCAGTATAATGATTCATTTTGTTCTCTTGATTTATTTCCTGTGACTGTTGTTAATGCTCAACCCTAGGGCTGTGTGACTTACTTAGCTTCCGATTAACAGTCGGGTGCCATCACCGTACGCGGTGTTGTGTAACGTCACCTAGAGATGGATATCGTGACATTTACATTCTCGTACTTGCCATATCAAGTACATTATACCCAGGACACCTGCACGAAACATGAGACAGAATCTTTCTAAAATATTCAAGGTGATTCTGTATAGGATACAGGTTTATGACATCTTTACATGCTTAGATTTTATCCTGACTTATTGCATTAGTTTTGATCTTGCGTAACATGAACATTGTGAACTGTGACGTGATATTACATTGGATGGGGAGAGTATTACCATATCAAGGCTGATTAAATTATAATTAATGTCATCTGGAGGTGTCTTAGTCTCTGATACAGAGCTTTGGCGCAAGTTCTGGCCCTTCGAGAAAATACTGCTATGGTTTCTTTGACACTGATTCTATAGTAGTCTCAGCCTAAGTATGACTAAAACTCTCACTTGCATTATCACTTAGCTGGTTATTTATTTACCCTATTATTTTCTTTATTTCTGCACTGTATTATTTTTGGCTTGTATTATCTGTACCTTGCTATGTCCCCTGAGGACCTGGAATGGATTATGTCCCCAGATTTAGCAGACGATATCTACCCTGAGGTGTACGAAATATGAGCACTTCTAGGAGCAGTACCGGAACCTGAGGACGAGGTGCTCGCTGAGGACTTCTCCTAAACATCTGCTTCTTCCATGCTCAATTTTTATGGCAAATAAACTCTTTATTTCCTGTTTTAATGAACTTTTGTAAACCGACTTATTATCGGGTTGTTCCCCGATTTTAATTACTTGTGACTGGATGTTGTTTATTTCTTTTGCTGATATTGCTGTCTTTATTCTGTTGATGAGATTAGTATACCTGACTATTGTAATACAGCTTAAGTATGCCCCGATGGATCCATTAAATTGGGTTTGTCCATCGGTGCGTGCTGCTGGCCATTGCCACGTGTCTAGTCCCTAGATATTTTGGGATTGGGGCGTGACACAGGAATTCGCGTTTTATATCGCACTTTTGAAGGAGCATGCAAGAGAGTCTTGGAACTCATCTGAAGTTTATTACATCTTATCACCCGCAGACAGATGGGCAGTCAGAGCGTACTATTCAGACATTGGAGGATATATTGAGGGCTTGTATGTTAGACTTTGGAGAATCATGGGAGGACCACCTACATCTTGTGAAGTTTTCTTACAACAATAGCTATCAAGCGAGTATCCAGATGGCTCCATTTGAAGCATTGTATAGAAGAAAGTATAGGTCTCCTGTGTGTTGAAGTGACGTAGGAGAACGTCAGATTCTGGGACCAGAATTGGTGATCAATACCGTAGAGACAGTTAAGAAGATACAAGGACACTTGCGAGCAGCGCAAGACAGACAAAAGCAGTGGACAGACCTTCATCGTCGTCCCTTAGAGTTCAAAGAGGACGATCATGTCTTCTTGAGGATATCACCTACTAGAGTCACCATTCGATTCGGAGGACGTGGCAAGTTGAGTCCAAGGTATATTGGACCATTTGACGTGCTAGAAAGAGTAGGAGAAGTGGCATATCGACTTGCGCTACCACCTTCACTTGAGGGAGTACATGATATATTCTATGTGTCGCAATTCAGGCAAAATATGGTAGACAGCAGTCATGATCTCGACCATTCGGAGATCACCATTGGGCCGAGCTTGTCATACCAAGATCAACCCATGGGAATCCTTGCTCGTCGAGAGAAAGTGTTGAGGAACCAGTCTATTCCCTTGGTTCGCATGGCATGGAAGCATGGCGCGCCAGGAGAATCTACTTGGGAGCGCGAGGACGACATGCGCAAGCATTTTCTGAACCTATTCATTGACCAAGGTATGAAATTACTTTGTTAATTTATATCTTATGCCATCCCTGACTTTCTACCGTGGCTTAGTTTTAATTTCGAGGACGAAATTCTTATAAGTTGGGTAGATTGTGAAACCCCAATTTTTAATAAACCGTATTAGTTATTTTTAATTAATTAATTATTTTATTTATAGTAATTATGAGCTAAATAGAAAAAATAGATTTTTATTTAATTTTTATTTGAGGTGTTTGTGCATTTAGAAGATTTATGGAGCCATTATAAATTTTTCCTAATTTATTCCATGTAGGAGACCCTTTGGGCATTTGCTAGCTTAATGGTATGCACAGATTTAATTTTTAAAATTTTCTATATATATATATATATATATATATATATATATATATATATATATATATATATATATATATAGTTATTTAGATTAAGAAAGAAAAAGAAAGAAAAAAAAAAGGAATTAGAAAAAGAAAAAGAAAAGAAAAGAAATTAGGTTTGGATCCTAATGGATCCTAAACCCAAACCCTATAACATATCCGACCCACCCCAAACCAAAACAAAGAAAGAAAGAAAGAAAGAAAGAACGAAAAGAAATCAGCAGCAGCTACACGAGCATCGCCGCCTGGGCGCCGGAGCCACGACCGGAGTCGCGACCGCCGTACGCTCGCGAGCATCGCCGCGCAGGATATTTCAGCAACGTACCTGTGTTCCCGCTCCGTTTTCCGTGCCCTCGCTCTACCAAACTCGATCCCGCCTTCTCCGGTACGTGCACCATTTATCCCTCTTTAAATCCTGTGTATTAGTTTACCTCGAACAGCGCATAAACCTGGGCGAAAACAGCGTCCAAGTTGACGGAAAATGACAACTTTTAGGAACGCAGAAAACTGCGGTAACTACCTATGTTCCCGGACTCGTATCTCCCACCACAAAGATCCGAATTTGGTTTTTCTTGTTGGTATGTGAAGACCACCTAACCTACTTTAATTTCTGTTATTTATAATATTTTATTTGTTGCTGTATGTTAAAATAAATTAGGTAGAAAAATCTGAAAACTTACTTTTTTCTAAATTCCAAAAATTGTGAAACGGAGCGCGCCCCGCAAAACGGGACCGCCCCGCTGTATACCAAGTGTACCAAAAGGTGCGCGCAGTATACCCGGATGTGTGAGATTTCACGGAAACTGATTTGGACGCGTGTGCGCGTAGGAATCAGCCCGTATCCGCAGCAAATTTCCATGTCGCAACTTTGGCAAAAGCCGTGCGCATTTTGTGTACGCTCGTCAGAATACGACAAAACTTGCACCACTGGACTCGCGGTATCGCGCCGGTCCTGTGACCCAATTTTCATGCAATTCTGAGATAGTTGACCAAGTCGCCAATTGGCGGGCCCTACGGTTGACTTTTTAGGCAAAATTGTGTTCGGCTCACCGGAATCCACATTTTGACATACCGTTGAGTTCGTACTGACATTTAGAGTTTGTTTGACCTATAATTTGTCCCTTTTAGAGACATTTACCCTTTGCACGCTTTTCGGTGCAAAGTGGCCCACAGGTGGAGCCCGCTTTGACCCAAAATTACCATTTTGCTCCTGTGTCCAAATTGGACCAAAGGGGAGTGCTTTCTAGCTATTTTGATTATTCTGGGAACGTTGGTGATGTTTATTTCAGCATCCGGAGACGTTCATTCTGAGACCGTAGTTCTGACTCTTGGTGTTTGACATCTGGATATTACACTCTGCAGCTCTCTTGCCAGGCAAGTATACCTTGCCATTGTATTAATATTTACATCCCATATGATGTATGCATAATTTATTTCTGCTTATTTAGTTCATTTATTTTAACTGCTATATAAATTGTGCGTCCAAGGAAACTTGGGTGCAACGATGGTGTCGTCGTATTCTGTTTTTATTTATGTATATATATTAGACCTACTTTATGAGACCACTCCAATATTATGAGGCATTTTATGTTTCATTGGCCATGACACTATTCTTACACGAGTATGAGTCACATGTAGGACACGGACTTGCGTATTCGGCTGGCCACTGGTACGTATAGGTCGTGCGACGGATAGGGATAACTGCCGATAGAAACTTTGTATG
The DNA here is from genome assembly GCA_036927795.1 of Iris macrosiphon. Lineage (NCBI taxonomy): Eukaryota > Viridiplantae > Streptophyta > Magnoliopsida > Asparagales > Iridaceae > Iris > Iris macrosiphon. The sequence continues at coordinate 56,020,668 of JAYESA010000004.1, forward strand.
CTAGTAGACCTGGCAGTTATTTAGAGGTTTTATTGTGTCATGGATGTGACATGCTTAGAGCATGGGATAGGGAGAACAATAAGTAAGACATTTGGGCTCCTTTGCACTTTTTCTTGTTCGTCCGGATTCTCCGCTGGAGAAACAGGTGGTGATGACCACTATATATTATATTATCAGGCGGCCACTGCCGTTAAAAAGATGACATGCTTTGTAGGCCCCTGATTCTCCGAGAGAATCATGCCAATCCAATTTTGGCCAGATAGCCCACGTGTTGGAAAGTTGTTCTCAAAGTGCATTTCACTTAGATGGTTAGCGCACCCTTTTATTTATTCAGTATTTACTTTATGGCATGCTTTTATGTATCTTGTTATGTCCCTCTGAGGACCTGGTCCCTTTTCAGGTGTATTGTTCATGAGTATTTGTAGGAGCGCAGATCCGGACTGGCTACTTATATTGCTAGAGGTCTTCTCTTCGGGCCTCGTGATTATTAGAGGTTGTATTTATATTGTATTTGTCTTGTTTATTCTTCATTCTAGTTCGGCAGTGGATTTGTTTCCATCCGACTGTCATCTTTAGATACTTTATTTTGGGATCTGGTTATAGATATTGGTTATTCATTATACTTGATTTTATGTGGATGAGATTAGATTATACCCTGTGATTTATGATGGTTTATACCACTGGTGAATTGTTATTCATATTACAGCGTACGTGTGTTATGGTTTCCATATATTGGGGTGCCATATTCATACGGCTGGCATGCTTACGTGTCCTAGTCCTACGTATTTTGGGACTGGGACGTGACACGCTCCGCGACGACATTATGTATCAGGTGAGTGGGCAGAACTTCGTTCTCTGATTCTTGCACGCCTTAATAATAATCTGAGTTTTTGCTTGCAATATTTTCATAAGAGAATGATAGAACCTGTCTTGCATGTTAATAAACGAACTCACCTAGCTTGTCTTTGAAACGAGCAAGTATGCTTAACGCGAATCCTGAAATGCCTGTCTAAGAGTGCATGAACATGTTCATTATCGTCTATGCTTCGAGAGAACCATATTGTGCCTGAATGTGTTCAAGTGATAAGTCGGATTGCCCCGCAACAACGATAACTGTTCTGATGGTTCGTCTCGTCTGCATACTAGAGTTTATTTAATAGTATTTTATGCATTCGCATCGGTCGGACAATGGCTTTTGGTGGAGAGCTGAACTGCATGCATCATTAGCCACCATGGGTCACAGCTGCCATTAGCATCAGATGAATGAGTCATTGGTATGCTGTACAACCAGCTGCCGATCCTGAGATACTCGGGAACCGTCCTGCATATAGCTAGATCATCGTGTTGGCTTGGATAGATGGACTTCCCCTAAGATGTGCATGTGTGTCTAGCTATGCATTTGTCCCTCGAGTCTCACGAGACACGCTGCGCACACCCTAAAACAGAACATCGGCTTTATGTCACGTCCCGGCCCCGAAGGGGCCGCTCGATTGCTTGTATGAAATTGTGATGCTAGGGCCTTTGTGCCGACCTATACAAACCCTTGAAATTGTCGCTAGTAGCTTGTCCGATTTCACTATCTCTAAGTTTGGTTGAATGCATATATTTGAGGGACGTCTTGAATGTGTGCACGATCCAAGACTCAAGAAAATATAAAACTCGAGTGCAAAGACTTCGCTATCGCTAAGTTGGTTGGTAAGTATGTAATGCCCCGCTCCGCGATGGCATCACGCCCGGATGGGTCAAAGCGATCGTTCTGCTGGAGCGCTGGCCCGATGATTCTCGTCTAGCGGGAACGACCAATTTGCCTGCGGGAGATCGGGGCGTGACAGGGAAAGCCATTGTCCGACCGATGCGAATGCATGGAATACTATCAAATAAACTCTAGTATGCAGACGAGACGAACCATCAGAACAGTTATCGTTGTTGCAGGGAAATCCGACTTATCACTTAAATACATTCAGGCACAATATGGTTCTCTCGAAACATAGACGATAGTGAACATGTTCATGCACTCTTAGACAGGCATTTCAGGATTCACGTTAAGCAGACTTGTTCGTTTCAAAGACAAGATAGGTAAGTTCGTTCATTAACATGCAAGGCAGGTTCTATCATTCTCTTATAAAAATATTGCAAGCAAAAACTCAGGTTATTATTAAGGCGTGCAAGAATCAGAGAACGAAGTTCTGCCCACTCACCTGATACATAATGCCGTCACGGAGCGGGGCATTACAACAGGTGCGAAGAGTCGCTTGGATATTTCTGAGGCATCGGAGAAATCATTTAGCAAGTTAAATCTTTTCTTTTGAAAGTTGTTACCTTCTGCTATAAATGACATAATGTACATAATGTATCGAATATTATAAATCTTTTGTATAGGTGAGTTGTAAGTCAAATTGGCATATTTCAGTTGGCCATTGAGAGCCTTGTAATCCAATGTTAATTATATAAAGAGAATCATTTTTATTATACTTGTTGATATTCAATTTGTCTGTTTATTTTCGCTACAATAACCTTGTTCATTCTTGACTTGTACAAGTAAAATTTAAACTTGTAAGACATCATGTCTGGTAGCAACTTTTTTGTTATGGAACCGAGGCGTGACATAATGGTATCAGAGTCGGGTTAATTTTCTTGGACCCTCATTTGAATCTTTTTAATTCTAAGTTGCTTCCGTAATCGGAAGTCCCTTGACCCTCCTTGATGTTATACTGAAAGTTTCATACAATAAGTCTATATATGTTATGATGTTAATGGGGGTACTTTGTTGATTAGGGATGTATTCGAAAGCAATAAAGATGATTTGAGGCAATTATAAGACATGATGTTTAGAAAAGGATAATTGAATGTTGTTGATCAACAAAATAACAATAGAGGTACTGCAATAAGTATGAGTATTGTTATTGCATGACATGAAGGAAGTATGCCTAAACATCAATGAATGAAAACACATAAAGTTGTTCGAGTGTAATCGTCATAATTTTATTTCAAATGATTGCTAAACGGGGAAGTGGATGTTATATTGATGGTCATTGGGGCCACCGTGGTAAAGAATGTATGGAAGGAATATGTGTAAAGAAGGAATGTTTGTGTGATAAGTGGCTCAGTTTCTTAGTGGTGTATGTCTTTATTGTGATATTGATATTAATAGGTATGTTACTGAGGGATGGGGTAGTACGAGGTCTTAGTAGGAAGTTATGTCTTCATTAGCCGTGACCCCTAATTTTCTCTCAATGGTTTGATTCGATTAATTAATAATAAGATTCGAGAAAGAACGAAAAATCGGTAAGAATAAGAATTTAGATTCGTAAAATGGATGGCTTGGCTGGAGATCAATATGGATTATGTATTGAATGGTGACTTGAATCGACTGAATAAAGTTTTGAATTGAATACAAATGATTTGGTATTGCTATCGAAAAATTTATTGGGAATATTTATGAATGACCCTAAGGATTTAAAAATTTGTTACTCTTCAACCTAAGACAATGTAAGGCCAATTTGACCTTAGGTGTGGAATAGTTACTCTTATGCCTAGTTTTGTGAGGCTCGTCTCACATTATCGATATTCGTATAAGGATACGCGAGTATTTGTCGTATATTTTTTTTTTTTTGATTTTTATGATTTCAGTATCATAATCAAGGATAATATATTTTTTTCTAAGACGAGTCCTTGATTATTTGTATCGTGTCATGATAACATTACTGGATTTGGTTATTAATGATTTCACAGGTTTTCAAATTTTTTTAGTTTTGCGTGCATCGAAAATCGTATTGGAAGTCTAGTGTGATACACTAGTTTTCAAGAAAATCAATTCGTGTATGGAGACTCGTGTGTAACTTCACATGTGATGTTGTTTAGCAGTGAGTTGTATTATATCAGTATTCTATTAAGTGGTCATACGTAAGACTGATTTTTGAGTTTGATTATCATACCATCATAAGCTCTGTCATAAGAGCAGTGGTACCACATACTTTTGTTTTAGTTAAAATTCATACTATAACATTTGCTCAAGACACCAAGCAGAACTGAAGAAACTCAATACCCTTTAGATGCCACAGCTCAACAAGACAAAACTGATTTATATAAGATAAAATGAGTTCAGAATTACTTGGCAGAAAGAAAAAAAAAATTAATACAAAAAAAAATTTAAAAGAAAAGAAACGGCTTTTTGATATTACCCTCATGTTACATGAGGAATATGGATATTCCCCCCATGTTAGATCAAAAGTTGAAAACACCCTCCTCAAAGTGTCGTTAAAAACTCATTAACGACACTTTCAAAACTCATTAACGACACTTTAAGAGGGTGAGAGGGGTGTTCTCAACGTTTGATCTAAAGTGGGATAATATCAATATCCCTCATGTAACATGAAGTAATATCAAAAAGAAAAGAAAAGAAGAAGCTGAGTTACATAATATTGTATATTCTAGTGGAGAGACCATGAGTACAAGGTAAAATGATACAGTAGTGAAACCTGTGAAATCTTTGACTGCATGTATGATTCTAATAATCAATCAGTGAGTACAAGGTAAAATGATACTCTAGTTAAATCTGTACACAACAGCTACCTTGTTCCATTTTTTGCGGAATTTATTTATGTGAACTCTGACTCTCCACTGCGGATTACTGCTATAATTCAGTATAACGATGTAAAGCGCATGAAGAACTTAAATGACGAAAAATCACTTCCCTGGAGGTAACATTGCAGAAAATATATGAAAATGTACTAATGTTAGGATAAGCTGAATGGAAAAATATTGACCAAGTAGAAGAAATACCTTTGGTGTATAACATGATTCCATAGAGTCAAACTCTATATAAGGTCACACAAAATTTGACAAATATTACAAGAATGAAAAGCAGTTAAATAACACAAAGTATATGAAAGAATTACAATACAAATATTTCCTACAAGATTCTTTAAGGACCAAAGTGCTCTGCCTTTGATTGGTGAACTGTTAAGTGATCCCCATGGATTTATACTTGCTAATCGTTTAAAATCTGTCGGCTCAGTCATGATTCTAGCTCCAAATGTCAGTAAGAAAAATCTTTTAGAATTTCTCTCCACAAGCTTCATTCACCCATAAAGGATGTGGTGCACGAAAATGGACACCGTCACCAGTAATTGGGTGCTTGAATGATATGCTCTCAGCATGCAAAGCATGGCCATCGCATATCACGCCTTTCCACTCATGAATGCCCCCATACTTCACATCACCTCTTATAGGCATTCCAAGATACTGACAGTGAAGACGAATCTGATGAGTTCGCCCACTCTCAGGATAAGCTCTTACCAAAATCTCATCACACTTCTCAACATCCTCATCTGTGTTCCATTCCCGTCCTTCCTCTTGAACCACAACCGTTTTTATATCATCAGTATCTATCTCAGCTGGATCTCCACACTTACCCCGACCATTTATGGATAAAATATTGAAGGACGTGGTCATTTGTTTCACCATTGAACCCCCTGGAAGTGTTCGACCGGCATCAGATGAAGCGTACACACGCCATGCTCCAAACTTTGATCTTCCATGGCCAGAGTCTATTCTGATCCTTGCCCAGTTTGGTGCACGACCAACGCATAGGGCAATATACGTTTTCTTGACCTTGTGATTGGTGAATGCCTTCACAAATTTCCCTGCAACCTTGTTTGATTTGGTTATGACCATTAACCCACTGGTGTCTCGATCTAATCTATTGGCCAGGTGAAGGTCCGATTTACTCATTTTGATCCCTGCAGTTTGTAGATAAAAAAAAGTTCGTAACCTAGTGATTATAGTAAAATCAATTGAGTTAGCTTGCGAATTATGAAGATGGCCAGATTTGGCAAAAGTTATAGGGTTTTCCAGGCTAGATTGGTATTTTTTTTAATTGAGGACTACTGATAGCCTTAAAGTTCCAGCATTAACCTTTAAAACATAATTGTGTTGAGCAACTTGTGATTCACATGGCTGTTATTAAAGTGCATATATTGACACTATCATCAATGAAGGGGAAAAAAAAGTTTGCATTATTAACAAAAAAGGAACTTTTTGAAGTTTAAGAATTCAAGCATAAAACCTTGTATCACTTTTGAATTAGCTGCTCAGCATTCTTGCTCTATATTTTTAGTATACGAAATCGATTTGGTGTACTTTTTAAAGGAAAATTTCACCAAAGCTCGAAAACCCCATTAAAATTTAAGGCCATTACACTTATAACCCCCTCCACCCCACACACCACAACCAACCCCACTCACCCCCACACACCCCCCACCACCACCACCACCACCACCTCCAAACCGACCCACACCCCTCTCTAGTAGACATCATGTTTCCTATATTGTTTATTTTATTATGTCGACATGCTATCTTGACTTAGTATGTCACCTGCCCCAATTATATGCTTATTATTACTAAATCGTTTTGTCATATTATTCTAATTATCAAGAATATTACCAAGTAAACCATTTTTAGCCTTTTTGCTTAACATCAATCTCTCTTTTCTATCTCCTTTCTCCATCTAGTCCAATCACTGATGGCAGAGAGAAAGAGAGAGAGAGCAGCAGCAGCAGCAGCAGTATCCCCTCCCTAATGTCTTCCTCTCTTTCACACCCCTCTCACTCCTTCCAACCGACAGCCACTGACCAAAATCCCTTACTCCACCCTCCTCTCCTGATCTATTTACCCTTTCCTCCCTCATGTCTCCCTTCCCAATCTTTCTCGACCTTATTGCTGACAACAGATGCGATCTCTAGCACTGCCAAGCTGTTGCCAATCAACACCATTAATGAGGTTAGAAAAATATGGGGGAGGGAGAAATTGGTAATCAGATAAAGATGGTAGAGGGGATGTTATCCACAGGTTGCTGGTCACCAATCACCGACAGCCAACCAACAAAAATACTGACTACCCCCAGAGAGAGAGAGATGTAGCAAAAAATTACAACATTACATTAAACCATCTTCAAAATCTGACATACCAAATCATACTATCTTACACTGCATTAAAGGGTAAAAAAAAAAAAAAAACTAATCTTTATGTTAAAAAAAACCCAATGTTAATTCCCAAAAATTAAGCTAATCAGAAGAGCGAGCATCCATCACAGGACTGACTTTTGCTTCACTTCCAATCAACTTCAGGGCTTGAAAACATCTTCACACTTAACGGTGAGTATACCAAGGTTCCTGATATCGGATACCGTTATCATATGGATTAGGGTTCACTATACCAGGAACAGATACCGAGTGATCATACCAGATATAACAGGAGATATGACCTCATGTTGTGTAGGATAATAATTCGCTTGATATATGATACGTATGAAATCCAATAAATATTTTTAAGCAATTATGATAATAGAATAACTCAAAAACAAAAATCAATTCTTTCTCCATAAAAGATCAGTAATCATGATATAAAAGTATCTTAAACGAAAATATAGAACCAAGCTGCTAAGAAAAGTCATAATTTCCCATCTTCAAAGCCGAGATTCTTATATCCCGAAGCAACTTCAGTGTCATAGCTTGAAGGCGAAGCATGAATATCTATCTTGGCCTCAACAAGTGTCTCACTAACATCCTCCACTCCATAGTTCGACACTGAAAACTCCTCATCAATATCCCTCTCTTGTATCACTTCCTTCTCTTTTTGAAGAGGAACATTCTTCTTCTTATTTTTTAAGGAGAAGTAGAAGGAGAAGAAGCAGAAGGTGATCTTCTTCCCTATTGAGAAAAACGAATATGGGATTAGAGTTTCTTTATGGATTTTTAATGGTCTTCCTTCTTCCCTATCGAGAGAAACGAATGTGGGATTGGAGTTTCTTATTAGGATTTTTTAATGGTCTTCCTTCTTCCCTATGGAGAGAAACGAATATGGGATTAAGTTTCTTAATGGTGGTTACATTAAGTTTCTTAATGGTGGTTACATGGCTGACCGAACCTGATATATACCTGATATGCCTGGTATAGCCGCTATGTAGGTCGGGATGGCCAGTATACCAGGCAGTATGGTTCAATTATCGAATCTTTTAAACCGGTTAGGCAGTAAAGTTTTCTTTGAAACCAATATATTGGCCAGTATACCAATTGATATTAGGACTAGTGAGTACAACTCTTGAACTTTCTTAGAAAGTACATTGAATATTATTGCAGACATTTATATTACTTTATCCATTCTTGATGTTTTTAAGTTGGATCTTGCGTATTGCTTCTCATAAGCATCTATGTTATAGTTTAGGGCATAGTCTGCATTAGGTTAGTGTTGGAATTTATTAGTCTTGCTTTGAATTGCATTAATCTATTTTGGATTCAAATCACTTTGTTATTTTTATTGTTGCATTGTGTAATATCCAAGGTTTTAAGTATCGGGCAGAACCAAAACGTTTCGACCGCCTCAAATCGGAATTATATGGTCCAAAACCGCCGAAACCAAGCAATTTAACACCACTGAATCCCCTCAAAAAGAAATATCAATACTCATAGGAAAGAGCATAAAACTGTTACAAAACTAAGTTGCTGAACCTTAGTAATATCATCGTTAGGATTCATTTAGAGCATAGTTACCTGGGTCGTGGTTTGCTTCGATACGTGGTACCGGTATAGGTACAAGGTATGCTAATTTCAGAAGTAGACAGTATGAGGGGATACGCTTAAATATGACCCCCCCAATATTCCGCCTAAAAGCGATTCTCGTTTTGTGTCTATTGAATCCTACAACAACCTAATCTTGCATGCTTCATTTCGACAATTAATTGATTTTACAGCCTTTTATACTACAACTGAATTGCTATCTTTGATGAAATTCAGCTTGTAAGATTCATATATCTTAAGTCGCAACTTATGACTATCTGGTTCAAATTAGGGTCGTACGATCCCGGTCCTAGTGGGCGTGGGACCCCGAAACTATTATTTAGGAGTTGTCCTCTTAGTTTATATCATAACTTTATTCCATCCATGTGACTTACTTTTTCTCATAAATTGCATATTTGATGGCTTTCATCAAGCTTGAATCGCACTATCACTAAGGGTCTGCTTGGATTGAGGGAGAGAAAAATAAGCAGGGTTAAGTGGGGTTAAGTGAGGGGGAGGAGAGTCAATACATATAATCTTGCTTGGATTTGAGGGAGAGTTAAGTGGGGTGTGTTTAATAACCCTTGCTTGAATTGGAGGTTTTGAGTGGAGGAAAGAGTTAAATGGGATGTATTTATTCTTTTTAAACAAAATCCCTCACTTCCCCCTCGTTAACCCTCCGATTTTGGGGGTTAAAAAAAGGACAAAAGAGGGTTAAACAAAACCCCACTTAACCCTCTATTACTCTTCCTCCTAAACCTCCACCCTCAAACCAAGCATGGTTCTTTTTTTCCCTCACTTAACTCTCTTAACCATCAATCCACGCAGACCCTAAAAGTTTACTTGATATTTGGGCCTGTGATTCGGGATAATGTTTACGTTACAATGCATATTCACTTGCCATTTTTGCAGTCTAGTAGCAAAAGTAGATTTTACTCCCCTATCCAAATGTGGACTGTGTCGACAAGTATTGGACACTCCAAAATAGACTAGGACCCACCACAATAGGTGCCGTGTCCGTGTCCGTGTCGTATCCGTGTGCGTGCAACATAGTGATAAGCCACTGCTTTGATAGATGTGAGGATAGATAGAATTTTACCGGGACGAGAGGAGAGGGAGGAGAGGAGGGTCTCGCAGTAGATTCCCGGCGGCTTGTTCACCACCACGAACCACTCGTCCTCGAAAACCACCGCCGACTCCGACGCCGGCGCCGACGCGGCGTAGGCCGCCGACCTCGCCTCGGCCGACAGGGCCCGGCTCAGCTCCACCTCCCGGGACATCTCCGGGTACGGAGGCGACACGGGCTTCGGGTACGCACCCGTTAAGGAGGAGGAGGGGGGACCCGGTACTGCAAGCATGGTCCGGATCCGGGTGGCGGCGGGGGGAGGAGGATGGGAATGGAAGGCTATTATAGTCATTTAAATGGGGAATTAATTTCTATGGGGGCAAATGGGGGATTTTTTTTCCCCTTCAATGTCAACAAATTTTATGGTCAATTTGCTAATAACCCACAATGGTTTACGTTAACATGTAGAAATTATAATTACGAGGATGTTTTTACTTACAATGTTAAAATCTTACCAAATTATTCTTAATTTATAAGAAATGCTATCCATTTTATTTTTAAAAATTATAATAAATTGAGATTATTTTTGGTAAATCAGTTTGAAAATTCTTCAAAATTGTAAAAGTCTTCTTTTGACAATTATAATTCTCTACTTATATTAACATATTAATAAATATATATTTTATATTGATAAATGTATATTTGAATGTATGGTTAATTTATTTAATGTGTTGATAGGAGTACCGATATAAAACTAATAAATTCATATTCGTTGCAAGTATAAAAAAATTTAATATTATTATTAAAAATTAGATAAAAATTTAAATTATATAGAATATATTTTAATATATTTTAATTATTATTTTACATAATAGATAGAAATTTAAATTATATTAGAATAAATTAAATATGATCTGAATATATTTTAATTATTATCTTATATAAATATATTTTTTGAATTTTGAATATGTATTTAATTAGATAAATATTGTAGTTAGTTTAAATATAATTTAAAATTTGAATATATTTTAGAATTTATTATATGTTCTGGTGGTTTTTAATTTTTTCCTCAACTACGCAAGAAAAATAAAGTAGTAAAATTTTATATTAATAATTGATGATATACATACGGCTTAGACGACTCATTTTTTAGCCGTTTCTAAGTCATATTATAAAAGTAGAGATATATATTTATTAATACTAGTCAAGTTCACGTGCGTTGTACGTACAAAAAAAACTATAATATTGTTAAAAATTAGATAAAATTTTAAATTATATAAAAATTATTTTAAATATGATTTGAATATATTTTAATTAGGATTTCTAACAGATATATTTTTAAATTTTTGGGTATTTATTTAGTTAGATAATATTATGTATTTACTTTAAATATTGAGTATAATTTAGAATTTTTTATATCTCTATCTCTATCTCTATCTCTACTAATATAATACGGCTGAGAATTGGCTCACGAGCCATCTAAGTCATATGTTTATCATCAACCATTTAATTTAAAATTTTAAAAATTATAACTACCGCGTGTGTGTTTTCTTTTCTCACGTAGATGAGAAAAAAAAACCAAAATATATAACAAATAATAAAATATATTTAAAATTAAAATTATATTTAAACTAACTTATATGGTATTATCTAATTAAAACATATCAAAAATTTTAAAAATATATTTATAACAAATTATAATTAAAATATATTCAAATCATATTTAAAATATTTTAATATAATTTAAAATATAATTTGTTTTTTAATAATAATAATAATTTTATATATATATATATATATATATATATATATATATATATATATATATATATATATATATATGAACCATAGTGCTCATATTTCTACATGAGTCACGCACATGTGGACCAATAGGAATATAGTGTACTATTGCACATGAGATGTGAAAGTCTATTCCTATTGGTCCACATACGCATGGCTCATGTAGAAAAATGAGCACTATGGCTCATATCCCGTTTACCAATAGCATGATATGAGTTGCTCATATTCCTACATGAGCCATGCACATGTGGACAAATAGCAATAGACTCCTACATCCCATGTGCATCAATGTGCACTAGTACACTCAATTCTTATTGGTCCACATACGCATGGCTCATATAGAAAAATAAGCACTATGGATGTGTCACGACCCGCACCCGGAATTTGGGCATGAGTCGTGGGTACGTCCAGCCTACACCGCAGCATCGGCGGTAGAACGCTGTCTAGGTCTCAAACATATATATATCCTGTCAATAGTCTCAACTCCGTACGGAGGACAATGATAATATAATCCACAGTTCTATAAATATACTCAATCACAAGCTATATGAAAGAAATGGGCACGATGATAAATGGAAATAAAAAGTTCTATCATAAGCCAAACACAAATAAGTACAACACAAGTCCTGAGTCTAGATGACCTCAAAGAGTCACAAAATAATAATACAACTCAGTCTCAGTCTAAAACAATAATACAGGAAAAGAGTAATCTAAGTGCAGGCAGGTAGGATCTCCTCTAGGATAGGCAACTCCTCTGGAAATTTCGGAGTGAAATCTCCCTCTAGTCCTGGGCCGTAATGGGTGGGGCAAAAGTTCTCCAGGTCCTCTGAAAAATATTATCCAGTCAGGATTGGAGCGAAGCACAAACACTAACAGTAGTTTCATTTAATGTTGATAAAAACTATAAACAGTGTAAGAAATACAAGATAAGAATAAATACTGGAAATGTAAAGTACTGGAGAATATGAAATAGGCAATAGAATATCTAGCAATAAATAATATACAGTGAATGCTAGAACAAGTGAATCTGAAATAAAGAATAGACATCTAGCTAAGTGTTTGAAATATCAGTTTATTATGTGATCGGCTTGGGACTAGATCAGGCTGGTTACATATGATTAGCTATGATTCTTGTAGGTCAGGCTAACCATATGGTTAGCTATGATGCATGTAATGGTCAGGCTAATCATATATAACAGCTATGAAGCATGTAAATGGTCAGGCCGCACCCGACGTGAGAAGTGGGGTGAGCTATGATGCATGTAGAGTTTGGATATGATCACATAATCTACTAATAGTTTCCCCATCCCCAGCTAGCACGATGGATTCCAATCACGACTCCTCATGATAGGGATCTAGGGTGCTAACTCGTGTATCCATAGTGTCGGAATCAAGTATGTAATACAACTAAATTTATAGAAGTAATCAACAAAACAAAAACTGTCAGAGAATGTACTCGCCTGTGGTCCCGATGAATATGTGAGGATCGATGTCCAAAATAGAGTCACAGAGACCTAATTGTGGAATATAAATGTCAGATACTGAATTAAGGAAATAACATGTTTAACTAATTAAGTGCGAGGCTTCTAGGTCATATCTAAGTCCATACTAGGTTAACCTTGTTACTCTAGGCTTTATATTAATACTAAACAATATTTACATACTAGGCATTTAGTATAGATATAACTCCTATATAGATTCTAAGGTATTATTAAATCTATTTAACTGCTACTTAAACTAGTACTCAAATTCGAACCTCAACTCGTACTGATACTCTAAGATTTTTCCCCACTCCATGCCAACCTTACCCTTAATTAACCTTACCATACCAATCTACCCATACCAGCATTCATACCAATACCTGATACACCATTACCTACACTGTACTTGCACTTACCTGTGTGTGGTTCCCCCTTAACTGATATTAGTATCAGTCATCCAAACCCTACACTCCACAAGCCTTGAAGCCTTGCATCCTACCACAATACCAAATACCCTAAGTGCAGACCTCACTGAACTCAGTTTCACAGTCTGAAACTGCTCAGACTTACCCATACATGGTTTAACCTCTTGAGACAAGCTATGGCCACTGTCAAAACAACCAGGTACACACAGTGGAAACTGACACAACACATACAAACACAGGGAACTCACTGTCCCTGAACTAATTCTGATACACAAATCCTACCTCTCACTGACTCTAGAACACACATGCCTAACTGTACTGAAACACTCTCAACTGAAACTCTAAGACCTACACACACACACACAGGAACTCACAGTCCCTGAACTTCCTACACAATCACATGGATATCCTGATACCCTACTGCTAATGCCTCTCATTGATGCTGCTGTGAACCTTTTGTAGAAGCTCTAACCTAATCTCTAGGCTGAAACTCTCACCTGGCATTTAAATGTGCACTGATACAGTCACACATTAAACTACACACCACTGACCTCACTGCACAGTTCACACACTGATCTGAAAATAAACCTGGGACACACACACTACATTCTCTTACACTCACTGATACATTAGGTTCTGAGATAAAACACACACTGCTCTAACATATATACTGATACATTCTGCACATGCACACACTGATTTATACTCACACTCACACTAGAGTTCACTCTCACTCAGTCACATAGACACTGGCTTCCCACTCTCACTCACACACACTAGAGTTCACTGAGACAAAATACTGATACATATAAACACTCACTGTACTCACTCTCTAGTTTCACACAGCTAACACACACACACTACACACCTGCACACACACTGATTCCTAACCCAATGCACACACAGGTATATTCTAACTGATACACACAGGTTTACTTCCAATACACAGATACAAACTACCCTACTGCACAACACACAGGTATTACCTATCTCAGGCTCACTAATACACTAATTCTCCAGTTCACAAATCCCTGATGCCAAAACTCAAGAGAAACCCAAATACACAGAACATAACCCAAGGCATCACCTACACACACTGGCATTAAAATCCTACATACACATAACTAACATTGCACTGGACAATTTACACCCGACTGCATAGTTTTCCAATGTCCGACTGCACAGTACAGACCCAAACACCCGACACCACATGCACATCTCCATTCATTGACTGTACAGGGAAAAATCCCACACCTAGCTAACAATTTCCAGTAATTACATTAGGTATATAGTTTTATATATCAAAACAATACAATATTAGGATACATAGATAGGTGAAACCTAATAACCATATCACCAAACACTTGGAGTGCAGAAAACAAATCCATACTAAAAACTTCCTGAAAAACCCAAATCAAAACCCTAAAACGAAATCTATACTTACACGTAAGAGAGGTAATCGAGACTACATGAAATCCCTAGGGTTTGGGTTTCAGAAATTAGGGGAAAATACCCGTAGGTCACCAAAACCCAAATTCCTCCTAGGTCTTCATGTAGAATCTCTAAAATCGAAATCTAAACATCAAGGTGGGTTCCTAATGGGCAACAACAACAGAAAACAGGAATTAAAATGGATTAAAAATTTGGTTTTACTTATTGGGAGTGGTTTTCCAATGGAGGTTCTCCTTCCCCAAGACTTCTTGACCCAAGCTCCTTGTTCCCCTACGTTGGAGGAGGAAGATGGAATTTGTTGGTCTGGATTCCGAATTTGGGGGGTGAGGGAAATGGTTTTCAGATGGAGGCTAGGGTTTAGTTTCTTTCTTCATGAAGAATGGTTGAGGGAGGCTCCCCTTTATAATAAAGGCTAGGTTTAGGGTTCCTAATGCAAGGGTTAAGTTAATTCTCCATGTAAAGTCATGAAGAATTTAACTAACTAAGGTTTAGTCATCTCTAGGGTTTTAACTTCCTAATTCAAAATGTAAATTAGGGTTTAGTCATTAGGGTTAGACCTAATGAGTTTCTAGGGTTTAACCTAAAACCAAACATCAAGAACATCACATAATTAATTTATAAAACTCATCGTATTAATTAAATACATAATTAAATCAAAATAGGGAAAAATTACACTAATGTCCTAATATGGAAATGTGGTAGTGACATGATCATATCCCGTTTACCATATATATATAGGCAAATTCTATAGACAATACATAAATTGTTTAGGACAGCCCATTACTTCAGGACAGCCCAGATTTTTGTAAATTTTACTTAGGACATCCCAAAATTTACTCAGGACAGCCCAAACCCCCCAAACTTTCCCAAAATCCTTCATTCTAAATTTTTACTCTATCTGTTCAAATTTTTAAACCCTAACCCTAATCCCAACCTAAACTGCAGAAGGAGGAGGCGGAGGCTGGAGGAGGAGGAGGCGGCGACATAGGGCGGACGACGGCGGCGGGGTGCGGGGCGAACGACGGAGGAGGAGGCGGAAGAAGGAGGTACAGGGGGGGGCTGCGGAAGACGGAGGTACCGGGGGCAGCGTGGGGCGGAGGTGCATGATGCACGGAGGACGGCGGCTGCGGGGTACGGGGCGGACGGTGGCGGCGGCGCGGGACGGGGTGGCTGCTGCTTCTTATTATTATTATTTTTTCTTGACACGATGAGCGGGGCAGGGGCGGCGAGTGGGGGCGACGTGGGGCGGACGACGACGGTGGGGTACGGGGCAGACGGCGACGACGGTGCGGGATTGCTGCTGCTTCTTCTTCTTCTTCTTCTTCTTCTTTTTTCTTGACAGTCATTCCAATTGGAAGGGCTGTCACAATGTTGACAATCCTTCCAACTTGACAGTCCTTCCAATTGGAAGAACTGTAAACATTTTTACAGTCCTTAATAATTAGGACTGTAACAATGTTGACAGTCCTTCCAATTGGAAGGACTGTCAATTTTTTTTACAGTCCTAATTATTTAGGACTGTATCAATGTTGACAGTCATTCCAACTAGAAAAAAATTTGGGCTGAAAAATAGAAGTCATTGGCTTTTATATGAGGATTTGGGCTGCCCTCAAGTAAAAAAAATTGATGAAAAACTTGTAAATAAACTACAAAAAAATTTGGGCTGTCCTAAGCAATTTATATAGTTCCTATAGAATTTGTCATATATATATAGGTTAAACGGGTGTCACGCCCCGCTCTCAGAATACTGGGTAAATACGAGGACTGACATAACCAATCGCACATTGCAGAATACTGAAGTAAACCGCAATGTGTTAAGGTTGTCTAAAAGACATATGGGCGAACTCTAGCATGCTTTGACGTCAGTCCTAAGGCTGACAGATCCTAGTATCTCAATCCAACAACAACAATTACAAGAGTATATCATACATGAAAGTAAAGAGGCATCTCAAATTACATGTCACATATGATCATGAGCTAGTGAATACAAAATACTGCACTAGCAGAGTATAATAATACATAATCAAATATACTAGCCATGGTCTAATATATACATCATGTTGACCGTAGTCTCAAAAATATTAGGAGCTAACTATGCCCCTAGCTAAACACCACAAAATAAAGTAATCAAGACAAGGGGTGGAAGAAGGAAACCCACTCGCGAGCTTCATCCACAGTCCTATGAGTGTGAGTCATCTTGCTGGATGTGCGGTGGATCATGGTTCTCCTCGGAGTAATCTTGTCATACAAAACCAGTGGGGTCAGAACCCCAAGCGACAAGTACCATAAAGGAGCTCAAGGTGATAGACAAAATATATCACAACATTAGCAGAAAAGAGACAGATAAGAATAAATGCAGATCGAGACTTGTACGGTACCAATGTACTTGCCTCAAGAATATACTGGAAGAATCTGATAACAAGTGATATATAGAGGAAAGTAAGGCGACGAGCGACAAGAGGGCATATGAATTACTCTGGATCGGGACCGCAATCCTTAAACCAAATAAGGACCGGGGTTGCAGACCTTCACCCGAGCAGAACTTAGCACCCTAACCACGCGCCGAAAGAAAAATGAAACTAGAAGAGCGAGCGATAAATGAAAGTAACACCATTCATTGCACGGCCAAACAGATCTACGGCTTGCTACGATTAACTAGCTAGGGTTGTCACAGACCTTAATTACTAAATGCATATTTTAAGAATATTGCTACCACTGGCACTACATTCAACCCGGATGGCCAAAGGTACGCTTGTCGAGCAAACTTAAATGCACATTCAACATCACTACAACATAACTTATTACTTTATCAGAAACAAAAATTGAACTTATAAGCATAAACTTAAACTTGTGATCATAAACTTGCTTTATAAACTTGTCTCGTAGTGCCGTAGCACGCGTAAACTTGGTCAGTCATGGAGCCCTTGCCTAGCAGGGTTGTTCCATGCTGCATGGGGCCCTTAGAGATCGGGGTAGCCGGTAGCACAATATTCTTCCCTCTCAATGATCTAGGCAATTCTTATCTTGTTTAATCGTTACTAAATTATTTTAAGTTCTCGAGTCGTGGACACTTGAGAACTCCCTAGAATAACGAGTCGCGAGTACGAGCTTTTCACGAGTTATCATATTCGTGACACGCGATGCATTGGGCAATACTCACACTCGATTGCCCGATGCCAAATGCAATAGATTTTCATACACAAATATTTCTACGGTGTTGTGAGAATTGTGAACTCACACAACAATAATCACTAAAAAGAACTATTAAAATAAACATAATTAAAGAAACACAAAAATGCGCACAAGAATTCCTGACTGCATGCGCCCATTGGCCACATTGACTCACTGGCCGCATGTACCCACTGGCCGCATGGACTCACTGGCCGCATGCTCAGGGTGAAAGTCTACTCCTTGGGGCAAGTGCTGAGTGATGGATAAATAAATAAAGTGTCAGTGAAGTGACATAAAGTGATTGATGTGACAAGCCATAAAGCGTGTCAGTGAGAAGAGACAAAATTATAAAAAGATGTGCCAAACAATCAGAGTCATGCGTCCGAAGGAAAGTGGCCGCATACACTGCTTGTCGCATAGGTCACTCGGCCGCATATTGCTCTTTTGGATTTAGCGAATTTATCATTCGTTTAGAGAGTGAAAACACAAGCAGTTCAAGGATTAGCTCCAGAATACTTGTGTAATGGCAGTCATGCATCCAACAAGATGTACGCATGCTAGTCAGTATGCGACAAATTGCTCAGGCCGTATAGCACTCTCGTCCGTATAACTCGTTGGCCGCATGAAGACTTCGTCTTTCCAATAACAGGTTTAGCCATGGCCGAAAGTTCTAAAAATCAAAATTTTATTTACTTCATAAAACTTTATTTTAACTCCAAATCAAGTGAAACAAAAGCCAAATTGTACTTTATGAAAAGCTCTAACATAAAGAACAACTAGTTTTTGAAAACACTAAGTTTTAATAGATCAAAACCAATAAAAACTCATGGAACCCATGGAAAATCCTAACTTAAAACTCAGATCTACCAAAATCTATCCACTAAAACCAAAAACTACAAGAGCTAAAAATGATGAGGAACAAAAGGGGAACATTTTCCATCAAACAAATTTTTTAAAACAACATATATAAGAAAATTCCAAAAATTAAGGTTTTATCATGGAGCAAGATGTACTTACCTAAGAGTCCAACGACCTCTTCCTAGCTAGGTCCAGTGCTAGGGTTCGGCTAGGGGAGGTGCACAGGGGTGAGGGAAAAAGGAGCAAGGAAGAAGAAAAATGAAAATAAAGAAGAAGAAAGAGAGAAGAGAGAGAAAAGCTCATATATATACTAAGAGGAGAGGAAAATGGTTTAGTCATGGGTTCGGTCAAATAAACATAACCAAGTGTCTATTCTGCATGCGGGTCCTAAATCTGGTCTATGGCAATGCCAATGGGTATTCTACTAGTCTCGGCTAGTCTCTATCAACAGTAGAAAAATAATAATAAATAAAATAATATGAACCAATATAAAAAATACAGCAGGAATACATTATCAGAAAAATTTGAAATTCAAAAAATACCAAAACTGGAATTGGGTGTGACATCTCTACTCTTCTTAGAAAAATTTTGTCCTCAAAATTTTACCAAGGCTAGTCAAGCTGGAACACACAAGAAAGCTCAAGAAATCACATCACAAATCAAATGATTATACTAAGCAAGTAACTGAGATAAAAGATAACTGTAGAAAGTAACTAATGAATAAATGCACAGAAGCATCACACAGGGGAAAATGGAGGCATATGGATACATATACCCCTGAGTCAGTCAATTTGGAATTCGTCATCGCTTGCCTTATGCTGACTCACAAAATGGACAAGAGTCAAGCCTTGACTAAGTCGGTACCAACGATCTTATCAAAGACATGACTCTGATCTAGGACATACCTTTGCAGTTGATTCACGTGATAGACATCACGCGCCACGAGATACAAGGGTGGAAGAGTACGACGAAAACTCGCCTTTGCTCAACGAAAGGATCAAAATGACTATCATATTTTGAACGCGTCGGAATACGAGACCGATCAACAAGAACCCAAGAATAAGATAAGCTAAAGAGAGCTCTAAATCTCACCCATAATTGTAGCACCTTCGGCTATCAACTGCTCTAGGTTGCCAAATGTTTCGTCAGGCCAACGTCTAGGGGATGTGGCTCTAACTTGCTGCTGGTTCAGTCTTGATGGTTTGGCTTGTTGGACTTGCGCATAATGCGCCGGATGTTGCTGCTGGAACTGCTGAGTCTACGTCGGGAGAGGACGCTGGGCTAGTGGTCGAACTGCTAATACTGGTCCCCGTGGGCCTTCAATCACTGCCCTAGGTGGAGCTAGTAACTGTCGGACTGAAGAAGCCTCTGGATACAAAAGCGGGCATGAACCAATCATATGGTCAGATATCCCACATATGAGACACTGGCTGTTGGCCATCCTACACTGATCTTTGGTGTACCCTGGCTTGCCGCAGTGGCTGTATCCTGCTGATACAGACTGCCTGGTAGATTGTACTGAGGTTACTGTAGAGGCGGAAGGTGCTGGAGGGCGAAAAGTTCTGACTGCTCATACAGGAGGTGAGGACTGAATACTGATGCCTCTCATAGATGAGTGTGACCTCTTCTGGCCTTCGGTCCTTGCTACTAATCTCTGGCCGGCAAGTTCTTGAGACCTAGCTGCCCTGAGTACTGCATCGTAGGTGGTATAATTATGACCCACCATAAATTTTTGAAGCTCAAGATGTAACCCTTGCTCAAATCTCTTGGCTCGGTCCTCTTCGGAAGCTACCATATATGGAGCAAATCAGCTAAGTCGACAAAACTCAGCCGCATACTGGTCGACCGATCTTGTGTTCTGGTGGAGGTTGATGAACTGCTGCTGGAGCCAAAACTTTGTAGTGGTGTGGAAATACTTCTCCTGGAAATACTCCTTGAATGTCCTCCAGTCAATGGACTTCGAAAGAGCCATTTCTTGTGCCGCCAACCAATCTCGGGCAAGATCTGATAATTGTAGCTTTACTACTTCTATCTTCTCATCATCTGGGGTCTTGGTTGCATCCAGGAAGGCTTCAAAGTCCTGGAGCCAAGAATCTGCTGAAACTGCATCTTTCATGCCGAGGAACTTGGTTGGGCGCATACGACTAATATTGGTCACCGAGTTATGAGTATAACGTCCATTGTTCTCGAGTGCTACTATAAATCCCTGGTAAAGAGTAGTGTTGGTCTGTTCTTGTCCTTGTTGAAACTGCTGGTAGAGTTGGACCACTTATTGCTGGAGCTGGAGTTGTTGTTATTGTTGTTGCTGTTGCTGTATTATCATCATGGCTTGGATCATCTCTAACATGGATTATGAGCCTGCCTGCCCTGGTTGTACTGGAAGAACCGGCAGTATTGTCTGGGCTGGCATGAACGGCGGGGCGGGCTGAACTGGCCGCCCCTGCAAGACTGGTGGAGCTGATTGTGCTGGTCGGGTATGCGTGACTTGCGGAGCCGGCTGATAAAAAGCTACTGACGCTTTCCCTTGGTTCAATATCGGAATCTGGCCCTGGCCTACTGGATCTACTGGAGTTATCGGTGCAACGGAACACTAGGAAGGAGGAGCAGGTGGGGTGTCCCTGAAGGTTAAGGACACAAGGATATCAACAAAAGTCGAGAATGGAACAATCATGTCAAGCAAGCTTACAGTTTAAAGAGAGCGAGAAGTACAGGTTACAAGTGGAGTCCAATCAAAAATAAATAGAGGATTGAGATTCTAACAAGATGAGTACTCCCACAAATCTGAAAAATAGACCTACATGGGCCACCATTAAAATCTTGTCATGCCCTGCTCCCAGAATACTGGATAAATACGAGAACTGACATGGCCAACCGCACCTTGCAGAATACCGAAGTAAGTCATAATATATTAAGGTTGTCTAAAAGATATATGGGCGAACTCTAGCATGCTATGATGTCAATCCTAAGGCCGACAGATCCTAATATCTCAATCCAACAACAATAATTACAAGAGTATATCATACATGAAAGTAAAAAAGGCGTCCCAAATTATATGTTACATATGATCATGAAGCTAGTGAATACAAAATACTGCACTAGCAGAGTATAATAATACAAGATCAAATATACCAGCCATGGTCTAATATATACATCATATTGATCGTAGTCTCAAAAATATAAGGAGATAACTCTGCCCCTAGCTAAACACATCAAAATGAAGTAATCAAGATGAGGGGTGGAAGAAGAAAACCCACTCGCGAGCTTCGACCGCAGTCCTACGAGTGCGAACCATCTTGCTGGATGTGCGGTGGATCCTGGTTCTCCTCGGGATAATCTGGTCATACAAAACCAGTGGGGTCAAAACCTCAAGCAACAAGTACCACAAAGGAGCTCAAGGTAATAGATAAAATATATCATAATATTAGCAGAAAAGAGACAGATAAGAATAAATACAGATCGAGACTTGTACAGTACCAATGTACTTGTCTCAAGAATATACTGGAAGAATCTGATAACAAATGCTATATAGAGAAAAGTAAGGCAATGAACGGCAAGAGAGAATATAAACTACTCTGGATCAGGACCGCAACCCTTAAATCAAATAAGGACCGAGGTTGCAGACCTTCACCAGAGCCGAACTTAGCACCCTAACCACGCGTCAAAAAAAAAATAAAACTAGAAGAGCAAGCTATAAATGAAAGTAACATCATTCATTGCACGGCCAAACAACTCTACGGCTTGCTACGATTAACTAGCTAGGGTTGTCACAAGCCTTAATTACTAAATACATATTTTAAGAATATTGCTACCACCGGTACTACAGTCAACCCGGATGGCCAAGTATACGCTTATCGAGCAAACTTAAATGCACATTTGTAACTACCATATTTCTAGAATAGGGATAATTTTGTTATTTTGTATAATTATAAATAATGTGTTATAAATTTTGTTATTTATTTATTATAATGCATGTTATATATATAGGTGACTAATATTATTATTGGTTGGCAAATTGGACTATCTGATTAGACCTGACTCTAGTAGACCTAACCAATTTGACATGATAACTTAACCAAATAGTTAGACTTGTTTATTTAGACCAAACTAGTTAACCATTCTCATTAGAATAGTATTTAGACTTAACCTTCATTAAAAAGAGAAGCTTCCACCCTAATTAATTTCTTCATGAAAATCCTCAAAGGGTATTCTAGATATTATATATTACTTGGGAAAGGGGATAGGTGGCCGACCCTATATGTGGGGGGAGACTTTCTCTCTCCTCTCATTTTTTATTTCAATTAATTCATATTTGGTGTTCTTCTCCAAATTGATCCATTCCTTCACCAAATTCTTCACAAATTTCTTCCATTCATTCATCCTTACCATCTAAAGAGACTAGAAGCTTGAGGTTGGCAAAAGCACTTGGAGAGGAGGGCTTTGGACAAGAAGTTGGTATCCAAATTGTGTCAACTTGACTTTTTATTAGGAATCAATCTTCCAATAGGTATATTCTGAGATTGCCTCTCTAATTAGGTTCTAATTGTTGCATCAAATCATTAGGAACCTACCCATACATTAGGGCTACCCATAGGAAGAATTTTTGACTTCTAATTGTCCCTATTGTGACTTTTACATTGAGTTTGGTGTCCAATTTAGGAAAAATACGAGATTAGGAAACCAAGTGTTTGTCAATAGGCTTAGTAGATCTAATTAGGCTTGTATTAGTTGTATGAGACTAGATACATGTCAATAATTTGATACGAGTAGGCCGTATCATGATACTTCATGATACATGATAATTTTGAGGATTTTTCCTTCGACACGGGTAATACACGTGTCAATTCATTGATTATATGATATATAGTTAATATAATTATTAGATAGTATTATATATCTATATTAGGTTGTGTCTGATGTGTTTGAGTGGTGGTATCACAATGGATTGGGTATTTGGAGTGGTTATCATAAGAATCATGAGTATCTTGACATTGCACACTAGGTGCTTGATGATTTGACTTTACACTATTGTGTCTGTGTTTGAGGGTATACTTAGCATATCTATATTGGTATATATATATGTGTGTAAATTAGCAGGTATGTTAGTTATATTAGATGGTATGTGTGTGTGTGTGTGTGTGTGTGTGTGTGTGTGTGTGTGTGTGTGTGTGTGTGTACACACAAGTGTGTATGAGATGTTTGTGAAGTGAGGGAGTTGTGCTGTGTGTGTGTGTGTGTGTACACACAAGTGTGTATGAGATGTTTGTGAAGTGAGGGAGTTGTGCTCACATGGGTGCATGTTTGTGTATGCACACTGTGGGGTGGTATTGTACAATGCACTGCAGTGAGGGGGAATATAGAGTGGAATGGGAAATTTGTGTCAAGTATGTGCACAACTAGATGAGCTACCTGCACTAGGAGCTTATGGGTGCAATGGCAGTAACAACTGGATGTGTATCTACACACAGTGGGGTTTTGTGAGGAATGCAAAGTGCAAGGAGATGAGTGAATGGAGAAGGATCTAAGTTAACACAGTTTGAGAGGACTGTGAGGGGAGTGTATGAGTTATCAGAGTATGGTGGAGAGGCTCAACCACTGCACAGTGCATTGTTGTGAAGGTTGGAGAGTGGGGGGAGGTTATATCCAAGAAGTATGCAGACATGCACGTTTGCGTATGCAGTCCAAGGGGGTATTGCAGTGCATGTTTGGGAAGTTTCATTGTGTTAAGGAATTGCTCGATTAGGCAATTATCTACAGTGAAGTCAAGGGCAGCATTGTGCAGGTCTGCAAGTTGGTTCCAAGGTGGCGAGGTCTGAGTGCAGAACTGGGCTTATTGCAGTCCATGTACCTGAGTGCAGCACATATCAGTAGGTATGTTCATATGAGTGATGGTAGTATCATGAGGGAGTGACTGATACCTAGAGCCCTAGGGGTAAGGATGTGAGGAAGATAGACTGTACTATTAATAGTTAGTTGGGGTGTGTGTATTCTCGGGTATGAGCTGATACTTGACGTATTAGAAGTTTGAGGGGAAGGGAAGAGTTAAGAACAGGTAGTTAGCAACCTAGTTGTTGTCTTATATAACAGCAGCAGTGGTTTGGCTTTGTAATGAAGTAGCAGACAACACATATGTGGGTGTACTGCTGTGGTGTTAGGCAATAGTGTTAATTGGTATTAGAGATGTTGAGGGAGAGAGATCTGGAGTTGAGGGTGTGAAGCTTGGTACGAGTGTTAGGTGTTGTGGTATTTAGTGTATGGTAGTATGTGAGGGACTGTGCTTAGGTATGCATCATTTGCACTGATGCAGATTACAATAGTAGTAGCAACAGGGTACCGAGGCTTGGGAGATCGGGCTTAGGAGCAGTTACAACAGCAACTTGGTGCCATTTGATGAAACAGGAGCAGTGAGGATCAGTGCACACAATATGCACTAATTTGATTACTTAGCAACAACATTAACAGATGGTGTAGGGGGAGTTTTGGTTCACTTGTAAGCACACAAGTGCAAGGTATCAGTTATTAGCTTGGGGGAGTGACTGATACTTAGAGTATCAGTTAAGTACTACATCAAGGAAGTATAAATGTTAAGATATTAGAGTTAGGGTTGACGGTTGGGTTTTAAGGATAAGCAAGGTAAGAGTTAAGGTAATTGCCAAGTTATAGAGTATACTAAGATACTATATATGGTAATATATATATATATATATATATATATATAAGATATGAGTATATAGATACATAGAGTATCTTATTACCTAGTATATAAATATACTAGGGCCATTAACTAATGTAGCTAGTATTGGCTAGTGTTAGCTAGATAGTGGCTAATATGGACTAATTACCTTAGTGTGGACCTAGAAACTTGTGTATGACTTAATTTGACAGTTTAGACTAGAGTAACCTAGAAATGGCCTAGAATATAATATTTGATGCATTATAGCTCATTATTATTTTATTACACCATTTTTGATATGTCATCATATCTAGGTGTGAGTGACACCAGCTCGGACACCGAGTGATATCTTTTGCTCTGGACCAGAGGCAATTATATTCTCTGATAGTTTATATTATTTGATAATTACTATAATACAGTATTTAAAAATATTTTACTTGATTCTATCACAGTGGTTACACGGACTGGTGCTACATGGATCCTGTCAGGAGATGTCATCCCATTATCGTGTACTTCGGAGACTACTTTCGCATGTACTTTATCTTATGCATCGGGTATTCCTTGTGCTCGTATTCATTCGTGCTCTTTATGTACTCATATTATATTCGTGTTTGTGATATGTCGTGATCGGATCCATGAGTATTGGTTGGGGGTAGAGGAAATGCTAGATAGATATGTGATCAAAACCTTAAGCATTGTATTGCATCATATAGACAACAACCAATCTTAGATGATTATGTTCCTTGTAGACAATATCCAATCATATGTGATTGTGTTATTGAGCGTGTTACCTGTAGACAATAGCCAATCTTAAATGATTGTGTTTCTTGTAGACAACAACCAATCATACGTGATTGTGTTATTGATCATGTTACTTGTAGACAATAGCCAATCATAATGATCATATGATTATGTTATAGCCTTGATAGTAGATCTTGATAACCCAAGCCGATCACATATCTAACTAGTATTTCAAACACTTAGTATAGTTTCAGTTCTTCTCTATATTCTAGTTCATCGCCTTTATTCTATTTTTATTGTGATCAGTTTATACCATTGCTCTCATTTATCTGTCACTTCTCTATCATAGTATGATATTGTTTCATTATTTCTCATCTTATATTACATTCTCTATTTCTGTTTATAGTCATAATCAATTAATTGGAACTACTATTGGGTTGTACTTTGCTCCAATCCTGACTGGATATATTGTTCAGATGATTGGTTAGAGGAGATGTGTCCTACCTCTTATGGGCCACAAGATGGTGAGCCGACTGAGGATTTAGTACCAGCTACTGAGGCGACTTAGATTACCATTAGCATATTGTATCTATTTCAGTTTAGACATTGGCATGTATATATTATTTGAGACTTGTGTTGTAGCTAGACTATTAGTCTTGGATGTATTGTATTATGATTTTTGTGACTCTTTTTTCTATTCCATATCGTGTCTTTATCTTCTTTTAATTTTATATTGTGATTGAGTATCGATTATAATTATACCATTATATTATCCTCCAATTGGAGTTGAGATATTATTGACAGGTACCATTATATATTGTGTGAGATGTTTAGATAGTATTATTGACCTAGACAGCGTTCTACCATCGATGCTGCGACGTAGGCTGGATGTACCCACGTACTCGTGTCCCTACACCGGGTAACAACATTCAACATCACTACAACATAACATGTTACTTTATCAGAAACATAAATTAAACTTACAAGCATAAACTTAAACTTGTGATCATAAACTTGCTTTATTAACATAAACTTGTCTCGTAGTGCCATAGCACGCGTAAACTTGGTCAGTCATGGAGCCCTTGCCTTGCAGGATTGTTTCATGCTGCATTGGGCCCTCAGAGATTGGGGTAGCCGGTAGCGCAATATTTTTCCCTTCCAATGATCTAGGTAATTCTTATCTTGCTTAATCGTTACTAAATTATTTCAAGTTCTCGAGTCGTGGACACTTGAGAACTTCCTAGAATGACGAGTCACGAGTACGAGCTTTTTACGAGTTATCATATTCGCGACACGCAAAGCATTGGAAAATACTCACACCCGATTGCTCGATGCCAAATGCAATGGATTTTCATATACAAATATTTCCACAAAATTATGAGAATTGTGAACTCGTACATAAACTTGTCTGGTGAACTACATGCAAAACTTGTCTAGCTGTAATATAATGGTCACTATCTAAATAATCCAGTAAATATAAACATCTATGTCTCAATCCGCAATGAACAGAAATACACAAGAATGAGCTACATGTGCTATAGTCGGCCGCCCAATAACACACAAACTCGAATAGACTCAAGAAGAAATATGAGTTTATAAAAACTAGGCTACAACAGAAGATGAATAAACAATATGAATAAAATAACCATAACGCCGGTAAAAACGATATAAGTACCTGGTACCAATGCCTGCAAGACAAGCAACTCCATCAGCAACTCCAAAGGCTCCGTAATCGTCTATGCTGCAAAACTGGCAGGGGACCAGGTCCTCAGAGGGACGTAACAAGGTACAAAAATAGTATGCCATAGTATAACAGAAAGAAATAAGTGCAATGCCGGTGTAATCTAGCATAACCACCTAAGTGAGACACAATTTTGAAGACAATGTGAACACAGAGACACACGGGACGTACCGTAGCTCTGAGCACAGAGTCACACGGGTGATACTACTACTCCGGATACAGGACACTACATAAATAGGACATATACAAATATATATAGCACGTGTAGAGGAGCCCAAACGTCTAGTAACTGTCTTCCCCTCCCCAAGCGGTCAACGAGTGTTCGCTGAACCTGAACCTCTATCTAACAGTCTCGTCATACTGAAGTAACTATCAACAATCACGACCCTAAAGTCATCCCAGTTTTTGGTCATGCTGACAGTATCAGGATACAAAAAATCTGGCATGATGACGGTGTCTGAATGTGTCCTAGGGTTATGATATAACCAAGTATGTACATCAAGGTATTGCGAACATCTATCAATTGTTACCAGACGTTTATGACGAACGTCTGCACCCGGTTATGACCTGGACGAGAAGTAACGATTTTGATCCAAACCACGCATAATGCATATAATAAATAAATAAAAATTAGTTAACTGAGATACAGGGTGGCAAGGTACACTTTCCTGGATCCAGATGCTGAAGATGGATCTCCGGTACAACATCCAAGTCCGCGGGTCCCGTAGTACCTAGAGACGAGATACAAGCTCAATCAATAAACTATCACGATGCTATTCTAAAATAAGAGGTAACACACGTCTAGAACAGGCTTAAGTTTTAATTACACAGCTCACAAGGATACTAAGCTAGAGGGTTGACCACGGTTGACTAGAGGTATGTTACATCTAATACGATCAATCACCCGTATAACATCACCATCAACCCAAATCCTCAATCCTACTATTTATCACGGTGTTTTCAGTAGTTCAAGCTATGATCATCCTCAGATTCCACCCTTGTATTCACAGACGTTATCATGCATATTTAGTTATACTATCCTCAATTAAAATAATTTTTAATTATCCAACTTCCCGTTATCAAACTATCGTTTTGTTATTCTTCCACCATTTCACAATACATAGCTACTCCTCAAATAATTTCATTATTAATTATCATCTCTCAATAAATGTCCAATATTTTGATATCACAATACCATCTCACAATTAATAACCTGCTCCTCACTACCCATCACAATGCATAGAAAAATATAGCATAAACCCTAAGATCTCCTATGTAGCATTCATAACTCTAACCCTAACTAAGTTCTATTTAACAATAAGCAACACTACACTAAAACAAGGAGATGGTGACGAGTTACCCCGGTGACGGCGTATGGTGGCAGCGTTTGCGGCTCCGGTCAGGGTTGGCGTCGACCGCAGGGGTGACGCACGTGTCAATCGAGGTGGCGGGGTACTCGACGGTTGTGAAATAGATGTTGTTTCAGGTGGTGGTTGAGGTGCTGGAGGTGGTGGTGGATCATGGTGGTGCTGGAGGTGGTGGTCAGGGTAGCAGTTGGCCGAGGGGGCTCCGGTGCAGTGGGGTGATAGAGGGGTTCGTGGAGGTGACGGTTGTGGTTCTGTCGGTGCAAGTGAAGATGGTGCTGCTCGGGTGGCCAAGGTGGAGATGGGTGATAGCAGCGAGCTGCTGGAGAAGACTGCGACGGAGGCTACTGGAGGAGGGATGGCCGAGGGTGGTCGAGGGAGTCATGAAGGTTGTACAGCGGGTGATGGCGACTGCAGCAGTGGCATTACGTCGGGATGAAGGAGAAGACATGGTGGGGGGAGCTTGGCTGCTAGGTGGATGGCCGGGGAGAAGTCGCTGCGGTGGAGATGCAACGACTGAACCGATCGGATCCACCGTCTGGGCATCCACAGCTCCGAGGCGAGGATGGCGGAGAGGCCTCTGCTGTGGTACAACTGTAAAACCCCTAATTCTAAAAACCGTATTTATCTTTTTAATTAATTATTTAATTGAATTATAGTAATTATGAGCGAATTAGAGGAAATAGAATTTATTTAATTTTTATTTTAGGTGTTTGTGCATTTAGGGGATTTATGGAGCAATTATAAATTTTTTCTAATTTATTCCATGTAGAAGACCCTATGGACAGTTGATAGATTAATTGTACGCACAAATACAAATTTCTAGAATTTTTCTACATATATATATATAAATATGTATATATATATGCAATGAGCTATTAAAAAGAAATTAGAAAAGAAAAGAAATAGAAATAGAAATTAGAAAGAATAAGAAAGAAAGAAAAAGGAAAAAAAATGAAAAAAAAATCTTTAATGGATCTACCCCGAACCCAAACCCATATCAAACCCGACCCTGTACCACCTCACGACCAGTTAGACTTAGGAAAACAGCAGCAGACGCGGGTCTTCTTCCCCCGCTCCCTTTCTCTTCCCCTTTATATATACTTCTCATCACCCCAAACCCTAAAGCCAAATCTCTTGTCCCCTATCCTCCTCGACCTAGCGACCACCGTCGAGCCACCTGACCGCCGCCGCTGTTCGCCTGGACCGCCGAGCAACCGACCGCGTGACCGTGCACAACCCGTTGCAGAAATTGACTACGACGTACCTGTGTTCACGCTTTGTTTTCCGTCTCCTCGCTCGACCAAACTCGATCCCGTTTTTACCGGTATGTTCATGACTTATCCCTCTTCAATATATGTATGTTAGTTGACCTCGAACAGCGCGTAAACCTAGACGAAAACAGCGACCAATTTGGCAAAAAATGATAATTTTTGGGTATCGCAGAAAACTGCGGTAACTACCTATGTTCACGGACTCGTATCTCCCACCACAGAGATCCAAATTTGGTTTTTCCTTTTGGTATGCGAAGATCACCTAACCTAGTTATTTCTTGTCAAATACAATAATTTATTAATTGCTGTGTGTAGAATTAAATTAGATGGAAAACCCCGAAAACTTATTTTTTTCCAAATTCCAGAAATTGTGATAAGGAGCGCGCCCCGCCAAACGGAACCACCCCGCCGTGTACCAAGTATACCAAAAGATGCGCATAGTATACCCGAACGTGTGAGTTTTCACAAAAACTGATTTGGACGTGTGTGCGTGTCGGAATCAGCCTGTATCCGCAGAAAATCCTCCGTGTCGCAACTTTTGCAAAACCTCGCGCCATTTAGTGTACGCTCGTTAGAATATGACAAAACTTGTGCCACTGGACTCGTGGTATCGCGCTGGTCCTGTGATCCAATTTTCACGCAATTCTGAGACAGTTGATAAGTCCCCAATTGGCGGGCCCCACAGTTGACTTTTTGGGCAAAATTGTGTTCGGCTCACCGGAATCCACATTTGGACATACCGTTGAGTTTGTAGTGACTTTTAGAGTTTGTTTGACCTACAACTTATCCCATTTAGAGACTGTTACCCTTGGCACGCTTTTTGGTGCAAAGTGGGCCACACGTGGACCCCGCTTTGACCCAAAATTACCATTTTGCCCCTGTGTCTAAATTGGACGAAAGGGTAGTAATTTCTAGCTATCTTGCTGATTTCAGAAACGTTGGTGATGTCTATTTCAGCATCCGGAGACGTTTGTTCGGAGCCATTAGTTTCTGATCCCGTGTCCTTGACATTTGGACGCTTTTACCATACAGATTTCTTGCCAGGCAAGTATACCTTGCCATTGTACTATATTTACATTCCATATGATGCATGCATATTTATTTCTGTTTATTATAGTCATATATTTTTAACTGCTATATAAAATGCGCGTCCAAGAAAACTTGGTGCAACGACGGTGTCGTCGTATTATGTTTTTATTTATGTATATGCTTGGGACCTACTTTATGAGACCACCCCATTACCATGAGGCATCTTATGTTTCATTGGCCATGACACTATTCTTATACGAGTGTGAGTCACATGTAGGACACGGACTTGCGTACTCGGTTGGCCACTAGTACATAGAGGTCGTACGACGGATAGGGATAACTGCCAATAGAAACTTTGCATGCTAGTAGACCTGGCAGTTATTTAGAGATTTTATCGTGTCATGGATGTGACATGCTTAGAGCATGAGGTGAAAAGAACAACAAGTAAGGCATTTGGGCTCCTTTGCACTTTTTCTTTGTTCGCCCGGACACTCCGCCGGAGCGACGGGTGGTGATGACCACTATATATTATATATTATCATGCGGCCTCTGGCATTCAAAAGACGACATGCTTTGCAGGCCCCTGGATCTCCAAGAGAACCATGCCAATCCCATTTTTATCCAGATAGCCCACTTGGTGGAAAGTTGTTCTCAAACTGCATTCACTTAGATGGTTAGGCGACCCATTGGATGTTTATATTTCAGTACTTCATTGGCATGTTTATATGTATATTGTTACGTCCCTCTGAGGACCTGGTCCCTTTCCAGATATAGATGAGCAGGAGTATCCACAGGAGTATGGACCTGGACCTGACGCTACTTATCAGACTAAGGAGGTCTTACCTTCGGAGTATCTGTGATCCATTACAGCTATTAGAGATTCTAGTTGCAATTCTTTTAGAGACATTTATTCTTATATTAGAATTAATTTCCTTCTCTCTTTAGTAGTTTTGGTATAGTCGATTTGCAGTGGATTTGTTTTCACCCGACTATCATACTTTGAGACTGCTTATTTGATATTCAGTTATTATTTTCCATTTATCTATTATTTGTGCTATGGATGAGATATAGATTGCGTGTGACTTGTCGTGACAGTATATTACCACAGGTGGATTGGATATTCATGACTCTCCGTGTCGCAACTTTTGCAAAACCGGACCGCCCCTAGACCCTAACGGGTCGGATCCTGCCTACCCGACCCAAACCCGACCCGACCCGGACCCGAAACCCTAACCAAAACCCTAGATCCCGAATCCTAACAGAATTACTGTTTCGGCCTATTAAATAGCCTCGAAGTCTGCACCGCTGTCGCCGAACCCTAATCTCATCCCGCAGCCCTCACCTCGAACCCCCAGCGCCGCTGCCCGAGTCTCCGGCCACGACCACCTTCCCCCGTCTTCCTCGACAGCCCCGCCTGACCCTAACTCGAGAACCCCAGCCCCCTCGCCGCCCGAGCTCGACCCCGGCCGCCTGAGACCTAGCCACCCCGAGCCATCATCTCCCCTCTTCCTCCTTCCCCGTCTCCACCTTTCCTCCGCCTCAGCCCAGCACCACGCCAAGCAGTCGACCCCTCTCGACCCGCCCCCGACCTCATCTTCCCCGACCACCCAAAGCCGACACCCCTCATCGCTCCGCCCTAGCCCAGCACCACGACCCCGCACCCTCGTCTTCCTCGACCATCCCCAGTCGACCCGTCCCTCTCCTTCTTCCGCCCTAGCCCCGGCTGTCCTCACCTCACCCCGAGCCCCCGCAGAACCTTCCCGAGCCCTCGTCGTATCCTCTCCGCCTTACTCCTCCTTCTCTCCACCCCTGCCATTCCCGGCCAACCCATCACGACCACCATCACCGTCTCCAGTCTTCCCCTGGCCCCAGCTCCCCCATCTCGACCCCGACGAGCTCCACCACCCTGAACTCGCACCGTCCTCAGTGACACCCTAGGTCGGCCGCCCTCTCCCAGCTCGGCCATGACCCACTGTCCTAGCCCCGAACACGGCCAACCCAGACACAGCAGCATCCCCGTGACCCGGACACGGCAGATTCGAACCAGGACACGAAACAGTCACCCGGACACGAGAAACTCTCGTTCCACAAAGCCCTGTTCAGGTAACCCGTTCTCTCTCCTCGTTGACCCATTTTTGGTTCTGTCAGTTGTGACGCGTAGGCTGTGTGACCCCCTCGATGCCCATGCAATCCACTCTGTGCGTCGCGTCCTGTGGCGATCGCGAACAGCGATCCAAAAACAGGAAAACCAACGCCCTATTTTACCCCGAAACTGAGTGTGCCCCGCCAAACGGGATGACTTGGTCGCGTGCAGTCTTCACCAAAATATGTGCGCCGTTGATATGGACGTACGGGATTTCACAAAAGTTAATTTGGATGTGCGTGCACACCGGAATCAACGCGTATCCGCCGACAACGCCCCGTATCCGCCCGTTCTGGAACACGTCGTAACTTTGTGTACATACGTCCGATCGAAACGAAACTTATGCCATCGGACTCGTAGCAATACGCTGGTCCTGTGACCCAAGTTTGGTTCGATTCTGAGAACGTTGACAAAATCGCGTATCGTGGGCCCCGCGGCTCCACTTGACGGGCAATTTTGTGACCGGCTCATCGGAATCCAATTCTGGAAGTTTTGTTGGGTTCGTATCATCGTTCTGGACTTGTTGACACTAAGTTTGACGAATTTGGAGACCATTGGTTCTGACACATTTTTTGGTGCAAAGCGGCCCACATATGGACCCCGCTTTGACCAGAAACTGTCATTTTTGCCCCTGTGTCCAAATTGGACCTAAGAACAGGCGTTTCTATCTATTTGATATTTTTTGAATCTAATGGTGATATTTATTTCAGCAACCAGAGTAGTATTTGCAAATCACACTGAGACCAGAGCTACAGTTGGAGCCAGAACCTCAGGCAAGTGTACCTTGCCAACTTTGCAGTCTTGTTACATATTTTTCTTGATTTATTTATATTATTGTGCATGCTTGACCTAGGACAGTGTGACTTACTTAGCGTCCGATTATTAGTCGGGTGCCAACACCGTACGCGGAGTTGTGTAACATCACCTAGAGATGGATATCGTGACCCTTTACATTCTCGTACTTGCCTTATCAAGTACATGATAACCCAGGACACTTGATACTATTTATGAGACAGAATCTTCCTGAGATATTCATGGTAATTCTGTATAGGATACAGGTTTTATGACATAGACATTATATTCATAGATATTATATGACTTGTTGCATTAACTACGATCTTGTGTGACATGTACATGAGACGTTGTCGACATGAGACGTATGATTACATTGGGTGGGGAGAGTCACACAGGCTATAGGTTGATTATATTATGCCGGTATCTCAGTCTCTCTCCGAGCTAGACGACCACATGATATCACTACTACCGGCTCCCCGACACAGAGCTTGTAGTGGTTTCAGCCTGAGTTCTAGTGCCGCTCTCATCTTGCATATCACTTAGCTGGTTATATAGTGTTCCTCTATTGTTTCATCTATTGCTGGAGACTCACACAGGCTACAGGTTGACTATATTATGCCGGCATCTCAGTCTCTCTCTGAGCTAGACAACCACATGATATCACTGCTACCGGCTCCCCGACACAGAGCTTGTAGTAGTCTCAGCCTGAGTACTGGTGATGTTCTCACTTGCAATTCACATAGATGGTTACATATTTACCCTATTTATTTTATTTACTTTTGTACTGCATTTATTTTGGCTTATATTATCTGTACCTTATTATGTCCCCTGAGGACCTGGATCCGGATTATGTCCCCAGGATCAGCAGACGAGATCCACCCTGAGGTATACAGTACAGGAGCATTAGCAGGAGCATTATCAGGAGCAGGCACAGGAGCAGTACCAGATCCAGTAGACGAGGGATCACCGAGGGTATCTTCTGAGTATATACTGTTCCATACTCAGTATTGGTTGTAGTTATCTTTATTCTTGTATCTTGACAGATGTATCAGACTCATTATCGGGTTATTTCTCGAGTTTATATTTTATTGAGATTTATCTTGCTTTATGATTCTGATATTGTTGTATTCATTTCTGTGGATGAGATAGTATATCTAGACCCTTATTATTGTATTACAGCTTAAGTACGCCCCGACGGATCCATTAAATTGGGTTTGTCCATCGGTGTGTGCTATTGGCCATTATCACGTGTCTAGTCCCTCGATATTTTGGGACTGGGACGTGACATGGTTTTTGTGGTGGCCCATGCAGGTCAACGACTAAATTTTTTCAATTTTAACTTAAGGGACCAAGCAAGCCTGCAATAAGAATAGGATAAGTTTTTGGATCTCATCCACTTGCTTGAATCGTTCTTGACATCTATATCGGATTCGAATTAATTTCTTAACTTTCATCCTGCCTTGATTCCTGTGCGCCTCTTATTATTTATTTTGGTTGTTACTCTAAATTTTTTTTACTATGTGATTGGTAATTAGAACTTGACAGTTTAAGTTATTATTGTAAATTATGATCTAATGATTACCCCTTAGCTTTAAGTCGCGTAACTAGTACCCCCACCTCGATACAAGTTAGATCCCTTACCCTTGACGACCAGTAACTCTTCTATCCTCACTATCGACACTTGTTCTATAAGCACTAAGACTAAGGCTTAAGACGACCATGACCTATGTAATATAGGAGGATACCCTAATAGGTACCAAGATCCCTTCTCGTAGACTTTAACAAGAGTTTCCACAGTATCCTTAAGACGATTTCAGTATTAGTTTATTATTTTAAGTTGGGTAGTATGCCTCACAACATAGTACCACCTAGCCCTATTGACCCATTGATGAAGTGAACTAGGATGACACAACTTTAGACTTGCATAAGAAGATAGTGTTTATTCAGACTGTAGAATTTAGAGGTCCTGGCCCCTATTTGGTCGACTAGTGACTTAGACAAGGAGGTTGTATGATGACTGTAGAGATTGTGTAGTCTTTTATTATTATTGCTTATTCTGTTTTGTTTTTGTAAACTTGAATTAATTTGTACCTTCTTTCATCATCATCTAGCGAACTTATATTTGTTGTACTACCTTGACTTATGCTGCTAATATAGCCTAGTTTTGCAAGCTTACTCTTCTATCGAGCTTGATCATGATATATGTATTAGTGGGTTAACACACTAATACATTTCAGAATCAGTATATTAAGGTCTAGCTAACCTTAGTGCGCTTGATTCGCCCCTCGTAATACTACTTTACGTGGATTGAGATATGTAGTGATTAGTAGACGAATATACTTGCCCT
Organism: Iris macrosiphon; assembly: GCA_036927795.1. NCBI lineage: Eukaryota > Viridiplantae > Streptophyta > Magnoliopsida > Asparagales > Iridaceae > Iris > Iris macrosiphon. Next base: position 56,057,580 of record JAYESA010000004.1, read on the forward strand.
GGACATGTCTGACATATCGTATCGGTTACATAATTGTACTAATGTGAGCATGTGAATAGGAAGTACCAAATTATAATTTCAATCCACAACTGTCTTGACAAATCCTATTTGAATTCTTTAAACGCCTTGACCCCGATACTTCTATTCTATTACCTCACCCTTGAACTCTTTATTATTGATCTCCGTCTTCCCTTATTTCGAAAAGACGAAATCTTGTGCTTGGTATAAGTTTGATATATAGACAGTACTAGATATACCCCACAGGCCGATCGCATTGTTGATGACCCTTTTATAAATGATTAAGGGAATATAATAGGTGATATGTTTGGTGTTAAAGACTTGAGGATTCAATAACATGATTAAATAATTTAGGGCATTTCTTTCTTAGATGTATGGTCTTAGATAATAGGTGGGTAAATTCTAAGTTGGGTAGAGACCGCAATGTTCACTTGAGAGAAATTATTTAGCCTGTAACCAAGTAAGATGTGATAGAGAGACCCTACCCTAGTTTAATTTTGAGGACAAAATTTTTATAAGTTGGGTAGATTGTAACCCCCCTGATTTTTCAAGAATTTTTAATTTGGATTTTCTATAATTTTCTGTAATTTTCTAGGTTTTCTGTAATTAAAACCTAGGTATTTTGAAATTAAATGATTTTTAATTGCTGTTAATTAATATTAAAATATTATAAAAATAATATTTTATGGTGAAAAATAAAAAACTAGACATAGGATAATTTTCCGGGAATTTATTGGACTCCGGAAACATGTTTAAACCCCTATTTTTAATTAAACCCAAACAAACCGGGTTGAACCGGGCTCAAACCGGTTTGAACCGGGCTGAACCCGGTCCAACTGAACCAGACCGCCCCTAGACCCTAACGGGTCGGATCCTGCCTACCCGACCCAAACTCGACCCGACCCGGACCCGAAACCCTAACCGAAACCCTAGATCCCGAATCCTAACGGAATTACTATTTCGGCCTATTAAATAGCCTCGAAGTCCGCGTCGCCGCCGCCGAAACCCTAATCTCATCCCGCAGCCCTCACCTCGAACCCCCAGCGCCGCTGCCCGAGTCTCCGGCCACGACCACCTTCCTCCGTCTTCCTCGACAGCCCCGCCTGAACCCTAACTCGAGAACCCCAGCCCCTCGCCGCCCGAGCTCGACCCCGGCCGCCTGAGACCTAGCCACCCCGAGCCCCCATCTTCCCTCTTCCTCCTTCCCCGTCTCCACCTTTCCTCCGCCTCAGCCCAGCACCACGCCAAGCAGTCGACCCCTCTCGACCCGCCCCCGACCTCATCTTCCCCGACCACCCAAAGCCGACACCCCTCATCGCTCTGCCCTAGCCCAGCACCACGACCCCGCACCCTCGTCTTCCTCGACCATCCCCAGTCGACCCGTCCCTCTCCTTCCTCCGCCCTAGCCCCGGCTGTCCTCACCTCACCCCGAGCCCCCGCAGAACCTTCCCGAGCCCTCGCCGTATCCTCTCCGCCTTACTCCTCCTCCTCTCCACCCCTGCCATTCCCGGCCAACCCATCACGACCACCATCACTGTCTCCAGTCATCCCCTGGCCCCAGCTCCTCCATCTCGACCCCGACGAGCTCCACCACCCTGAACTCGTACCGCCCTCAACGACACCCTAGGTCGGCCGCCCTCTCCCAGCTCGGCCCCGACCCGCTGCCCTAGCCCCGGACACGGCCAACCCGGACACAGCAGCATCCCCGTGACCCGGATACGGCAGATTCGAACCAGGACACGAAACAGTCACCCGTTCACGAGAAACTCTCGTTCCACGAAGCCCTGTTCAGGTAACCCGTTCTCTTTCCTCGTTGACCCATTTTCGGTTCCGTCAGTTGTGATGCGTAGGCTGTGTGACCCCTTCGATGCCCGTGCAACCCGCTCGGTGCGTCGCGTCCTGTGGCGATCGTGAACCGCGATCCAAAAACAGGAAAACCAATACCTTATTTCACCCCGGAACTGAGTGTGCCCCGCCAAACGGGATGACTTGGTCGCGTGCGGTCTTCACCGAAACGTGCGCGCCGTTGATACGAACGTGCGGGATGTCGCAGAAGTTGATTTGGATGTGGGTGCACACCGGAATCAACGTGTATCCGTCGACAACGCCCTGTATCCGCCCGTTCTGGAACATGTCGTAACTTTGTGTACACACGTCCGATGGAAACGAAACTTGTGCCATCGGACTCGTAGTAATACGCTGGTCATGTGACCTAAGTTTGGTTCGATTATGAGAACGTTGACAAAATTACGTATCGTGGGCCCCGCGGCTCCACTTGACGGACAATTTTTTGACCGGCTCATCGGAATCTAATTCTGGAAGTTCCGTTGGGTTCGTATCATCGTTCTGGACTTGTTGACACTAAGTTTGACGAATTTGGAGACCATTGGTTCTGACACGTTTTTGGTGCAAAGCGACCCACATGTGGACCCCGCTTTGACCAGAAATTATTATTTTTGCCCATGTGTCCAAATTGGACTCAAGGACAGGCGTTTCTAGCTATTTGATATTTTCTGAATCTAATGGTGATATTTATTTTAGCAACCGGAGTAGTACCTGCAAATCACACCGAGACCAGAGCTACAGTTGGAGCCAGAACCTCAAGCAAGTATACCTTGCCAACTTTGCAGTCTTGTTACATATTTTCCTTGATTTATTTATATTGTTGTGTATGCTTGACCTAGGACCGTGTGACTTACTTAGCGTCCGATTATTAGTCGGGTGCCAACACCGTACGCGGAGTTGTGTAACGTCACCTAGAGATGGATATCGTGACCCTTTACATTCTCGTACTTGCCTTATCAAGTACATGATAACCCAGGACACTTGACACTATTCATGAGACAGAATCTTCCTGAGATATTCATGGTGATTCTGTATAGGATACAGGTTTTATGACATAGACATTATATTTATAGATATTATATGACTTGTTGTATTAACTACGATCTTGCGTGACATGTACATTAGACGTTGTGGACATGAGACGTATGATTACATTGGGTGGGGAGAGTCACACAGGCTATAGGTTGATTATATTGTGTCAGAGTCTCAGTCTCTCTCCGAGCTAGACGACCACATGATATCACTACTACCGGCTCCCCGACACAGAGCTTGTAGTGGTTTCAGCCTGAGTTCTAGTGCTGCTCTCATCTTGCATATCACTTAGCTGGTTATATAGTATTCCTCTATTGTTTCATTTATTGCTGAAGAGTCACACAGGCTACAGGTTGACTATATTATGCCGACGTCTCAGTCTCTCTCTGAGCTAGAAAACCACATGATATCACTGCTACCGGCTCCCCGACACAGAGCTTGTAGTAGTCTCAGCCTGAGTACTGGTGATGTTCTCACTTGCAATTCACATAGATGGTTACATATTTACCCTATTTATTTCATTTACTATTGCACTGCATTTATTTTGGCTTGTATTATCTGTACCTTGTTATGTCCCCTGAGGACCTGGATCCGGATTATGTCCCCAGGATTAGCAGACGAGATCCACCCAGAGGTATACAGTACAGGAGCATTAGCAGGAGCAATATCAGGAGCAGTCACAGGAGCAGTACCAGATCCAGTAGACGAGGGATCACCGAGGGTATCTTTTGAGTATATACTGTTCCATACTCGGTATTGGCTGTAGTTATCTTTATTCTTGTATCTTGACAGATGTATCAGACTCATTATCGGGTTATTTCTCAAGTTTATATTTTATTGAGATTTATCTTGCTTTATGATTCTGATATTGTTGTATTCATTCTGTGGATAAGATAGTATATCTAGACCCTTATTGTTGTATTACAGCTTAAGTACGCCCCGATGGATCCATTAAATTTGGTTTGTCCATCGGTGTGTGCTGCTGGCTATTGCCACGTGTCTAGTCCCTCGATATTTTGGGGCTAGGGCGTGATACTGTTACCCTTGGCATGCTTTTCGGTGCAAAGTGGGACATACGTGGACCCTGCTTTGACCCGAAATTCCCGTTTTGCCCCTGTGTCCAAATTGGACGAAAGGGTAGTAATTTCTAGCTATCTCGCTGATTCTGGAAACATTGGTGATGTCTATTTCAGTATCCAGAGACGTTTGTTCGGAGCCAGTAGTTTTTGATCCCGTGTCCTTGACATTTGGACGCTTTCACCATACAGATTTCTTGCCAGGCAAGTATACCTTGCCATTGTACTGTATTTATATTACATATGATGCATGCATGTTTATTTCTGTTTATTATAGTCATATATTTTTAACTGCTATATAAAATACGCCTCCAAGGAAACTTGGGTGCAACGACGGTGTCGTCGTATTATATTTTTATTTATGTATATGCATGGGACCTACTTTATGAGACCACCCGATTACCATAAGGCATCTTATGTTTCATTGGCCATGATACTATTCTTACACGAGTGTGAGTCACATGTAGGACACGGACTTGCGTACTCGGTTGGCCACTGGTACGTAGAGGTCGTACGATGGATAGGGATAACTGCCAATAGAAACTTTGTATGCTAGTAGACCTGGCAGTTATTTAGAGGTTTTATCGTGTCATGGATGTGACATGCTTAGAGCATGGGTGGGGAGAACAACAAGTAAGGCATTTGGGCTTCTTTGCACTTTTTCCTTGTTCGCCCGGACGCTCCGCCGGAGCGACGGGTGTTGATGACCACTATATATTATATATTATCAGGCGGCCTCTGGCGTTCAAAAGACGACATACTTTGTAGGCCCCTGGATCTCCAAGAGAACCATGCCAATCCCATTTTTAGCCAGATAGCCTATTTGGTGGAAAGTTGTTCTCAAACTGCATTCACTTAGATGTTTAGGCGACCCATTGGATATTTACATTTCAGTACTTTATTGGCATATTTATATGTATCTTGTTACGTCCCTCTGAGGACCTGGTCCCTTTCCAGATATAGATGAGCAGGAGTATCCACAGCAGTATGGACCTGGACCTGACGCTACTTATCAGACTGAGGAGGTCTTACCTTCGGAGTATCTGTGATCCATTGCAGCTATTAGAGATTCTACTTGCTATTCTTTTAGAGACATTTATTCTTATATTAGAATTGATTCCCTTCTCTCTTTAGTAGTTTTGGTATAGTCGATTTGCAGTGGATTTGTTTCCACCCGACTATCATACTTTGAGACTGCTTATTTGATATTCAGTTATTATTTCCCATTTATCTATTATTTGTGTTGTGGATGAGATATAGATTGTGTGTGACTTGTCATTACAGTATATTACCACAGGTGGATTGGATATTCATGTACAGTGTACGTGTGTATATGGTTTTCATATATTGGAGTTTGTATACATACGGCTGGCGTGTTACGTATTCCTAGACCTACGTATTTTGGGACTGGGGCGTGACAGCAATGACTGTACTAGTCGACTCGATGGTGAGGAGCCTTACCACCGATCGAAATGGAGGCCGAGTCTGTTTTGGGTGTTGGCGGAGTTGTGTATGGTGATGGTGGGGATTTCAAAGAAGGAGATGGAGGAAGGAACTAAGAAGAAGAAGAAGAAGAAGAAGAAGAAGAAGAAGAAGAAGAAGAAGAATAAGAGAAATGGAGAAATTCGGCTGAGAAGTGAAGGGAAGAGGGAGGAGAGAGAGGGGCGGTTTTCTTATGCTTCTAGGGATTAGGGCATGCTCCTTGGGAAAGGTGTGAAGGAGTGATTATATAAGTGAGTGTGTGGTGAGGATGAAGCTACATTTGAATGAGGGTCCAGATTTTACATGAAGGAAAATGTACATCAAAAGGGGAGAGAGAGGGTTGATTTGATCGGTCAAGAGAGGGAGAGGGGGTTTCTTTATTTGCCTTGACCAATGGGGTGGTGACACCTATCACCATATTTGCAAATAAGCCCCTTAACTTTTGGGTATTTGCACAAGCATAAAAAATGATTGAGATTTGGTGTGGGAAGTAGTATTTAGTGTTATGTAGGGTGAGGGGGTATTGTGTGTTTTGCATGGGCTTAATGAATGGGGTATTGGATTAAATTTGGGTTAAGTTAGGACTAGTCAAAGTTGGTATCCCCAATTTAATTAAAATAAAATGTCATGTGCTCTTAAATTAAATGGGGACAAATGGGGTCTTAATTAGGAGTGACACAAAGGTCATGAACGGTATAGGCTTGGTGTCAGTCTTGGACCCTTTAATTGGTTCAGCGGGACGGGTTGAGTTTGTGTCCCAAAATTGATGGCAACGCCAAAGGTATGCGACATAGGATTAAATAATGGATTTCGGGACCGAAAAGTTGTGCAATTAAATTAGAGCACGAGGGATTGTGTTTGTGAGTGACAGAAAAGTCCAGTGCCTAGGTTGGCTTGTCAAGTCAAGAGTGCAACAATCACTTGGAAGTTATAGGCTATTGTTGGGCTCTGAATATTACAACAACGGTAGGGTGCACCAAGGGTTAAAATAAAGAATCAGACAACTGCAACATAACTTCTAAACCTCAAATACCTTGACGCTACAACAAAATTTTTTAACCCTATCTAGTCTATCTAAAATAATAATTGAGGGGGTTTACAAAGAGAGAAGAGAGAGAAAAGCTCATATATATACTAAGAGAAGAGAAAAAATGGTTTAGTCATGGGTTCAGTCAAATGAACCGAACCAAGTGTCCATTCTACATGCGGGTCCTAAATCGGGTCTATGGCAATGCTAATGGGTATTCTACTGATCTCGGGTAGTCTCTCTCAACAACAGAAAAATAATAATAAATAAAATGATAGGAACCAATATAAAAAATATAGCAGGAATACATTATCAGAAAAAATTTAAATTCAAGAAATTCAAGAAATACCAAATCTGGAATCGGGTGTGACAACGGGATATAAGCCATAGTGCTTATTTTTTTACATGAGCCATGCACATGTGGACCAATAGGAATAGATATCCCATGTGCACCCATGTGCACTAGTACACTATATATATATATATATATATATATATATATATATATATATATATATATATATATATAGGGTAAACGGGATATGAGCTATAGTGCTCATATTGCTCATGTTCCTATATATGAGCCATGCACATGTGGACCAATAGGAATTGAGTGTACTAGTGCACATGGGTGCACATGGGATGTAGGAGTCTATTCCTATTGGTCCACATGTGCATGACTCATGTAGAAATATGAGCACTATGGCTCATATCTCGTTTACCCATATATATATATATATATATATATATATATATATATATATATATATATATTAATTGGCTTAGAAACAGCTCAAAAATGAGCCGTTTAAGCCGTATGTATATCTAATTAATTTTAAAAAAATGTTAACTGAGGTAGTTCTCTCCTCACATATTTTAAAAAAAATTAAAAATCTAAAATCCATTCTAACTACTTAAACATGTATAAAACCTAAAATATATTTAATATTTATATTATATTTAAAGTAACTAAATGAAAATATCTAACTAAACACATATCCAAAATTCTAAAAACATATTTATAATAAATAATAATAATATATTCAAATTATATTTAAAATACTGTACATAATTTAAATTTTTATCTAATTTTTCAATAATATCATAAACAAAATTCTTTTTTTACGTGCAACATACATAGAAGTATATATATACTATTATAATACGTCTTAAAAATGGTTCAAAAATGAGCCATCTTAGCTATATGGATATCATCAATCATTAATATAAAAATAACTACCGCATATGTTTTCAAGGGAAAAAAATTTAAAACCATCTGATCATGTGTTAGTTTAAATTTATAAATTTTAAATTATATTTAAACTAACTTATATGATATTATCTAATTAAACACATAAATTTTTTTAAAATATATTTATAATAAATTATAATTAAAATATATTCAAATTATATTAAAAATTTCTAATATCATTTAAATTTTTATATAATTTTTTACTAGTATTATAGAAATTTTTTTTGATACGTGTAACATACGTGGTATTAATTAGTTACAACTAAATATACTAACAATAGCATATTTTATTTTGGCTGATAATAAAGGCACTACAAAATACACTCAGGGCTGGCCTAATTTTTTTATTAAAAAATGAATAATAGAGCACTAATTAGACAATTATGCTCACCAGATAGGCAGAAGAAAGGCATGAAATCTTTTCAAAATTGGTAATTTCAAAATTAGGGTTAGGGTTTTGGAAGTGACCACATCTTTTCGTCAGCCAATGGAATCGACCGATCTCTCCTATTTGGGGTTTGTAGGTCGGCGTGTGATGGAGACCCGTTTTATAGGAAGGGATTAGAAGGCTAAACAAAAAATAAAGGTCCTTGATAAAGAGCACTACAAAATACACTCAGGGCTAGCCCAATTTTTTTATTAATTTTTTGCTCAAAAATTTACTCAGGACTAGTCCAAAAACGACAAGTAATTTTTAAGGTCACTTTGGCGAAGAACCCTGGAGTTACATGCATCAATTGTTTAATGTTGCTAAAAATTCGCTGAAGACCTAGGTTTCGAATGAATAAATATTCATTAGAAGTTCTTGCTGGAATTACTTTGTATACTATTATAATGCAACTTAGAAACGGCTCAAAAATGAGTCATCTAAGTCGTATGTATATCATCATTTAAAACAATAATAAGACAACTAATTAACTACCTAAATATTCTACTAACTATTTTTAAAAAAATAACCAAGTATTTAACTACCTAATATAATAACTACTACGTGTGTGTTTTCTTTTCTCATGTAGATGAGAAAAAAACTAAAAAACTGAAATATATAACAAATAATAAAACATATTTAAAATTTAAATTATATTTAAACTAACTTATATGATATTATCTAATTAAAATATATCAAAAATTCAAAAAACATATTTATAACAAATTAGAATTAAAATATATTCAAATCATATTTAAAATATTTTAATATAATTTAAAATATAAATTAATTTTTAATAATAATATAGTTTATATTTATATTTATATTTATATTTATATTTATATTTATATTTATATTTATATTTATATTTATATTCTTTTACTTTTATTTTTTTCTTTGTATTTTGGGGTTTGAAAGTATCAATTGCAAACTGGTCACAGAATTCTTCTATTTGCTTTCTCTAAGAGATTCTCTAATATTTCAATTAATGTCTTAGCTTTAAGTCATTACATAAAGCTAATCATTCTTCAATACACTTATTGATCAAATTACCATAAGTGAAATTGGAATAAATAATAACACCATTATTTTGGCTCATTAATCCTTGTAGTATTCTTTCAGCAAATAAATTAGGAAGTCCACCAATGAACTTTGACTTCCAGTGAGAATCATTTGCATCACCAAGAAACATAACTCGACTCAGGAAAGTATCTTTATACCACCTAAAGTGAGTTAATGGTGGACACCTTAAATTCTGAAGAAGAGTTATCACTCTTTCTCCATGGTCAAATATTCCACCAGTAAAGTGTTCCAATATTGTAATTATTAAGGTGTAAACAACATCATGTCTTACGATATGGGTATTATTATTTGTATTAGTTTCAGTTTTGACGGCATTTAATATTTTTTGTCGTTGGGCTTCACTCATACAGTTAGTCCACCAGCCCCGAAGAATGCCAGTAAAATCGCAAGTAATCAATTGTGCGGTATATTTGTCATTGTTACCATTAGCAACATTAGAATACATTATCATTCGATATAACTGATCATGTATTTGTTTATCAGTGAGCCCATCTATGTTCAATTCATAGATTTCTCCTCCACTATAATAATTTTGAATAATTGTATCATTTTTTTCAAATAATACATCAGCAGAAGTGAGTCTTTTATAATAATATTTCATCAAATTAGGCTTACCGTATTTAACAGCCAGAATTTGAGTAGTATTTTGCTTCATATCAGAAATTGACTGTTGTAAACTTTTAATCTGAATAGGATTAGTTTCCTTATCAGAATCGACAAAAGTATCAAATTGTTGATCAGCTTCTGACATTTCAAAAGTTATTTGGGACGATTGTCCATTTATAACCTGAAGACTATTCTGCAAGTTATTAAAAGCTTCTTTGTTCTTGTTATTTGATTACTAACATGTTAAAAAAATTCTTTTGCTAGAGCTATTAGCTCATGAAGTTCTTTTTCTTCAGCATTTATGGTCTGAACATTAGACTTTTTGAACTGAGCAATGAGCTCCTTAATGTCTTCTTTAGTAACCTCATAGGCTTTGGTTACTTTATAGTCTTTTACCTCCGAAGGAGGTCTAATAGAGATATTATAAGTCTCCTTTAAAGAAGGCATTTCTGAAAGATCTAAAAAATTTATTGCACTAAATTTGTACAATAAATTATCTAAGACATGCTCAATTCTGGTCAATTGTTGACCCATAACTTGGATATACACATTTGTGTAATTATTCTGTCGCAAAGTGTCACTACCACATTTTCTAGGAAAGGGTATTTTAGTAATTTTATATTTAATTAAATATTGTGCTTGATAAATAATTATTTATTGCATTATTTAATTATTGTTAGATGTTAGTTATTTATTTTGGACTTGTGTTAGTGGACCTAACTAGTCTAGTTTAGACTCATGGACCAACATGTAGTAATTGTTAGAATTAAGCCCATTTAGAAAGCCCATTGATTAGGAGGTGGATTAATTTAATTAAACCATTAGACTAGAAGCTTCCCTCCTTAATTATTTCTTCATGAGAGGCCCCAAGGGATATAATGGACATTGCATAGTGACTTGAGGAAGGGGAAAGGGGGTCGGCCTATATTTAAAGAGGGAGACAAATATTTCTCTCTCCTCTTTTCATTTGCAAACTAGATCTAGAATTTCTCTCAACCAATTTTCTTCATTCCTACATCATTTTCTTACCAAATTTTATCCTAATTCATTCCCAAATCACCATTAGAGACTACTGGAGCAAGGATTTAGAAGGAGGAAGCAAGGATCTACAAAGAAGAGCAAGGATCTACAAGTTGGAGGCAAATTTTATCACATTTGGAGGTTTCATTGGGAATCCATCTCCCAATAGGTACAATTTAGTTTTTTTTTCCTTAATTTAGGTTCTAAATCTGAGATTTAACCATGAGAAATTAACCCATATGCATAGGCTACCCATAGGATTTGGTTTTGTGTTCATAGGAGGCCTATTGTGAAAGTTATGGTACTTTTTGTGTCAATTTTGGGAAAATTCCGAGAATGACATTTGTTGTGTGTGTCAATTGGTCCTATAGATCAATTTGGCATGTGCTTGTGTGTTTGGGGCTAGTGTCATATCCATAATTGAGTACGTGTAGTTCGTATCCCAATAATTTGGTGATGCGTGTTGATTTTGGGGGTTTTCCTCCGACACGGGACTTTGAGCATGTCATATTTTGACACGGACACGTAGATTTGTGTTTGACTCTTCGTATTATTCATAAATAATATATTAGACTTGTTCGTGTCCTTCGAGGTACGTTTGGATGTGTGGTGGACTCGTGTCGCAAGCGTATCCTAGATCTAGTGGGATACGGGTGTGATACACTCCATGTGTTGTGTAATTTAAATTCTAGATCTATTTCTCTTATCATTGTGATGTATAATTATATATATGTATATATATATTATTGTGTATATATATTTATGTATGGATGTGTCATAGATCTATGTAACTATTTTACCTATGTGTGTGTGTGTGTGTGTGTGTATATATATATATATATATATATATATATATATATATATATATATATATATATATATATATATATATATATAGCTATTATTCTACATATGTAAGAGCTATTTAATATTGTAGTGTATGTATAAATATTGTAGTATATATATATATATATATATATATATATATATATATATATATATATATATGTATATATATATATATAGTGTATATGTTATGTGTAAATATGTATATATGTTGTTATATATATATATGTTACTATATATATGTATGTTATTATTATATATATTTATTATGTACATATATCCTATATAGTTGTAACTATGTATATATATGATACTATATTGTTATATGTATTATTGTGTGTGTGTGTGTGTGTGTGTCTATATATATATATATATATATATATATATATATATATATATATATATATATATATATATATATATATATATATATATATATATATATATAGTTGTAAGTTATATATATATAATTATATATATATTGTGTCTTATATATATATATATATATTATATATTGTGTTATATATATAGATATATAAGAGATAGGAGAGGCGACAACAGCTATGGCGACGGTTCAGACGTCACCAAACAGCAGCAGCAGCAGTAGCGACGGCCGCAGCAGCAGCTCAGCATCAGCTAGCAGAAAACTGTCGCTAAAGCAGCAGTATAGCAGTAGTATCAGCAACGTATCAGACGCTATAGCGACGGCAGCCAAAGGTTTTCAGTGACACTTATGCGGTTATGATAGTTATTATATATTTAATTTTATATATATATATATATATATATATATATATATATGTGTGTGTGTGTGTGTGTGTGTGTGTGTGATATTAATTTATACGTATATATGTTCCTAGTATACTATATGTATAATATTTAGTTGTTAGTATATATTATTTATGGGTAGTTAGTATAAGTAAGATATTGGATATTACCTTGAGATACCAAAGTAAGTATCAAGGTAATTAGGGATACTCAAGGTATTGGGTTTGGGTATCAAGATTAGGGTTTAGTGTTGAGATACCAAGTTGGTTCAAAACCAAGATATCCATTTAATGTTTGTAAATAGGATTTTATATAATTAATATTTGTTTGATATGTATATGTGATGTTTTACCTATTGTTTTACGTATCCTGAAATACGGTATCCTAGTATCCTAAGATATAGCTTTTATGACCTAGACTCTAGTGTTTGGACCCAACATTCTTGAGATAGACTCATGCAACCTAGAAATAGGTAGTTTGACATAAATGACAATAGTTTGACCATAGTTGACAATAGTTTGACTTAGTTTGACTTTTGACTTAGAATTGGCTTGTTGACGTAGAAGTTGACTAGTTTAACTGATTTTCTTTCTGAAATCTTGTATTGATGTTATATTCCATATCTAGGTCTTCGAAGCACCGTATCTGACATTTGTGAGACTATTCACCGGAATTCAGGCAAGTATATTCTCTGATAGGTTCGCATTTATGATATCCTCTATGTTCATTGTATCTAGTGTAGATATCCATATTTCTTGATACGATGTTTACACGGATTGGTATATTCGGATCTCGTCATGAGATATTATTCCTTGTATATGGTGTATCTTGTGCAAGTCTTGTTTCATTGATTATCTTGTGCATATACAGACATTGATTCTCGAAAAGATTTGCTACCTTCATAGAGAATCTCGTGCCATAACATACCATGGTTGGATCTACTATACCAGTTGGGGGTGGAGAGTATTTCAGTGTAGATATGTGATCATACCCCCTTGTGCATATCTTGTTCCTTGTGAGTGTTGATCATATACCGCACGTATGATTAACCAGGCCATTATACTATTGTGCAAGTTTTCAAGCCGATCACATATTAAAGCTAGTACTCACACACTTAGACATTAGTATTCTTGTTCATTGTCATATTGTTCATTATTGTATTTATTCCAGTATTTTCTTATTGTGTATCTCTTGTATCTATTGTACATCTTATATATTCACATCTATTTACTGTTACATAGTTTTTATCATTGATTAGAACTGTTGTTAGAGATATACTCTGCTCCTTTCTTGACTGGATATATTTTTCCCAGATGACACTAAGGAGTGGTACCCTACACATTATGGACCTCAGGATGTTGTGGGCTTAGAGTCAGAGACCCTGGCTCAGGAGGGACTTATCCCGACTGAGACAGATGACCCGGGACTTGTAGCTTCTTAGTATTCTTGTACTGGATTTGTCTCCAACTTATTTTGTTAGTATTCTTTCAGACTCATTGATGTTATTATTTTAGACTCATGAGTTGTATGTGACTATTCTATTCTTATCGTATTCGTGCTCTTTTCCATCTTAGAGTTGTGATTGAGTATATTGTTATTATTGGTGGTTCATTATATTGCTAGATAGATTACCCAGACAACGTTCTACCGCCGATTCTGTGGCGTAGGCTGGGCGTTGTTCCCGACTTACATCACTACATCGGGTGCGGGTCGTGACACATTTTTAGTGGTGGTCCATACAGATCAGGCTGCGCAAGTTGTGTGATGTCGTGGTAGTGCGATGACTTAGTTGTACTATTATGAGCCTATTTCAAGATATAGGATATAGGCTATAGGCTGAGAATACTCAATCACACCTAGGAAAAAATCCTTTTGATTCATTCAACTATTCTTCTTTGATATTGATACTTGATCTCTTAAACTGTCCTTTCCTTGAGCGTCTTACATCATGTTCCATATTGATTCTTTCTTTCGCTTTATCTCATGATGCCGCCTAAGACATCACCGCAGGGGAGAGCAGTTTCTGAGAGGTCTGCGACATCCCGAGGGCCTGCACATGTCACTTCTCCGGTGATTGGAGTGTCAGCTGCTTTCGGAGGTCCACCACCTACTCAGAGGACTGTGCTAGTTGTATCTGAGGGGCTTCCACCTCCACCTTCTGTGCCAGCAGAGACGACACAGATGTTTACACTATTTCGTGAGATGCTCGAGGCACAGAGAGCTCAATCAGAGGCATATCAAAGGTAGACCAACATTTTATGACAGGGCATCGAGAGTGCTTATCAGCTTGCTCGTACCGTAGTCGAGAGAGGAGTTACGGTCTAGCAGCAGGTTATTCCTCAGGTTGCTCAGCTTCGGCCAGGCAACATTCAGGACTTCAAGAAGTTGGAGCCTAGGGTCTTCAAGGGGACGAAGGGCATCGTCTATGCTGATGATTGGCTCGAGGACATTGAGCGTCTTATGAGGGTATTCCGTCTTTCTGAGGATCTGAAGGTTGAGGCGGTAAGACTTCAACTGTTCGATGTCGCTCGCACTTGGTTCAGGAATGAGCCGATTCTTATTAACGCGGGACAGTCTTGGGAGGTATTCAAGGACCTCTTCAAGAAGAAGTTCTTCGCTCGGGCAGACAGCCTAGACTTGGGGAGGTAGTTTGAGAGTCTCATTCAGGGGAGCATGTCTGTGGAGGAGTAAGCTGCAAAGTTTGACAGGTTGAGCCGATTTGCAGAGTATTTGGTGAGAGAGCCGGAGGTTCGGGCTATTCGTTTCTGTTAGGGTCTAAACTGGAAAGTGAAGATCCTCATTCCGTCTTTTTATAAGACATACTCGGAGATACTTGCGAAGGCACGCAAGGTTGAGCGGGAGTTGGGTTTGAAGCCCAAGAGAGACCGTAATTCTTTTCTGGGGGCCAACAGCAGTGCAGTATATGCCAAACATCCTTATTTTCAGTCCAGGCCTTTTCAGCAGCCACAGCAGCACCAGACTCCAGCTAGGGCGCCATTTTACTAGGCACCACAGCAGCAGAGATAGTTACAGCAATCTTTCTGCCACTTCTGCAAGAAGCCCGGCCACATCTGGGAAGTTTGCAGGAAGAGGTTGGGAGTTTGTTTGTATTATGGTACTGAAGGGCATCAGCTAAGGGAGTGTCCTTCCAATCCTCGTCGTGCAGTTCAGGGAGCAGCTTCAGCTCTGAGGGCACAAGCGAGACCACCTGCAGTACAGCTGAGGGGACCGCTTCTAACACAGCAGCAACGTTATATCCAGCATCAGCAGCAGGGAGGTGCACATCAGGGACGAGCGTTTGCTATAACCGTCGAGGAGGACGAACCCACCGGAGATGTCATCGCAGGTTCTATTCTTCTTGATTCCATTCCAGCTTTAGCTTTGTTTGATAGTGGTGCTTCCTATAGTTTTGTATATGTTTCTTTTACTCTGAAGCATTGTTTGGTAGCTGAGTCTTTGCTTAGGACTTGCAAGATCATGACTGGGGGAGGCATTATCATGGTTAATAATATTTACAAGGATCGAAGAGTTACTCTAGGAGGTCGGGAGTTGAGTGCGTGTCTACTTGTAATGCCACTTCCGAGCTACGATATTGTACTCGGAATGGATTGGTTGAGTAGGCACCGTGCTAGCATAGATTATAGAGGAGGTAGAGTTTTGTTTGGTCTGCCAGGAGAGCCAGAGTTCGAGTTTGCTAGAGGAGCTGCAGAGTAGGGAGAAGGCATTATTTGTGGAGCTATGGTTGAAGACAAGGAGTTGCCGCATCCGTTGATACCGGAGTTCTTGGATGTATTTCCTGAGGAATTGCTAGGGTTGCTGCCAGATCGAGATGTTGAGTTTTCTATAGACTTGGTGCCAGGTGCAGAACCAATTTTGTAATATGTCTATAGAGTAAACAACAGCGAGCTGGTCGAGCTGACGAAGCAGGTGGACGAATTACAGGATAAGGGGTTTATCAGATCGAGTTCTTCACCGTGGGGAGCCCCGATATTGTTTGTACCGAATAATGATGGATCGGTGCGCATGTGCATTGATTACAGGGCTTTGAATAATCTCACTATCAAGAATAAGTACCCTTTGCTGATTGATGATCTGTTCGATCAGTTGAGTGGTGCCAAGGTATTTTCTAAGATAGATTTGAGATCAGGTTACCACCAGGTAAAGGTGAAGCCGGAGGACATACCGAAGATTGCTTTTAGAACTCGATATGGTCAGTACGAGTTTATGGTGATGCCGTTTGGGTTGACTAATGCACCGGCGGTATTTATGAACTTGATGAACAAGGTGTTCCATCAGTACCTTAAAAAGTTTGTGGTGGTGTTCATCGACGATATACTCATATACTCGAAGACATCGGAGGAGCACGAGAAGCATTTACGGGTTGTGTTGGATGTGCTGAGGAAGGAGAAGCTGTATGGGAAGTTGTCCAAGTGTGAGTTCTTCCTGGACAAGGTGGAGTTCTTGGGGCATGTTGTGACCGGCGATGGTATTTTAGTGGATCCGAAGAAGATCACAGCAATGGAATCTTGGAAGACCCCGAGTTCGGTAGCAGAGATCAGGAGTTTCTTGGGATTGGCAGGCTACTACAAGAAGTTTGTGCAAGATTTTTTGAGAATTATCGAGCCAATGACCAGACTCACCAGGAAGGATGTAGAGTTTGTTTGGACAGAGGATTGCTAGGTTGCTTTTAAGGAATTGAAGAAGAGGTTGACGTTTGATCCTATTTTGATGTTGCCATCAGGGTCTGGAGATTTCACTATTTATAGTGATACATCGGGAAAAGGTTTGGGTTGTGTTCTTCAGCAGAATGGGAAAGTGATTGCCTATGCATCCAGGCAATTGCGTCCTAATGAGAAGAACTATCCTACTCATGATTTGGAGTTGGCAGCAGTCATCTTCGCCCTGAAGTTGTGAAAACACTATTTGTACGGAGAGCGTGTGGAGATCTTCACAGACCACAAGATCTTGAAGTACGTTTTCACGCAGAATGAGTTGAATATGAGGCAGCATCGGTGGTTGGAACTGATAAAGGATTTTATATATCTTTGCAGTATCATCCTGGGAAAGCTAATGTAGTTGCCGATGCTTTGAGTAGGTATCTGGCTATGTTCTTGACGCGGGATCGATATTTGTTGGAGGACTTGGAGAGCTTGGACATTGAGATGATAGTTTCTGGTTGTGCTATACAGATATGGGGATTGCATATACATTCAGATTGATGGACAAAATCAAGGCGGCACAGTATGAGGATGTATCTTTGAGAAGCATCAGAGCTTAGGTGAGAGCAGGATTGGAGGATGATTTCACCATTGTTGAGGATGGTTCATTGCGGCATAGTGTTAGATTTTGTGTGCCTAGTGGAGAGCTGCGTGAGGAGGTATTACAGGAAGCGTATCGCTCTCAGTATTCCATGTATCCAGGTGCCAACAAGATATATCGAGATATGCGAGAGTGTGTGTGGTGGTATGGCATAAAGAGGGAAGTGGCACAGTTTGTATCAAGATGCTTAGTGTGCCAGCAGGTAAAAGCCGAGAGGCAGAGGCCAGGAGGTTTACTTCAGCCATTACCCATTCTAGAGTGGAAGTGGGAGCACATTACTATAGATTTTGTGTCCGGACTTCTACGATCTCTAGGAGGGAAAGACGTAATTTGGGTCATCGTTGACAGGTTGACCAAGTCAGCCCACTTTTTGCCTTTCAAGGCGGGTTTATCTACGGAGAAGATGGCAGAGATGTATGTGAGGCAGATTGTCATGATACATGGAGTTTCTGCCAGCATAGTCTCGGATCGGGATAGTCGTTTTACTTCTCATTTCTGGAGGAGTTTGTAGGTGAGTTTGGACGCTCAGCTCAAGTTCAGTATTGCATATCATCCTCAGATAGATGGGCAGTCAGAGAGGACTATTCAGACTCTCGAGGATGTACTAGATTTCGGAGGTTCTTGGAAGGACCATCTCTATTTGGTAGAGTTTGCTTACAACAACAGCTACCAGAGTAGTATAGAGATGTCACCTTTTGAAGCTCTGTACGGTCGGAGGTATCGTACTCCCTTGTCATGGGAAGATGTTAGAGAGAGAGTTTTGCTTAGGCCAGAGATGGTTATGGATGCAGCGGAGAAGGTTCAGTTGATCAGAGACAGACTTCGTGTGGAGCAGGACAGACAGCGACATTGGGCCGATAGCCACCGGAGACCTTTGGAGTTCGAGGTATAGTTTAGATTTTATTTTGTGCTTGTTATTGGTTGTTTGTTATAGATTAAGTTCTTAAGGTTATATTTTGTTTTAGGTGGGTGGTTTGGTATTTCTGAGGATTTCTCCGATACGAGGCACGATTCACTTCGGT
>JAYESA010000004.1:56081402-56111402 GCA_036927795.1 Iris macrosiphon
AGTCTCGCGCCAATGTATCAGCGGGGCCTGCAACGGTGGTTGTCCTCCAGGTAGTCCCTAGGGTACCTCCTCTCTTTGGGTGGTGTCGGTTGGCACCACGGCATTGGGTGCTCCTCGTCCAGTGCACAAGTTCATCTTACTACAAGAGAGAGGACTTCATTAAAAAGAGTACGGAATTAAGCAAACAGGATGCAGGTATTTAGAAGTAATACGAAGGAAGTTCAAAGACGTAATCAAAGTGTATGAGACCTAGTAATTTTTATCCTATTGCAGGCATCACTGGGCATGTTACCATATCACAAGCGATAACGAAGACCTGCGTGGGCCACCACTAAAACTATGTCATGCCCCAGTCCCAAAATGTATGGAACTAGGCCACGTGGCAATAGCCAGCTGTCACGTCTCCGAGGATATCCCAATTTAATGGATCCAACCGTAGAGTGCTACGCTGTCCTAAAATACTAACAAGTCGAATATCAGCATCAAACAGGTAATATAATCTCATCCACAATATAATCAGAAAGAAAGTACCAAAATAAATACTGGAACATAAATGCCAGTCTCAAATATTATAGTACAACCAAGAGTGTCTGGTGGGGACAAACCCACTACTATGACGAAATAAAGTACTGAATGACAGATAGAAAAAAATAATGACTAGGGCATCGTCTGACTAGATAATGATGCTCCCAATCCTAGGTAGAAGGCCTACCAACTGATCACGGAAACTCTGACGGTAGCACCTCTAGCTCCTCCGCGGTAGCGTACCTCGTCTCCTGTCCTAGGCCGTACACTGTGGGGTAATATGCCTCGTCCAAATCTGAAAAGGTACCAGGTCCTCAGAGGGACATAACAAGATACATAGAAGCATGCCATATATATAAATATTGAATAAAATAAATACAATAAAGGGTGTGCTAACCATCTAAGTGAATGTATTGTGAGAACAACTTTAGTACGTATGGGTAGGCGTAGGCATAACGTCCAACACTCCGAAGAGCATGGTATCTGTAACATCCATCATTCCAAAGAATGAGGTATCTGCAATATATATATACGTCTGTATCACTCCGAAGAGCGTGGTATCTGTAATAAAGGAAATTATTGGATCCGTGGCTCCTCCGGATACTACGGAATCCAATGGGTGTATCCCATATGCCTACTAGTTGTCCTCCCCGCCCAATTTAGATACACAAGTCGAATACTCGACGTGCATACCACGTATCTATATGCCAAGTCTCTACAAATAAAATAATCCTGAGTTACGTACTAACCGTGATGCATGTCACACGCACCGATAGCTAGTCGAGTACGCGAACCCGTATCCCAATATGAATTTGTCACCGTGAAATGTGTAAGAGTGTCGATCTCGGAAGATATCAGAGTATCCTCCCAATGGGGTGAGTCTACTAGTGACTAGGCCAAGTACACTAATCATCGACGCAACCGTCGACTGCACCCGAGTCAATCTCGGACGCGCACAATCATATAAAATAAAGCAACAAGATATCATACAACATATGCATTATTTAATTTAAACAATAAATATGGCAAGGTATCTTGCCTGGGTCCTCAAGCTGTGAATGCCAATATCCTGCTCCTGCAGTATCTCCTGGCTGGTCCAGTGATCCTAAACACACAATATAGTATAGAAATCTAGCATCAGACACTAAATAATACATACACACAACTTACGACGCTGCTCTTAGTACTGACGCAAGGGTCACGGTTGGTTGACTACAGACTCTCATGTGTACGTAGCTAAGGTGCACACGTGTCATGTCCTTAGTTACCGTGTCTCTCGCTACAATAAGTTACCGAAGTTATTGGTTGCCAACTGTTTATGTTTTGCACGAATACATGTCCTTATTTTCCATGTTAAGTATACTAGGTCTATGTCTACGTTTTTAGGTGAAGTACAAGTCTCTAATAACAAGTCTTATGATTAGGGTAATTATTATTTATTAATTACTAATTAATCTAGTAAATCATACAAACACACACATCTAAGGTTAAATATTGTTTTCTCGTGTCCAGGCAATGACACATGACACAAACGACACAATGACACAATCCTATACTAATCCTGAAGGAAAGAGGTTTAACGACGTTTACCTGATCGAGGCTGGACGGGGTCTGCCTTGTCGACGTGCACGCTCGCCGGCGGTCGGCGAAGCTCCTGCGTCGAGCAGTCAACAACGGAAACGGGTGCAGCAATCACAGCAGCGGCGGTTGCTGGCGGTTGCTGGGCTGGGGCGGTGCTGGGATGGCTGTTAGGTCATGGGGAGGGTGATGCTCCGCCTGACAGTGGTGGTCGACGGTGCTGGAGGCGGTGGCCGGGGCCGGGGGCAGTCTGGTTTGATGGAGTCGGGTTCGTTGAGGCTGTTTGTGAGGGTGAAGCTCGACGGTGTAGGCAGTTGGGGGGTGGTCCGGCGACTAGGGGCTGTGGTGGTGGCCTGAGGGGGTGGCGTCCTGAGGTGATGGTGGTGTTAGGACGTCGGGGAAGGGAGTGCTCGGTTGAAGAATGGGAGTTTGGCTAGGGTTTATTTGTTGGTGGTGATGAATTTGATTTTTTAGGGTTTCAAGTTAGAGAATATGTGTATTTATATGGGAGGAGGATTTATGGGCTGGCCTCGGGACTTGGGCCGGCCAGGGCTCCTTGGGGTAGGGGCTGGTCTATATAAAAGGGTGTACGGGGGCTTGGTTAGGTCTTGCTTTGGGTAAAATTGCCTCTAATTTAATTTAATTGAAATAATGCGCATGGCGTTCTTTTGTCAATTGAGAACACATGGGATTAAGATTGGGTGGAACACAAGAGTCATGGGCGTAGCAGGCTCAGAATAGATTAATACCCTAATTTGGGTTATACGGAATTGGGTTGTGGTTGTACCTTAATTTCAAATGGGAATGGAAAACTATGAGAAATTGGGTTTATTGGAATTATTCAGGGACATTTGTAACGAATATTGCGCAGCTGAAATGAAGCACAATATTGAGTAACTAAAAGTTACACAAGGGTCAGATGGGTAGTCTGGCATGCCTAGGAAATGTGTATTTAATTAGTTTGAGGGTAACTACTAGTATAGCGCTCCAAACATCAAAGCTATGGTACGGTGTATTAAGACATATAATTGTTGCACATTAATCCTAATTGTATCCAATTTAATCCTAGTCTCTTAATCTAAATTAAAATAATCCTAAATTGGTCGAGGGGGTTTACAATATACCCTCCTTAGAGCATTTTGTCCTCGAAATTAAAATATACGTATGGTAAGAACTACTGACTAAAAAAATGCTATTACATACCTAGTCCTTCGAAGAGATGGGGATAACATTGTCGAATATCCTCCTCACACTCCCAGGTCGACTCGCCTGGTGCATGATGCCTCCATGTGACACGGACTAGGAGGATAGTTTGACCTCACAATACCTTCTCACTTCTGTCCAGAATCTCAACAAGCTCCTCTTGGTATGATAAGCTCGGGCCGACTGTGATCTCTGAATGGTCAAGTACATGACTTGGATCTGTCATGTACCTTCTCAGCTGAGATACATGGAAGACGTCATGGACTCCTTCCAAAGTCTGCGGTAAGGCTAACCTGTAAGCAACCTCTCTGATGCGTTCCAACACATCGAATGGTCTGATGTACCTTGGACTCAGCTTTCCTCTGCCTCCAAATCTGATAGTCCCCCGAGTAGGTGAGATCTTTAGAAACACGTGATCTCCAACCTGGAACTCTAGGGGTCGTCGATGCGCGTTCCCCAATGCTTCTGTCTGTCCTGTGCTTCTCGCATGTGCCCTTGGATCTTCTTCACCTTCTCTATTGTATGAACAACCAACTCTGGCCCTAGGATCTGTCTCTCACCTATATCGCTCCAACATACTGGGGAACGACATTTTCTTCCATACAACGCTTCATAGGGATCCATCTGGATGCTCGCATGATAGCTGTTGTTGTAGGAAAACTCGACCAAATGAAAATGGTCCTCCCATGATCCTCTAAAATCGAGCATGCATGCTCTTAACATGTCTTCCAATGTCTGAATGGTGCGCTCGGATTGGCCATCTGTCTGTGGGTGATACGATGTGCTAAACTTCAGGCGGGTATCGAGACTCTCCTGTATACTCCGCCAAAAGTAGGATGTAAACCTCATATCCCTGTCAGACACGATACTAACTGGCACTCCATATAGTCGTACAATCTCCCTCATGTACATATCCGCTAAGACCTTTGTAGATTGCCCAACTCTGAAGGGTAAAAAGTGAGCGGACTTGGTGAGTCTATCCACGATTATCCAAACTGCATTGCAACCACTATGACTCCTCGGAAAACCCGTAACAAAGTCCATAGTGATGTGCTCCCATTTCTACTCCGGTATCGGGAGCGGTTGAAGTAATCCTGCAGATCTCTGATGCTCAGTCTTGACTTGCTGACACACCAGACAATTTGCCACAAAGCGGGCTATCTCCCTCTTTATTCCATGCCACCAGTAGTACTGTCTTAAGTCTCTGTACATCTCCGTGCCTCCTGGATGAATAGATTAGGTTGAACTATGTGCCTCTGACATCAACTCTTGACAAAGTTCTCTATTTGGAACATAGAGACGATCTCCGCATCTCAAAGTCCTGTCTTCGTATATACGTAATCCTGTCTATATTTCGGCCTCTGTCCTCTGTTGAAGCCTCTGGAATCTGGTATCTGTCGGCAAAGCAGCCATGATCCTCTCCACTAATGTCGATTGCAACTAAAAACTCGACAACTGTCCGTCTACTCTGGGCATAATGATATCTATACCCATCTGCTCTAGATCTCTCAACAGATGTTGTTGGGTAGTCAAGAAGAATGCCATGGGTCTTATGCTGAACGCGTCAGCTACTACGCTGGCCTTTCCCGGGTGGTACTGCAGCTCAATCTCAAAGTCTGTCATCACCTCGAGCCAACGTCTCTGTCTCTGGTTCAGGTCCTTCTGAGTATAGACGTACTTTAAGCTTTTGTGATCAGTGAATATCTCTACTCTTTCTCTGTATAGGTAGTACCTCCAAAGATTCAAAGCAAAAACCATTGCGGCAAGATCCAAGTCATGAGTGGGATAGTTCTTCTCATGGGTCCTCAACTGCCTAGAGGCATAGGCCACAACCTTTCCATGCTGCATCAAGACACATCCTAATCATTTCCCGAATGCATCATTATAGATCATGAATCCTCCGGGTCTAGACGGTATGGTCAAGATAGGTGCCGTAGTCAAGCGCTTCTTCAGCTCATCGAATGTTGTCTAACACTCCTCTGTCCAAGTGAACTCCTGCTCCTTACGGGTCAAACGGGTCATCGGTTATGCGATCTTCGCGAAGTTCTCCATGAACCTCCGGTAATATCCGGCAAGTCCTAGGAAACTCCTCACTTCTGAGACATTGGTAGGGGTTGGCCATGTCTCTATTGATGAAATCTTCGCCAGATCTACTGAAATACCATCTCCTGAGATAACGTGTCCAAGAAAAGAGACACGATCTAGAAGAAACTCACACTTGCTCAGCTTGGCATAAAGTCTCTCTCTCCTCAGCGTCTCTAACACTAGTCTCAAGTGCTCCTCGTGCTCCTCGTGGCTATTCGAATACACCAAGATGTCGTCGATAAAGACTACCATGAACCGGTCTAGGTATTGGTGGAAGACTCTGTTCATCAAGTTCATAAATACAGCAGGTGCATTCGCCAGTCCAAAAGGCATCACTAAGAACTCGTAGTGACCATAACGAGTCCTGAATATTGTCTTTTGAATGTCTTCTCTTCGCACTTTCACTTGATGATAACCCGATCTCAAGTCGATCTTTGTGAACACCACTGCTCCTATCAATTGGTCGAATAAATCATCAATCCGCGACAGGGGGTACTTGTTCTTGATAGTCAAAGCATTAAGGGCTCTGTAATCAATGCACATACGTATTGTTCCATCTTTCTTAGGTACAAACAACACGGGTGCTCCCCACGGTGATGCACTAGGGCGGATAAATCCCTTGCTCTGCAACTCTTCTAATTGTAGCTTCAGCTCATCTAGTTCCTTCTTCGCTAATCGGTATACATTAGAAGATACCGGTGCTGCTCCGGGTACTAGCTCAATAGTGAACTCTATGTCTCTATCTGGTGGTAAGCATGGCAATTCTTCAGAAAAACATCCTCCAATTCTGCAACTATTGGTGGGGGTACCATCTCCATAGCCATGTAAGCTCCAGCTATCTGTCCTACTCCTTGTTCGACTGTCCCTCGCATGTACTCGAACTCCGGTTGATCTGGCGGTCTAAAAGTGACGCTACCTTTCCGGCAATCCAGTACGGCATTATACTGGCTTAACCAGTCCATGCCTAGCACAACGTCAAAGTATGGCATGGGTAATACCAAGAATCGTGCTCTTATCTCTCTACCACATATGACTATCGAGCACATTCTAATAGTATTGGTAACCGGCACGATACCTCCTCCGGTAAGAATCTTCCAACTCTTAGGTAAGGAAAAAGTAGCTACTCTATGTATTGCTATGAATCTACTTGATATGAACGATAATGTAGCTCCAGAATCAAACAATGCAGTTGTTGTAAACCCCCTGATTTTTTAGGATTTTTAAAAATCAATTTTTAGAATTTTTCTGGAATTTTCTGTGATTATTTACTAATTAAAATCAAGGTATTTTGGAATTAATAAATTTAAATATTTTTATTAAGTATTAAAATTTTATAAAAATAATATTTTTGGGTGTAAAATAAAATATTAGACATAGAGTAATTTTCTTGGAATTTATTGAACCCCGGAACCATTTTTAAAGACCTAAAAAACTAACTTATTTAAATAAACCAATATAAACCAAAATGAACCTAGTTTAATTCTGAACCAAACCAAACCGACCCTGAACCGAATCGGTCTATGTAAACCCAACCCATTCCCTAGCGGGTCGGGTCGGATCCGAAACTGAACCCGACCCGACCTACAGTGGAACCCTAACCGCTGTAACCCCCACCCGCGGCTGATTAGCTCCGACCGCCGTGATCCCCGCTGACGGTTTTGACCCCTCGTCTTCTCCACGACCGCCCGTCTCCGCCTCCCGTAACCGTCGTGGCGCTCCACCTCCCGTCCGCCCTCTTTTAAACCCGCCATCCTCCTCTGCCACCACCATCCACCACCCTCGATCCCTTGTCTCTGCCACCCGCTGCACCCGGCCACCGTCCCTCCTAGCTCCGCCAACGCTGAGCAGCCGCTGCTCTCCTCGAGGAACCCCGGCCTCCCCCAACCCGAACACCACCACCTTCCTCCGCTGCCTTTTCGGCCTCCCTGGCCGGCTGCCTCGATCGACCCGAGCTCCACCGCCTCCAGCTCCGACGACGCCTCCGCCGCATCTACCTCCAGCGCCGCCTCGACGAAGCCCTAGCCGCCACCGTCGTCAGTGCCCTAGCCGCCACCGTGTCGCACCGCCTCGCGAGAACGCGGTTTTCAGCCTTCTTCGGAGCCATGTTCAGGTGATTGTATCTCTCTCCTTGCTGCCCCGTTTCTCGTTTCGTCTGCTGTGACGCGTAGACTGCGTGACCCTCTCGATACTCGTATAATTTGTTCGGGGTATCATGTCCTGTGGCGATCGCAAACTGCGACCCAAAATTAGGAAAATAATTACCCTATTTTTTCCCGGAACTGGGTGCGCCCCACTAAACGGGACGACTTGGTCGTATGCGGACTTCACCGAAAGGTGCGCGCCGTTAATACGGATGTGTGGAATTTTGCAGAAGTTGATTTGGATGTGCGTGCACACCGAAATCAACACGTATCCGTCGACAACATCCCGTATCGGCCCTATTCTGGAACTCGTTGTAACTTCGTGTACGCACGTCATATCAAAACGAAACTTATGCCATCGGACTCATAGTAATACGCTGGTCCTGTGGCCCAAGTTTGGTTCGATTCTGAGAATGTTGACAAAATTGCATATCGTGGGCCCACGGCTCCACTTGACGGGCAATTTTGTGATCGGCTCATCGGAATCCAGTTCTGGATATTCCATTGGGTTCGTATCACCGTTCTGGACTTGTGGACACTAAGTTTGACGAATTTGGAGAATATTGTCTCTAACACATTTTTTGGTGCGAAGTGGGCCACATGTGGACCCCGCTTTGACCAGAAACTGTCACTTTTGCCCCTGTGTCTAAATTGGACTCAAGGACAGGCAATTCTAGCTATTTGATATCTTCTGAATCTGATGGTAACGTTCATTTCAGCATCCGGAGGAGTACCTGCAAATCCCGCTGATACCAGAGCAACAGTTGGAGTCAGAACCCCAGGCAAGTGTACCATACCAAACTTGCAGTACCTGCTTCATATTGTTATCTTGATTTATTTATATGATTTACATGCTTAACCTAGGACCGGGTGACATTACTTAGCGTTCGAATAATATTCGGGTGTCAACACCGTACGCGGCGTTGTGTAACGTCACATAGACATGGATATCGAGACCCTATACATTCTCGTGCTTGCCTTATCAAGTACGTCATAACCCAGGACACCTGATACTATTCACGAAACAGAATCTTCCTGAGACATTCATGGTGATTCTGTATAGGTTACATGATTTATGACATAGATATTGCATGTGCTTAGCTATCATTATGACTTGCTGCATTAGATATGATCTTGCGTGACATGGACACGTGTGATTACATTGGGTGGGGAGAGACACACAGGCTACAGGCTGATTTTATATCTATATTTATTATGGTGCCATAGGCCCACTACATAGTAAATTATATAGTATATCTGCTACAGGCTCCCGGACACAGAGCTTGTCGTAGTCTCAGCCTAAGTCTAGTGATGCTCTCACTTGCATTTCACATAGCTTGTTACCTAGTTTACCCTATTGATTCATTTATTATTGCACTGTATTATTTTTGGCATGAGTTATTCTTGTACCTTGCTATGTCCCCTGAGGACCTGAATTTCGGATTATGTTCCCAGGATTAGCAGACGAGATCTATCCCGAGGTATATGGGATAGAAACATTAGCAGGAGCAGAAGCAGGAACAGGTGCATACACTGGAGCTGAACAGATCCCCGAGGACGAGGTTATTACCGAGGATTTCTCCTAAATATATGCTTTATCCATACTCAGTATTTGCTATTGTTATCTTTATTCATATATCTTGACAATTGTATCAGACTTATTATCGGGTTGTTCCCCGAGTTATGTTTTATTGAGACTTTATATTGCTTTATATTCTGATCTTGATGTATTTATTTTCTGTGGATAAGATTAGTATTTTAGACCTTATTGTGGTTTTACAGCTTAAGTACATCATGATGGGTCCATTAAATTAGGTTTGCCCATCGGTGTGTGCTGTTGGCCATTGCCACGTGTCTAGTCCCTCGATATTTTGGAACTGGGGCATGACATAGTTTTTGTGGTGGCCCATGTAGGTCAACGACTAAATTGTTCGGTTTTAACTTAGGGATAGAGCAAGCCTGCAATAAGAATAGGATAAGGATCTCATCCACTTGCTTGAATGGTTCTTGCTCTCAATCTCGGATTCGAATTAATTCCTTGACTTGCATCCTGCCTTGATTCCTGTGCGCCTCTTATCGTTTATTTTGAATACAGAGTAATGGATCTATGAGAAAATGATGATACTCCTGCAAGATCACTATGAGATGCTGTAGTAACCAATAAAGATGAAGTAACACTAGTGGATGTAGGTCAATCAGCACACCGAAGCAGTCAAGCGAATCAGCATACCTCGAGAATCCAGCAAGATGATATTATGCCGCAGTTTACTCCACCAATGCCCGTATTCCCACAAGGGCAGGCTATAGATGGACAGCAGATATTTCAAATGATCTACGTAATGATGCAAGCTCAACAGCAGATTCAACACGAGACTCTGCGTCACAGCCTAGCAATCGCACTGGAGCAGGCAAATCTACCAGCACGACGGCCAACGACGGGCTCTATTACCGATTTTTGCCAGCTGAAGCCCTGCACCTTTTCTGGCAAAGAGAAGCCCACAGAAGTTCATGAGTGGCTCACCAACACTCAACATCAATTGGAAGCAGTTGAGCTTCTAAGGGAACGTTAGATGACTGTCATCCGGATGCAGTTGACAGACAATGCACATCACTGGTGGCTATCTGAGGAGACACGGGTCGGACCAGACCGAGTCACTTGGGAAGAGTTCTCTAGACTCTTTCAGGTGATGTACATTCCAGCCATCGCTCGGTCAGAACTTTGGGATAAGTTTAATCGCCTCACTCAAGGCAATATGACAGTGGAAGAGTACAATGCGGAGTTCATTCGTCTAAGTCACTTCGCCCCAACCCTGATCCCGACAGAAGAAGAGAAGGCTGAGAAGTTCTTCGACGGACTAAACTTCGAGCTACAGAGACTGATCGGATCCGTTGCACCTACTTCTTACTCGGACGTCCTTGCTGCAGCACGACTCATGGAGCGCATCACCAGGAGAGAGACCAGCCTGAAGCGGCCTTCTACATCAGTACCAGCCAGAGTACCACAGGAAGAA
The DNA here is from genome assembly GCA_036927795.1 of Iris macrosiphon. NCBI lineage: Eukaryota > Viridiplantae > Streptophyta > Magnoliopsida > Asparagales > Iridaceae > Iris > Iris macrosiphon. Next base: position 56,091,946 of record JAYESA010000004.1, read on the forward strand.
GCTGCAAAGAGACCTCACATACACCAGCCACCCAGAGCATTTTTGTATATACTAACTACATGTCAATAGTGTGGCAAGGTAGGCCATATTGAGAGGGAATGCAGACGCAAGTTGGGATTATGCTTGATTTGCGGATCCAATCAACACTTAGCCAAGGATTATCCTGAGCATCGAGAGGGAGCACTAATGTTAAACAGACAAGCATTACCAGCACCAAGGCCAGTCTATCCAACATTGGGAGTACCACAGACGGGAGTTGGAGGAGTCAGACCACCAGCCCCAGGAGGGTATCAGCCGAGGCCACCCTTGGCACCACAAGCAGCACTCTTCCAGCAGGCCCAGCAGCAGTAGAGGAATCCACCGCGAGGAATCGGACAAGCTTTCGCTATGACCTTGGAGGACGTGCAGACTCGTAGAGTAGCAAATATGCGTAAGTTATTCATAGATGCATTGCTTTAGCTCGTGCCTGTTAGTTCGTGACCTTAGCCTTAAACCTGGTATTTTTGAACTTACTAATAATAACCTAGTATGTTTTTATAATTGATAACCAAGTTTTTCTAAGCTGTAATTTTTTTGCTTTAACCAGATTTCCTTCACTCGTGAATTTGCATAACTTTCATTGCTTAGGGAAATGATGTTTTCATTCCCTATGTGTTTTGCTTAAACCCTCATCCTTTAATTCTCCTTGATCATGATTCTTTGATGGTGTCGTGCTTCGAACTTGTTTTGCAAACTGTGTCATCTCTGTTGACCGGTTATTTCTTTGATTGCGAGGACACAATCCTCTTAAGGGGGGTAGATTGTAAACCCCCTGATTTTTTAGGATTTTTAAAAATTAATTTTCAGAATTTTTCTGGAATTTTCTGTGATTTTTCACTAATTAAAATCAAGGTATTTTGGAATTAAATAAATTTAAATATTTTTATTAAATATTAAAATATTATGAAAATAATATTTTTGGACGTAAAATAAAATATTAGACATAGGATAATTTTTTAGAATTTATTGGACCCCGGAACCATTTTTAAAGACCTAAAAAACTAAGTTATTTAAATAAACCAATATAAACCAAAATGAACCCGGTTTAATTCTGAACCAAACCGGACCGACCCTGAATCGAACCGGTCTATATAAACCCAACCCATTCCCTAGCGGGTCGGGTCGGATTCGAAACTGAACCCGACCCGACCTACAGTGGAACCCTAACCACTGTAACCCCCGCCCGTGGCTGATCAACCCCGCCGACGGTTTTGACCCCTCGCCTTCTCCACGATCGCCCGTCTCCGCCTCCCGCAACCGCCGTGGCGGTCCACCTCCCGTCTGCCCTCTATAAAACCTACCATCCTCCTCTGCCACCACAATCCACCACCCTCGATCCCCTGTCTCCGCCACCCGCTACACCCGGCCACCGTCCCTCCCAGCTCCGACAACGCCGCCGCCAGCGCCGAGCAGCCATTGCTCTCCCCGAGGAACCCCGGCCTCCCCCAACCCGAACACCACCACCTTCCTCCGCTGCCTTTCCGGCCTCCCCGACCCGCTGCCTCGATCGACCCGAGCTCCACCGCCTCCCGCTCCGGTGACGCCTCCGCCGCAGCTACCTCCAGCGACGCCTCGACGAAGCCCTAGCCACCGTCGCTGCCAGTGCCCTAGCCGCCACCGTGTCACGCCGCCTCGCGAGAACGCAATTTTCAGGCTTCCTCGGAGCCCTGTTCAGGTGACTGTATCTCTCTCCTTGTTGTCCTATTTTCCGTTGCGTCTGTTGTGACGCGTAGACTACGTGACCCTCTCGATACCCGTATAATTTGTTTGGGGTATCGCGTCATGTGGCGATCGCAAATTACGACCCAAAATTAGAAAAATAATTATCCTATTTTTCCCCGGAACTGGGTGCGCCCCGCTAAATGGGACAACTTGGTCGTATGCGGACTTCACCGAAAGGTGCGCTATCACCGATTTTCGCCAGCTGAAGCCCTGTGTATCGTGGGCCCCACGGCTCCACTTGATGGACGATTTTGTGATCGGCTCATCGAAATCCAGTTCTGGACATTCCGTTGGATTCATATCGTCGTTCTGAACTTATGGACACTAAGTTTGACGAATTTGGAGAACATTGTCTCTGGTACATTTTTTGGTACGAAGCGGGCTACATGTGGACCCCGTTTTGACCAGAAACTGTCACTTTTGCCCCTTGTGCCAAATTGGACTCAAGGATAGGCAATTCTAGCTATTTGATATATTCTGAACCTGAAGGTAATGTTCATTTTAGCATCCGGATGAGTACCTGCAAATTTTGCTGATACCAGAGCAACAGTTGGAGTCAGAACCCCAGGCAAGCGTACCTTGCCAAACTTGCAGTACCTGCTTCATATTGTTATCTTGATTTATTTATATGATGTACATGCTTAACCTAGGACCGGGTGACATTACTTAGCGTCCGAATAATATTCGGGTGTCAACACCGTACGCGGTATTGTGTAACGTCACATAGACATGGATATCGAGACCCTATACATTCTCGTGCTTGCCTTATCAAGTACGTCATAACCCAGGATACCTGACACTATTCATGAGACAGAATCTTCCTAAGACATTCATGGTGATTCTGTATAGGTTACATGATTTATGACATAGATATTGCATGTGCTTAGCTATCGTTATGACCTGCTGTATTAGATATGATCTTGTGTGACATGGACATGAGATATTGTGGACATGAGACGTGTAATTACATTGGGTGGGGAGAGACACACAGGCTACAGGCTGATTTTATATCTATATTTATTATGGTGCCATAGGCCCACTACATAGTAAATTACATAGTATATCTGCTACAGGCTCCCGGACACAGAGCTTATCGTAGTCTCAGCCTAAGTCTAGTGATGCTCTCATTTGCATTTCATATAGCTGGTTACCTAGTTTACCCTATTGATTCATTTATTATTGTACTGTATTATTTTTGGCATGAGTTATTCTTGTATCTTGCTATGTCCCCTGAGGACCTGGATTCTGGATTATGTCCCCAGGATTAGCAGACAAGATCTATCCCGAGGTATACGGGACAGGAACATTAGCAGGAGCAGAAGCAGGAACAGGTGCATACACTGGAGCTGAACCGATCCCCGAGGATGAGGTTATCATCGAGGATTTCTCCTGAGTATATGCTTTATCCATACTCAGTATTTGCTGTTGTTATCTTTATTCATGTATCTTGACAATTGTATCAGACTTATTATCGAATTATTTCCCGAGTTATGTTTTATTGAGACATGATATTGCTTTATATTCTGATCTTGATGTATTTATTTTCTGTGGATGAGATTAGTATTTTAGACCTTATTATGGTTTTACAGCCTAAGTACATCCTGATGGGTCCATTAAATTGGATTTGCCCATCGGTGTGTGCTGCTGGCCTTTGACACGTGTCTAGTCCCTCGATATTTTGGGACTAGGGCGTGACAGTTGTAGGTAATGATACAACTAAAATGGTACCTGTGATAGCTTTTCCTTCTGTTTCCTCCTTGGTAGCTGCTAGTGCAAAGGCCTGTCCGTGCCTCTGCCCTCCGGTCTGCTGTCGGGCTCAATCAAACTGTGCCTGTTATGGGGCCAAGGGTGGTCCCCTCTGAAATCCTTCGGGTACTGGTGGACGCTGACATCCTGGTGGGGGTAGTATCCTCGGAACTGGTATTGCTGGCCTCTGTCCGGTCTGCGGTGCTGTATCTCTGCGCTGGGGGCAGTCTCGGGCAAGGTGCTGACTCGCTCCACATATCATGCATAATCCAAGCTTCTTTCGACAATCTCTAATGACGTGGCCCTTCTTGCCACAATGGTGACAAGTCGGAAGCTCCTGTTGTGGGTGTGGTGCTGCCCTCTGCGGTGTCTGTGCTACGGGATGATGGATCGATCCTCCTGCTCCTGGCTGGGCTCTGGCTGGTGTGGTCGTGCTGGAACGTCTTGCTCCTCTGTCGATGGCCTCCTAGATCCTTGCCTCTGAAAGAACCTCCTCATAAGAAATCCTCGCCTGTGTGGTGGTATACCTCTACAGCTCGAAAGTAAGATCGTGATGGAATCTCTGAGCCTTCTCTAGGTCATTGGGTATCATGACAGCAACAAATCAGCTAAGACGGCTAAACTCTGTGTCATATGCGTCAACGGTCATATTCTCTTGTTCTAGATGTAGGAACTGGGAGTACAGGGCATTTCTGACTGTAGCTGGGAAATACTTCGCATTAAAGTACTCTAAGAACTATTCCCAAGTCTGGTTCTTGCCTACACTGCGTTCAATAGAATCCCACCAGTGATGGACGTTGCCTTTTAGTTGGGCCCTCACGGCGGTCATCCAAAGGTCTGGATGCAGTTGTGAAGCCTCTAGTAGCATCTCAGTGTTGGCGACCCAATCGGAGATCTCCTCTGCAGTCTAGTAGCCTAAAAATGTATCTGGTCCCATCTGTCAGAACCATCAAATAGTGCCACCTGTCTGAGCTGATGGAGGTGCTAGTACTAGTGTTGTGACAGGTGTCCTCTCTAGTACTGCCATCAAATTCTGTCTTAATATCTCAGTCTGATGCCATTGTGCTTGCATCATAGTCTGGAAGAACTGAAGCATCTGTGGCTGTCCATCTAATGGTGGCATCTGAGGTGGATAAGGTGGAGATAGTGGTAGTGGAACCTCTGGCTATGCAGTAGGTGTCTCCTCAGATATCGGCCTCTCGGTTTGCGGCATCGGTGTAGCTTCTGAGGTCTGGCCCTCAAAATGCTGCGTGGGGATCGTCTGGGAAGTTTGTCCCTCGTGCTGTTGGGTAGGATCACCCTGAGAAGTCTCGCACCAATGTATCAGCGGGGCCTGCAGCGATGGTTGTCCTCCAGGTAGTCCCTGGGTACCTCCTTTCTTTGGGTGGTGTCGGTTGGCACCACGGCACTGGGTGCTCCTCGTCCACCGTGCAAGTTCATCTTGCTGCAAGAGAGAGGACTTCATTAAAAAGAGTACGGAATCAAGCAAACAGGATGCAGGTATTTAGAAGCAATACGAAGGAAGTTCAAAGACGTAATCAAAGTGGATGAGACCTAGTAATTTTTATCCTATTGCAGGCATCGCTGGGCATGTTACCATATCACAAGCGATAACGAAGACCTGCGTGGGCCACCACTAAAACCATATCACGCCCCAGTCCCAAAATGTATGGAACTAGGCCACGTGGCAATAGCCAGTTGTCACGTCTCCGAAGATATCCCAATTTAATGGATCCAATCAAAGAGTGCTACGCTGTCCTAAAATACTAACAAGTCCAATATCAGCATCAAACAGGTAATCTAATCTCATCCACAATATAATCAGAAAGAAAGTACCAAAATAAATACTGGAACATAAACGCCAGTCTCAAATATCATAGTACAACCAAGAGTGTCTGGTGGGGATAAATCCACTACTATGACGAAATAAAGTACTGAATGACAGATAGAAAAAATAATGACTAGGGCATCGGCTGACTAGATAATGATGCTCCTAATCCTAGGCAGAAGGCCTACCAACTGATCATGGAAACTCATACGGTAGCACCTCTAGCTCCTCCGCGGTAGCGTACCTCGTCTCCTGTCCTGGGCCGTACACTGTGGGGTAATATACCTCGTCCAAATCTGGAAAGGTACCAGGTCCTCAGAGGGACGTAACAAGATACATAGAAGCATGCCATATATATAAATACTGAATAAAATAAATACAATAAAGGGTGTGCTAACCATCTAAGTGAATGCAATGTGAAAACAACTTTGGTACGTATGGGTAGGCGTAGGCATAACGTCCAACACTCCGAAGAGCATGGTATCTGTAACGTCCATCATTCCAAAGAATGAGGTATCTGCAATATATATACGTCTGTATCACTCTGAAGAGCGCGGCATCTGCAATAAAGGAAGTCGTTGGATCCGTGGCTCCTCCGGATACTACGGAATCCAATGGGTGTATCTCATACGCCTACTAGTTGTCCTTTCCACCCAATGTAGATACACAAGTCGAATACTCGATGTGCATACCACGTATCTATATGCCAAGTCTCTATAAATAAAATAATCCTGAGTTACGTACTAACCGTGATGCATGTCACACGCACCGATATCTAGTCGAGTATGCGAACCCGCATTCCAATATGAATTTGTCACTGTGAAACGTGTAAGAGTGTCGGTCTCAAAAGATATCAGAGTATCCTTCCAATGGGGTGAGTCTGCTAGTGACTAGGCCAAGTACACTAATCATCGACGCAACAATCGACTGCACCCGAGTCAATCTCGGACGCGCACAGTTATATGAAATAAAGCAACAAGATATCATACAACATATGCATCATTTAATTTAAACAGTAAATATGGCAAGGTATCTTGCCTGGGACCTCAAGCTATGAATGCCAATAGCCTGCTCTTGCAGTGTCTCCTGGCTGGTCCAGTGATCCTAAACACACAATATAGTATAGAAATCTAGCATCAGACACTAAACAATACATACACACAACTTACGACGCTGCTCTTAGTACTGACGCAAGGGTCACGGTTGGTCGACTACAGAGTCTCGTGTGCACGTAGCTAAGGTGCACACGTGTTCTGTCCTTAGTTATCGTGTCTCTCGCGATAATAAGTTACCGAAGTTATGGGTTGCCAACTATTTATGTTTTGCACGAATATATGTCCTTATTTTCCATGTTAAGTATACTAGGTCTATGTCTACGTTTTTAGGTGAAGTACAAGTCTCTAATAACAAGTCTTGTGATTAGGGTAATTATTATTTATTAATTACTAATTAATCTAGTAAATCATACAAACACACACATCTAGGGTTAAACATTGTTTTCTCGTGTCCAGGCAATAACACATGACACAAATGACACAACAACACAATCCCATACTAATCCTGAAGGAAAGAGGTTTAACGACGTTTACCTGATCGAGGCTGGATGGGGTCTGCCTTGTCGACGTGCACGCTCACCCGCGGTCGACGGAGCTCCAACGTCGAGCAGTCAACAGCGGCAGCGGGTGCAGCAATCACAGCAGCGGCCTTAGCAGCGGTGGTTGCTGGTGGTTGCTAGGCCGGGGCGGTGTTGGGATGGCTGTCAGGTCGTGGGGAGGGTGATGCTCCGCCTGACAGTGGTGGTCGGCGGTGCTGGAGGCGGTGGCCGGGGCCGGGGGCAGTCGGGTTTGATGGAGTCGGGTTCGTTGAGGCTATTGGTGAGGGTAAAGCTCGGCGGTGTAGGCAGTTGGAGGTGGTGGTCCGGCTACTAGGGGCTGTGGTGGTGGACTGAGGGGGTGGCGGCCTGAGGTGGTAGTGGTGTTGGGAAGTCGGGGAAGGGAGTGCTCGGTTGAAGAAGGGGAGTTTGGCTAGGGTTTATTTGTTTGTGGTGATGAATTTGATTTTTTAGGGTTTCAAGTTAGAGAATATGTGTATTTATATGGGAGAGGGATTTATGGGCTGGCCTCGGGACTTGGACCGGCCAGGGCTCCTTGGGGTGGGGGCTGGTCTACATAAAAGGGTGTACGTGGGCTTGGTTAGGTCTTGCTTTGGGTAAAATTGCCTATAATTTAATTTAATTAAAATAATACACACGGCGTTCTTTTGTCAATTAAGAACACATGGGATTAAGATTGGGTGGAACACGAGAGTCATGGGCGTAGCAGGCTCAGAATAGATTAATACCCTAATTTGGGTTATAGGGAATTGGGTTGTGGTTGTACCTTAATTTCAAATGGGAATGGGAAACTATGAGAAATTGGGTTTATTGGAATTATTCAGGGACGGTTGTAACGAATATTGCGCAGCTGAAATGAAGCACAATATTGAGTAACTAAAAGTTACACAAGGGTCAGATGGGTAGTCTGGCATGCCTAGGAAATGTGTATTTAATTAGTTTGAGGGTAACTACTAGTATAGCGCTCCAAACATCAAAGCTACGGTATGGTGTATTAAGACATATAACTATTGCACATTAATCCTAATTGTATCCAATTTAATCCTAGTCTCTTAATCTAAATTAAAATAATCCTAAATTGGTCGAGGGGGTTTACAGTTATTGTTGGTGGTTCATTATATTGCTAGATAGATTATCCAGACAGCGTTCTACCGCCGATTCTGTGGCGTGGACTGGGCGTTGTTTCCGACTTACATCCCTACATCGGGTGCGGGTCGTGACACGTAGCTTTCTGTAATTCTTTGATATTTTCTTCCTTACTATCAATAGTCTTAAAGAAAAAGAGCATCATCAATTTTTTCTGTCATATTTTTTATAGTGAGCTTAATTGGCTTATTTGGCGGATACATTGATCTTGTAATACCACTACTAGATCATGTATCAGTATTCTAAACTTTATAATATTCTTCTAGCTTATTTATTTGTGCTAATTCAGTATCCACATAATTTTGGATAAACCAATCGGCGAAGGGTATCATCATTCTTATATTGCTAAGATGATTATAGTATTCATCTTTAAATTTGTACCTTTTTTCTATTGAATGGGTTTTCTCAAACCATATTCGAAATTTACTATTTTCATAGTACAGCCTATTGAGGATGTCCCGAACAACTTTATTTGTTGTAAAATCCATTAAACAGTGGCGAATTTTATTTCGGATATTGTCGGCGAGTCTAATTTAGACGTTTCTCTATAAATTGGATGTGCAATAGCAGCATCAGTAATTTTAATTCGATTAACTTCTTTTTCTTTATTTGAAGAAGAAGTTGAACCTATCATGGAGGGAAATTTCTTATAGCTAGATATAGATAGACTAGCTACATCTTGTGGATTAAATCTTACTTCCATATCTCCATCCTGAGTTTGGATAATCTGGTCAATTTTTGTTTCTAAGATTGGTCTCGGAGGAACAGCTTGATTTAGAATCCATTCATTTGGGAAGTTTATTTCATCCCATCTAATTATTCGATTTGTAGCTACTTTGGATGTTAACAAATTAGTTTCTACCAAAGTAGTTTTACCAGGTTTGGTAATATGCTTCGCATTCGGTGCAATAGTATTCATTACCTTGTAATAGATTATATAGATTATTGATATAGTTTCAGATCCTGGAAGAAAATTGTAACCATTGGTTTTCACATTCAATGTCACAGACTCTAAGAGATGAGAATATGTCAGTGATAGAATTAAATTAGGATAAATATTAAAGTAAACATGGTCATGGCAAATACTGGTCTGCATAACTCCCATTAGGGATTGACTCCAGTCTAAACATCTTGCATCTCTAAAAGATGTCATTATTGATGCATTTAACCCTGGCAAGGTTAAAGGTTTAAAGGGACCTGTATTAATCCAATATGGATATAATTATAAGCATCAATTACATATCCAATATCATCTTCGCTTAATAATCTAAGCGAGTGTTCTGTCTTATTCACAGAAACAGTTCTCTCCATTATTTTAATAGCAATGGAAGATTTAAAGTCAATACGTATTTGGTAAATTTATTTTGGCTTTACCTTTAGAATTGTCCATTTGTTCAATTCCTCTAATTCAGAGGGATACTCAATATTTGAGCATTTTTTATTACTTTACCCTTATTAAGGGTTCTCTTATTCGAACTAATTGCTAATGCTTGATTCATCAGCCTGTTGAGGTTCTACTTCACTCACTTTCATGAATAGTCAGAATGTCAGATTATTATAAACAAGTTATTATAACTGCTATAAGTAATTATTATAGTAACTCTATTACCTTAGTAAACTACTCCAGTAGTTTCGGATAGATCTAACGATAATAAATGCCTAGCACGGCTGTCAACGATTTACGCCACCAACTGTCATCACGGCATAACAAGGCTACGCGACTTGGGTGCCATCCCACTAGGTGTAAGACACATCGCTTTGAAAAATCATAACTCTATCGTAGTTAACTAGTGCAACAGCTTTATCAGTAATAATAACTATAGCAGATAAATAACAAAAAAATCTACATCTTAACTATTATATATCTGTGAGAAAGTAGAAATACCTCAGCCTTGAGCCATCTGGCTCTGATACCAAGAAAGGGAAGGATCGAGGATGAGAGGCAGTTCGCTTAAACTTAATAACTTTAAACTTTTATTGATAATTGAAAGTTACAGAGTACAGAAAAGGAAGCACACAACAATACAAGTAGTAAAGAAAGAAAAAACACCATTCACAAAGAGACTAAGTCTCTATTTATAATACAGCTTCGTCGGCATCGGCTGACTGGGTGACTGGCAGACGTCTGTCACAATTATTCTTTTTTATCTTCAGGTCACTAACAGTAGTGAGTGCCTGTCAACATCATCTTTACTTTATGCGCCCTTTTGGAAGTAGTGGAGCATCTGCACCGAAAGTTGTCTTAGGATCCACCATTGTTGGCCATATTATTAAAGAGATTTATCTTTTCAAAAAGTAAGCATTTGCTTTATGAAAAGTAAAGATTCCCTGTCATGTATTCTCTGGCAGACAATAATTTTTTTTGTAAGTCATTATCTTCTTCATCTAATTCTTGAATAGTGACTCTATAATGAAGACTTTTGAAGAAAAATTCTGAATCTCTTTCAATATTGTCTTCTACCATTCTATCATATCTGGTAGAACCAACAGAACAATTATTTGTTTCAAAAATTGACTCGAACTGAGTCTGCATATATTAGAGATATTTTTTATTTAATTCTTCCTCAGTAATTTGAGGATTTGTCCGTCCCAGCGAATCCTTTAATTTTTTCAAAGGGCTATCTTCCATTATTTTCCTCTTTAACTTGTCTTCAACAAGGACCTCATTCTCCTTAATAGATTTCTGTATAATTTGTACTTTTTTCTTTTCATCAATACGATTCCACCATTTGATCATAAATTTTCTGGCCAAAATAGGAAAATTATTGTAATTATATTCATATTTAATTAAATATTTGAAAATGTATGATATTTCAAAATGGATAAAATAATATATTATACTCTTTCCCTCGAAAAGTTTGTCAGCATTCTGATATAGAGAGTAATATTGGGCCCAGGTAGCAAATAATTCATGGAGAGAATGTGGTAGAATTTCCAAAGTAGGACCAAATTGTAGCCACCATCGAATGAACCAAGCAAGAATTTTCTATTTCAGAATTTTTGGACAAATTCGAATAAACCAAGAGTGCTGCTGTTTGCTGTTGTCGAAGTAGAAGACCGTGGTAGAAGCTTCGATATAGTCCCAATAATTATAGGAAACATTAATTCCTCGATCACGATGAACTTATTGTTTAGTTCGATTCGGGTGAAGTCTCCAAGATTGAGGAGTAATTAAGTAACGAATAATAATTTTGCTATAATTAACGTCACTGTGAAGATCATTGGTCTTCTGATAGAAATGTTCTATCTCAACTGATTAGTTGTTAACAAAATACCATCCTAGACATTTTGGTCTTTACCTTGCATAGGAAACATATTAGCTTCCAAATATTTGTCTTTTAATTTCTACGGATCATTCATCAGTGGAATATCTGATTTTTTTAATTGTAAAATCTCTTCAAAATAATTTTTCTTGGAAAAAATTGTTTTAACCTCAATGGCCTGCTTCTACGAGGAGACATTGATTTCCTCGGATTCTTGTATATGAATTCCCCTATTAGAGGATTTTGCCATTTTTCCAAGAACAATTTTCTTGGAGCGTCTTGACTCATTGAAGTCAGAGGTTATGGGTCTAGGAACCCATGGTTGTTTTTCTTTGTTCTTCTTATTCATGTTCCTGCAAAAATTCACGAGTAAAAAATTCATGAAGTGAATTGTCAGTTCCTTTAATATATTCAATTTTAAAATCAAATATGGCCAATTCAGCTTGCCATCTAGCAAATATTTGCTTATATGCTAAATTTTTAACATCTTTTTCTAAGAAAGTATTAGCAGAACTACAATCTATTTGTAATAAAAAAAAATTATTAAGTAAATCATCTTAAAATTTATAAATATGTTGTATTATTGAAAGAATTTCTTTCTTAATAGTGGAATAATTTATTTGAGTATCATTCCATTTATCTGAATGATATCTCACTAACATTTCTTTTTTAGTGTTAGGATTAAGTTATTTTAATATTCCACCATAGCCAATATTACTGGCATCAGTTTCTACAATTTTAAACCACTCAACATTGGCTAAATGTAAGCAAGGTAAATTCTTTACCTTTTATTTTATTATTTTTACTGCTTCAGTGTGAGCATTACTCCATGGAGCATGATTTTTTCGTAATCATTTGATATATTCTTATAAAACTCAGAGACATAATTTAATGCACCCAAGAATCGCTGTAACTGTTTATTATCAGTTATTTTATTAGAAAATTTAGAAACAAATTATGTACTTCTATCAATAGAAATTATAGTGTTATTCACAATATTATGTCCCAAAAATTTAATTTCTTGCTGGAAAAGCTTCATTTTTGGGGCAAAAATTACCAAACCATTTTAATAGCTAAGTGTTGAAACACATTAAGGTGTTTGAAGTGCTTTTATATTGTATTAGAAAAGATTAGTATACTATCTATATAAGATAATATAAAATTAGAATGTTGAATGAATATTTCACTCATAATATTTTGGAATTCTGAAGGCACATTCATCGGTCTAAATGGTATTACATTCCATTCAGAATGACCAAAAGGAACAATAAAATAATTTTATATTTGTCCTTTTCGTCAATTTGAATTTATTAATAGCCTGATTTCAGGTCAAATTTAGAGTAGATCCTTGCTTTGGCTACTCTATTAAGTAAATCCCTTTTATTAGGAATTGGGTATCTGATCTATTTTAAAATCTTATTTAAAGGTTTATAATTAATTACAAGTCTTGGAATACCTCGTTCCTTCTCAACATTATTATTAACATAAAATGTTGTACAACTCTATGGGGAGTATGACTTGCGAATCAGTTTTTGATCCAATAAATCTTGGATTTTTTTTTTTACATAGTTCATGATATTCTTGATACATTTGACGAGGTCTTGCCTTTGTCGGAATATTCATTTCATTAAAGAATTCTTCGTAGGAAAGAGAAATAATATGTTATTTTCTATTCCAAAATGTATTAGGAATATTACTACAAGTTTGTAGCTTAAAGTCTTCTTCGATTTGTTTTATTTTCTCTTGGATTTCCAATTTTTTTAATTATTGGGTTATATTAACCTAAGCAAGTTCCTCCTTTAAGAAGTTTATCTGATTTTTTTTAAGAGAAACTTTATTAAAGATTTTAACAATTGGATTAGTTATAAATTCAAAATTTATTCTTTTTAATTTATAACTGGTAGTAATTTCAGCCCTATTTATCTCATTAATTGGCATAAATTTTTCTAAGAAAGGTGTTCCTAGAATGACATGTTAAGATGTTGAGATATCTCTTTTACCACAATTAGGTGTAAAGGAATACAAATTGTATCCTTACAAATGTTTACCTCGGTAATTTTGTAAGGCATAGTTAGTGCTTTATTATTAGCAACACTTAGTGTTTGGATAGTTCTTCACAATATTTTATTGGAACAATAACTTCCTTGACATAATTAAGATCAGCACCACTATCAACTAGTGCTATAAAATTAGATATATATTACTCATTATTAATGAATAGATTTATTCGAACTTACCATTTGTGGGCTATGAATAAATCTATTTTTTGTAAGAAATTATCTCTTTTTGCTTGCTGTTTTATTTGAATAGATTGTAATCTTTTATCTTCTTGTTCTTCTAGTTTATCGGGTTTTGAAGAACTGACAGAAGATTCTCCAGTTTCTATTGTTCTGGCAATATTTCTAGACATATTATCTAGTTCAAGTTTATCCAGTCTTTTCTGGATAGACTCATCTTGAGATTTTAATATTTTAATCTTACCCTTTAAGATTTTTATTTCAGACTGAAGTTCCTACATAGTAATATATTTTATCTATCTACTTCTATATCCAAAGATTACTTTAGCTATATTATAAGCTTCAGTAGGAGTCTGGATCTTATTTTTTGACTCATCTCCCAGTAAATCAATTATTTTTGTTTTAATTTTGGAACTGATATTATCAGTTAATAAAGCTTCTATTACTTCTTTCTTTTCATCCAGCGTTAAAGTAGTTATTGATAACCCATTCATTTCTACTATCGATTTATAGTAGTTAATATCTTTATCTGCAGTACATTCATTGCATTCACAATCAGTACCACATACATTAAGTGATACTTCACTAGATTCATCATTGGATGAACTTTCTTCATACTCATAATATCATTAATTTAGACAGGATTTTTCTTAACCCTTCATCTTTAATTTTTTTCAATTTCTTTTCGGTGTAACATTTGTTAGCATAGTGGCCAAATTTATCATATTTATAACATTTTATTATTGTACTCTTTTTAGAATATTTTTTCTTCTTAGAGTATTTTCTATCTTTATTGACAATAGTCTCTGGCCTTCTGGAAGTATATTTCTTTCTTTTATACGGCCTTTTATTGGTTACTTTATAGTCTTTTACCTCCGAAGGAGGTCTAATGGAGATATTAGAAGTCTCATTTAAAGAAGGCATTCTTGAAAGATCTAAATATTTTATTGCACTAAATTTGTACAATAAATTATCCAAGGCATGCTCAATTCTGGTCAATTGTTGACCCATAACTTGGATATACACATTTGTGTAATTATTCTGTCGCAAAGCTTTATGTAATTCTTTGATAGTTTCTTCCTTACTATCAATGATCTTAAGGAAAGAGACATCATCAATTTTTTCTGTCACATTCATGACAGTGATTTTAATTGGCTCATTTGGTAGATACGTTGACCTTGTAATACCACTACTAGATCATGTATGAGTATTCCAAACTTTATAATATTCTTCTAGCACATTTATTCGTGCTAATTCAGTATCCATATAATTTTGGATAAACCAATCGGCGAAGGGTATCATCCTTCTTATATTGCTAAGATGATTATAGTATTCATCTTTAAATTTGTACCTTTTTCTATTGAATAGGTTTTCTCAAACCATATTCAAAATTCACAGTTTTCATAGTACAGCCTATTGAGGATGTCCCGAACAACTTTATTTGCTGTAAAATCCATTAAACAGTGGCGAATTTCATTTTCAATATTATCGGAGAGTCTAATTTAGACGTTTCTCTATAAATTGGATGTGCAACAGCAGCATAAGTAATTTTAATTCGATTAACTTCTTTTTCTTTATTTGAAGAAGAAGAAGTTGAACCTATCATATATATATATATATATATATATATATATATATATATATATATATATATATATATATATATATATATAGTCTAGCTACACACACACACACACACACACACACACACACATATATATATATATATATATATATATATATATATATATATATATATATATAACAAATTAGAAATAAAATATATTCAAATTATATTTAAAATATTTTAATATAATTTACAATATAGTTTATTTTTTTAATAATAATATAGTTTTTTATAATGTGAATATCTATATATATATATAACCAGGATGCCAATGTGACCTCATACAAGCAAGCTATTGAGATTGAGACAATTTTCACTCAAAAAAATTTCTGAGGAGATTATCCAATTAGAAAAAATATATATTCCACTAAAGAATGATCCGTGGAAATTAAGAAAAAATATTTGGAAATTAATATATTTTCTATGTAGGATAAAGACCGCAATGTCTATGAGGGTATTCTGATTACTACTAAATCAGTAGAGATTGAACATTTCTATCAAAAGATCAATGATCTTCGCAGTGACGTTAATTATAGCAAAATCATAATTCGTCACTTAATTATCCCTCAATCATGGGGCCTTCATCCCAATCGAACTAAATAATTAGTTCATCGTGAAAAGGGAATCAATGTTCCTTATATCGAAGCATTCACCAAGGTCTTCTACTTTGATAATAGTAAACAGAAGCACTCTTGGTTTATTTGAATTAGTCCAAATATTTTGAAACAGGAAATTCATGTTTGGTTCATGAAATGGTGGTTACAATTTGGTGCTACCTTGGAAATCCTTCCACCATCTCTCTAAAAATTATTTGCTATATGGACTCAATCTTACTCTCTTTATCAGAATGCAGACCATCTCTCCAGGAATTATTTGCTACCTGGACTCAATCTTACTCTCTTTGTCAGAATGCAGACACACTCTTTAAGGGGAAGAGTACAATGTATTACTTTATCTAGTTTGAAATTCCATATATATTCAAATGGATAATCAAGTGTGAATATAACCATAATAACTTTTCTATTTTGGCAAGAAAATTCATAATCAAATGGTGGAATCATATTGATGATAAAGAAATGGTATAAATTGTACAGAATAATATCAAGAAAAATGAGGTCCTTGTAGAAAATAAGCTACAGAGGGAAATGGTGAAAGACAACCCCCTCAAAATACTAACTGACTCAATGAGAAGAAGAAATCCTCGAATTACTGAGGAAGAATTGAAAAGAAAATGCCTACAATACATGAAAAATTAATTTGAATCAATATTTGAAATGAATAATCGTTCTGTCAGTTCTGCCGGATCTAGAATGGTTGAAGACACTGCTGAAGAAGACTCTGAGGTTTTCTTCAAAAGTCTTCATACTCGAGTCACTACTCAAAACTCTGATGAAGAAAATGACGATGACTTACAGTAATCATTATTGTTTGCCAGAGAATACATGGCAGAAAATCTTTACTTTTGATAAGGCAAATGCTTACTTTTGGATAAAAAGAATCTCTTTAATAATGAGGCCAACAATGGTGGACCCCACGAAGACAACTTTCAGTATAGATGCTCCATTATTACCAAAAGGGAGAATAAAGTAAAGATGATGTTGACAGGCACTCACCACTGTTAGTGACCTGAAGATAAGGAAGAATAATTGTGATCAACGTTTGCCAGTCACCCAGTCAGCCGATGCCGACGAAGATATAGTATAAATAGAGACAGAGTCTCTTTATTATGAGCAACTTTTGTAATAAGTTTTATGAGTGTTTAAGTTTGAGTTCTATTGTGTTCTTTACTAGAGTGTGCTTTGTAATTCTCTAATATCAATAATAAATTTGAAGTTTCCATAATTCCTTTCAAGAGAACTGCCTATCATCCTCAATCATTCTCTTCTTTTGTATCAGAGCCATATGGCTCAAGGCTGAGGTATTTTTGCTTCCTCACTGACATGTAAATTATTTAGAAGTAGAGAAATATTATTTTATTATTATTTATCTGGTATGGTTATTATTACTAGTAAAGTTGTTGTCTTCATTTACTACGATAAAGTTAGGATTTGTCAAAGCGATATGTCTTACACCTAGTAGGACGGCACCCAAGTAGCGTAGCCTTTGTTATACCGAGATGGCAGTTTGTGGCGTAAATTATTGACAACCGTGCTAGGCATTTACTATTGTTAGAGATATCAGAAACTACTGGAGTAGTTAACTAAGGTAATAGAGTTACAGTAATAATTACTTATAGTAGTTACAATAACATGATTATAATATTTTTACGTCTTGACTATACATGATAGTGAGTGAAGTAGAACCTCAAAAGCTGATAAATCATACATTAGCAATTGGTTCTAATAGAAGAGCTCTTAATAAGGGAAAAATAATTAAGAATGCTCAAATACTGAGTATCCCTCTGAATTAGAGAAATTAAACAAATGAACAATTCCTAAAGTAAAGCAAATTTTTTTTACCAAATAGGTACTTTTGACTTTAAGTCATCTATTGCAATTAAAATAATGGAAACGAACAGTATTTGTGAATGACATAGAACACTCGCTTAGGTGATTAAGCGAATATGATATTAAGCATCTACAACGTGTTTATAATTATGTCCATATTGGACTAATACAAATTACATTCAAACCTAAACTTTGTCAGGGCTAAATACATCAATAATGACATCTCTTAGAGATGCTCGATGTCCAAACCGGACCCAATCCCTAATGAAAGTTATGCAAACTAGTCTATGTCATGGCCATGTCTATTTTAATGTTTATCCTAATTTAACTCTTTCATTGACATATGCTCATCTTTTAGAGTCAATAACTCTAAATGTGAAAACTAATGGATATAATTTCCTTCCAGGTTCAGAAACTATAGTAAAAGTCTATAGGATCCATTATAAGGTAATGAATAATATTGCTCCGAATACGAAGCACATTACTAAACCTGGTAAAACTACTTTGGTTGAAACTAATTTATTAACTTCCAAAGTTGCTACTAACCGAATAATTAGATGGGATAAAATAAACTTTCCAAATGAATGGATCTTGAATCAAGTCGCTCCTCCTAGACCATTCTTGGAAACATAAATTGATCAGATTATCAAGACTCAGAATGAAGATGTGAAAGTAAGATTTACTCCATAAGATGTAGCTAGACTGTTTATATCTAGCTATAAAAAATTGCCTTCCAAAATTGGTTCAACTTCTTCTTCAAATAAAGAGAAAGAAGTTAATAGAATCAAAGTAAACCACTCAATATGGTATTAATACTAATAATAATACTCAGACAGTTAAACATGATGATGTTTTACAATATTTGAGCACTTTACTGGAGGAATTTTTGACCATGGAGAAAGAGTCAGAACTCTTCTTCAGAATTTAAGGTGTCCAACTCTTGCTCACTTTAGGTAGTACAAAGATACTTTCCTAAGTAGAGTTATGTTACTTGATGATGAAAATGATGCTCACTGGAAGTCAAAGTTCATTGATGGACTTCCTAATTTATTTGTTGAAAGAATAAGATAAGGATTAAGGAACCAAAATAATGGTGTTATTCCTTATTTCAATTACACTTATGGTAATTTGATTAATAAGTGTATTGAAGAATAATTAGCTATATGTAATTGTCACTACCCCATTTCCAGAGCTGGATATTTTTTTATTTTTATTTTAATTTGGTTAATTGTGTATTTCTTATAAATATTTGTATTAATATTTAATTGATGGTTGTATTATTTTTTATTGATTGTTTTAGGGTTTTGGCTAGCCTGGACCCATGTCAGACCCTAGTGGACCCATGTCCGACCCAACCAACACCCTTGTGAGACCTATTTTTGGGTTTAGAATATTTATTATATTTTTAGTAGGTTAGTTGGAGAGATTAGGAGTTAGTTTGAGTGCTTTTGGAACCCCAAACCCAAAACCCAAGTTAGGGGAGGGCATTTTGGTCTTTTTCCAATTATGTAAACCCTTTTCTACCCATGGCCGGTTCCCCCAACCCCATTTCAGACCCGATCACAGCAGCCCCCCTCCCCACTTCTTCACTTCTTCTTCTTCTTCTTTTTCTTCTTCTTCTTCTTCTCCACTCTTTCTTCTTCCTTTCTTCTTCCCACAAGCAAGTAAGTAAGTCATTTCTTCTCTTTCTTCTTCTATTCTTTATGGATATGAACCCTAACCCTACACTTTTTCCTAACCTAGGTGGGTAGAGCTTAGATTTGGTGTTGGAGCTTGGATTGGAAGCTTGG
>JAYESA010000004.1:56116402-56131402 GCA_036927795.1 Iris macrosiphon
AAGGAGCCAAAAAAGATGGCATCTTCGAGCAAACGTCCTCCGCGACGATGGATCATGGAAGGATATCATAGTCTCCTTTGCTCGGGATAATCAGCAACTTTGTATGGATGTTCTTCGGGAGAGAGGAAGGGTCTCATTTGACCACACAGCTTGCAAGCTGTATCTTCTCCCGTTGCTCGTGGACGAGGGATAAACTAGCCCTATCCTCGGGTATTGAGTTGGATGAAATACATCAACTCAATCTGTCATGGCGTACGGAGGATGGGATATACATAATTTATGCAGGCCCAGTTTTGTATCCTCCCGCCGTTGATCATTTATTGTCAGTCAGTTTGCGGAAATCGACTAACTGCTGGAGAAGATGGATGATGAATTCTGCCCATGCGAGAACCTGGCAGAAAAGATTCGGGCGCGATCTTCAGACGACGATGAGGAAGTCCTTTGTAGACGGGATTTCTCTCATATGTAATCATGAAAATGAAGAAAAACTCTTATAGATTGGATTTCCCTCATATGTAATCATGTTTTAATAAAATCGTCTTCTTCTGTGCATATGATCACTTTGTCATATATTTTGCTGTACTGAAGTCTGAATATGTGTAGCTTCGACACGTCTGGTAACTTTACGCTGACTCTGTTAGAAAGAGTGCTAGGTCCTGTCTTGTCTTTTATGCATAACTAAGGATGCGCAGAAAGCCGCTTTAGCATTTAAGTCGAGTATTCGAACTGTCCTGCTGTTAGGAATGAGGAACCACGTAGAATTCTGAACTGTCACTTCTGATAAACAGAATCCTTGTTCAGACTATCATCTTCAAGAATAATTTCTCGAAAATCCCTTGGAACAGGGCGAGAAATGGCTGTCAAAAACTGAGTCGCCATCTTGAATCGTAGATGAAATATTCAGACTGGATTCTGGATGAACCTCCAATTGACCCATGAAGAAGAGTAATTTTGAACTCTGTATGCTTTGGGTACTTGGGATATTTTGAGGTCAAGAAGGAGTATCTTCTGTGTGAACTCTTGCAATTGACCGCCTTGAGAATTATTCAGATGTACTGTACTCTGGCATGCGTATTTTTTAGATATGCGAAAAGTCATAGATCTGTAACTGTAGATGAGCATAAAATCATAAGTTCGTAGCCTCTCGAGCGTAAAAGCTGTTGAGCATGAGAGCATCCGGGCGTAGAAACTGTAGATTTGTAGCTTATGAAAAGGAATCTTCCGAGCGTGAAGTTGTGGATCTGTTGCCTCTGAGCGTAAAAGTCACCGAGCGTGAAATCATAGATTTGTAGCTGCTGAGCGTGAAGTCGTAGGTTTGTAGCCTCTCGAGCGTAAAAGCTATCGAGCATAAAAGCATCTGAGCGTAAAACCATAGACTTATAGCCTCTGAGCGTAAAACCGTAGATCTGTAGCCGTCGAGCGTAGAAAGCTCCTTAGAGTAAAAACTATGAATCTGCTTTGCACGAAAACTTTTCGAATTCGCTGACTGTCCGCCTTCTCTAAGTAAATAGGCTGACGTAATCCTCAATCATAACCAAATATTAAATGTGAGATTTGGTTCGGGATTCGAGGAGTCCATCCGAACTCTATATATATCCCAAGCTTTTGAGAGAAAAACTTTTCATCCGTCTTCTGCGAAAGAAAGCCTTCGAAGTTCGAGTTCTTCTTCGTTTCTTCTTCGAGCCTTCAAAGTTTCCAGTAATGGCCTCGAAACAACTCTCCTCCTCTAAGGAAAAGAAGGTTGATTCTTCTTCTCGCTCTTCTGCCCAAGCGAGAATGACTTCGGTCGGGCAAGGCGAGCTTCATTCTGAGCGAAGTGTCCCGCCGACGAGCAGTACACCCGGCCTTAAAGGTAGAGCTTTTGGGACGAAAAAGAACGACTGAAAATCCTTCGCACACGTTGTACGTGAACGCGCTAGGTCATCTTCTGTGCTGATAGACTCTTCGAGGAAGATAATGCACAGAGATGTTTCATCTTTTACGCCCATATTTCTAATGTGTCAGCGCAAAAACTCTATATTTTCGCAGTCTGGCGTAAAAGCTTTGACTGTCGAAAGTTGGCGTATACTATAAAATTTGAGCGTTACGCAGGGATGGAAATTTTGGCATAATAACTCAAATTTTGGCAGTCTGGCGTAAAACACAGACTGTCGAAACTTTGCGTATACTGCCAGTCTTGAATTTTATGCCTTGGAATGGGATCCAGCGTAAAAGCTCAAGTTTTTGCAGTCTTGGCATAAAGCACAGACTGTTGATTTTTGGCATATGCCGCAAGATTATAGAAACTGACTTGTCTTTCTTGTATTTTGCAGTTAACTTGCACGCGTCTCTATTGGTTGAGGTGATGGGTTCCGCTGTCGGGATGCTGCACTCCAACTACCTGGAGGATTTGTCCCATGTGACATTTCCCATCTCTGGACCCCAATATCCTGAGGGAAGGGGAATCCTGATATCGGCTCAAGAAGAGCGGATGCTGTTGAGCATGATCAATGGAGAGCCCCTGACGTATATAGACGGGGACCAATACATAAAGCCGACTTTCCTCTTCGGGGACATGATTGACAAGCAGTCCCAGACGAAGCCCAAGAAAGAACTCTGGGTTTTCCCTGCCGGGGGCTTGGTTCTGTATCTGCCCAAGATGCTGAGAGACTATCCCATCTCAGCATTCTTCCATGCTACACATCCCAGGAGGATGTCGTGGACGCTGACTCCCGATCTTCACGGTCGGGCGGGGAAGATATTTCATCTGAAAGGAGATGACCAGGGGTCGTTTGTCAGCCGCCCTTTCGGCTCTGTGATGCCGTTCAGGGGACTGTACCCGGGCAGTATCCCAAGTGAAGATAGTTTAGTGATCCAGCCGGTCCAATTATCGACTTTCTGCAATGATTTCATGGGGCACGGGGGAGTATACCCTAAGGTGAACCCTCGGACAAGTGGGTGGATCACCCTACAAATCTTCGATGGGCTCGCTTAGCTGAATGGGCCCTGAAGCATTTTCAGGCCGAGTTGGAGAGCATTGGTCTGTTTGCAGCTGTGAATGCTACCAGTGTTGGGTTACCTCTCAACCCCAACTTGTTTCTGGCACTGATGGAGCGATATATCTCGCTCACCAGGACTTTTGCCACTCCACTGGGGGAGTTGGGATTGGCCCTCCACGAGATGGCAGAGATCTCGAGACTGCCGATGGGGGATACTCCATATGAAGAGTATGTTCCCACGAACCGGGAGCTGGAGGATTCAGACCCTCGGGTAATAGAAGTGTACCAGGAGCTGATGTGCCACTACCTCGCTTGCACCACTTTTTATGGTGAGCCCTCAGATTTGGCTCACATCAATAAATGGACGTCCTACCTCTTCTTTTACCGGTCTTGGACTGCTAAGCCAGAGAAGGTATTGGAAGGCAAGGATCAGCCTTTGAATCCTCTGAGCGTGCTTAATGCTCAGGTAGTCGACGATCTTATGGAAGACGCTGGGGCTCCGGACCAGATCCTCGATGAAGGGATAGGGAAGTATCCTGCAGGCACTAAGGCCTATAGTTATTTGAGGCGTTGCCGCAGGCCTCTGTCCAGGGAAGATCAACTGGCTGGCTTCCTCTCCATATGGCTGCGCCGACTGGTGGTACCCGGCATCGCATTTGCGGACCGCATTCACCGCAACACGCTGTGGCCTGCAGTGCGTCTGGTATTCGGGGCAAGACTGGGCTTGCTCCCTGCCATGGTGTGCCGCATACAAGCTGGCATGAGGTCCATGACTGATGGGCTGCTCGCCGATGAAACTCGGCGTGATAGCTTCCCAGGGTAGAATTACCATACCTGTATTTAATGGGATGGTTAATTCTCCATAACCCCAGGGTGATGTCTCCCGGCTCTGAAAGTAGTTCGGGGGGTAGTTTCTTGTTGAACTACAAGAATTCTTCCTGGAACATGACCACAGTTTTAGACTGTCGGCGGGTGCTGAACTTCAGTCACAGCTGGAAGCTTTTCTGCACTGTCCCCTCTGTACATCTCAATCAACAGGGGATCAGACTTCAGGATATAGGCGACGGGAAGATCGTTCTTTCTCCTGAGGCTTTTAATTTGTTGGTCTGCATTAGACCTTCCCATCTACTGTACAAAAGTGAAGACCATTGCTTCTTCGAGCCCTACCTGCCTAGTCGGTTTGCCAGGCAATTCGGGTACGACCAGTTGTATGTGGGCAACGTCGTCACCAGCTTCAGGTCCAGGGGTGGACTCATTGATGGAGCCAGAGGATGGCGATATTTCATCATGGGTTGCACTGAAGCAATTTTTATCGTGCCCGTTATTTCACTCTCCACGGAGCTGCGCATGCTCCATTCGTATGCCCAGTTTTATGTGGCAATGAATACCTTCCATCGCGATTTTGATATGCATGGAAGTTTTAGGATGCCCTCTTCCAAGCCTGGGGAAAGAGTCAAAATCCCCTCGGTTTCTTCTGACGAGGGTGAAGAGTCCGTTAATCCGGATGAGCCTCTGTTGGCGGTACCGCGGGGTGAAATACCTCTGCCTGCAGGGCCTCTAGTAGTCTCTGGGAAGTGAAGGGCTCCTGCTCCGAAGGAGACTTCCCCTCGCAAGAGGAAGAAGAAGACGGTTACTCGTCCTCTTCGGATTCCCGGCAATGAGGCTCCTAGAATTGAGCCTGCATCTCCCCCTATTGGGGACGATTCTTTGATTGGAGGTTCCTCGCCTTTTAGAGAGGGACCCTCTACAGTTCCGGCTGGTGGTGCCGGAGAATCTCTGCTGGAGGCTGCTGTCGCTGCTACTGCTTCAGGTAGTGGAACGAGGTTGCCTTCGGGGCCGATCATAATAAGATTCCATATACCTTTATCCAGCTCAGTATCGGGAGAGACCCATGTCGTGTCTGTAGGTGCACCCAGTGAGATTCCACCTGGTGAACCTCGAGTGGATCTCGACAAAGATTCGGAAGAGTACCTGCCGATGTCTGTTAGCACACTCCCTTCTCCAGGTATGACAGCTTGCCTAGCATCACTAAGAAATGATTTAGCTGTACTGTCCGCAGACGCGACATACACCATTGGCCATGGGTAAATATCGTCTTTTATGCCTCTTCTTTAGGAAAATTAACATTATGTTGATATTAACTACCTTTTGTCTTCTTTTCAGGGGAAGACATCTTTGGGGAGGGCAGTGTTGACGCGCCCTTTGGCACTGTTTCGGGTCCTGGCGACGACATGGAGGTACCCGGCTTCGAAGAGGAGACACTTTCGAGTGTCGGCTCTCCCGAGACGGTTACGGTATCTCAGGAGGAGGATGAGCCTGTCATTACGACAATGCCTCCTTTGAGTACGCCGGTCACTTCGTCCGGTATTGGCGCATCTTCTTTTGTCGCACCACCTGTTGAGGTGACGACTGTGGCAATATCGTCTGCGGTCGTTCCTGGAGGGGGATTCGCCAATATTGCAGCCACTCATAGCGTCCACTCGGATATAGCCATGCTGACTGAGCAGTACACCAGTATCTTCTACACCACTATAAAAATATTGATATCAATGGTGTTGGAGAAGAATCTGAGCTTCGAGGCGCTGAGGAGGTCCTCTCAGTCTGTGATAGCGCCGATCAGAGAGTTCAACGATACTGGGATAGCTGATACCCTGGAGCAGATAGTTAATGGTTTGGAGCAACCCATTAACAAATATTTACAGCTATCTCGAGGCAGCATTGACGGTCTCATTCAAGCTAGGTACGACTCCCTGACTGCGCAGCTTGCTGAACAGATGGAAGCCTTAAATAAATCCATCCAGGCACATCAGCAGGAGATGGATGAAGAACGTGTCCAATTGGAGTACGTCATTCCCGAGCTGACTCAGTGCAAAGTCGAATACGAGGAAGAGACAGCGAGGGCCCGCAGATTGAGAGAGA
The DNA here is from genome assembly GCA_036927795.1 of Iris macrosiphon. Lineage (NCBI taxonomy): Eukaryota > Viridiplantae > Streptophyta > Magnoliopsida > Asparagales > Iridaceae > Iris > Iris macrosiphon. The sequence goes on from JAYESA010000004.1 coordinate 56,122,300, forward strand.
AGCTTGCTCAATCAGAGGTGAAGGCTCTTACTTTGTCGGCCACCCGAGATGTGCTGAATGCTCGACGGGAGACTGCTCAGCGGAACCTGACACATGTGGGTGTCAACCATGCCGATTTTGTGCATGCTTGGTCTGAGCGGCCTGCTTTGAACAATGATGCAACAAGGTTGGAACGGGCTCGCGCCGACGTCCTGAACTCCAGGGATGAGAGAATGGCTGCTCTGGCACGGCAGATTCGCGACCTAACTGCTCCTCCCAAATGATGTACTTTTTTGCTTTCCAATGTAATTTTGCTCTTTCCGGGAATAATAAAGAGGCTTTCATCTGACTTTGTGGACCCATCATTTTGGAATATAAATGACAGGTTTGGGTGAAAGTGATATCAGAGGTAATATGGACGTGATATACTCTCGGTAAGTTTTAGTAGGACATATCTATTCAGAGGTTATATGGACATGATAGAATATGCTTTTAGCTAAAATTTGTACACAAAATACTATCAGAGGTAGTATGGATGTGATAGGTCTTGAAGTTCCAAATTAGTTAAACATATCTATTCAGAGGTAATATGAACATGATAGAATACGATCCAACTAGTTTTATTTTGGAAGTAGTTTTGTCAGAATAAGATTTTTGCCTTATTCCACTTGAGCAAAGGAGGTTAAGCATAGTACCTCTTCAGGAATTTGCCATTGATAGGAGCCATCAATAAGTCTCCGTTAGGCTTGGCTAACCTGTAAGCGCCGTTTGAGAACGTCGTCTCGATCACATAAGGACCTTCCCATTTGGGCTGGAATTTACCCTTACTTCTGTGAGTAAGAATCATCGGCCTTCTCACAGTTAAGACTAGCTCGCCAACTTTGAACACTCTTTCCTTTACTTTTTGATTAAAAGCTCTGGAAATGCATGCTTGGTAGAATGCGATGCGCTGTTGAGCTTGGAGGCGTTTCTCGTCTAATCCTTCTAGCTCTTGAAGCCTTAAAAGGTCGTTCTTTTCTTGAGTCAGCTCATTAGCCATGGCTATCCTGAGTGACGGAATTTGGACTTCGATGGGGAGAACTACCTCACTCTCATAAATGAGTGAGAATAGGGTACAACCTGTCGGTGCTCGTACCGTTGTGCGGTATGCCCAGAGACATTCTCCCAGCTTCTCATTCCAATCCCTTTTGTTCGAAGAGACAAACTTTTTCATGAGCTTGATAATGGTTTTGTTGAAAGCTTTCGCCAAACCATTAGCAGCAGGATTATATGCCGTAGAGTCCATATTTTGTATCCGATTTTTATCGTAGAATCGATGAAACGCTTGGCTGATGAACTGAGGTCCATTGTCATGAATTATCCTTCGGGGTATCCCAAAGCGATAAATGACGTGATGCTTGATGAAGCTGATCACATTAGATGCCTTCACCTCAGCAAGAGAGATCGCCTCTGCCCATTTGGAGAAATAATCCGTGATGGCCAGTATAAACCAGTGACCTCTGGAAGAAGACGGGTGAATAGAACCAATGATGTCCATACCCCATGCTTCGAAAGGCCAGGACGCAACCATAGGATACAGATGTTCAGGAGGTTGATGTATAAAGTCTACATGGACCTGACAGGCTCTGCATTGTCTTGCATACTTTATTGCATCTGTGATCATAGTAGGTCAGTAATAGCCCATTCTCCTGATACGATCCTGTAGCTTAGGACCGGGTTGATGCGCTCCGCATACACCGTCGTGAGCTTCACGGATAATCTGCTGTGCTTCCTCACCAGAGAGATATCGTAATAATAGTCCGTCATAAGACCGGCGATATAGACATTGTGAAGATGCGTCGAGATAGAAGCGCAATGATCGTCTTTTGACGGATACTGCTTCTTTAGGGTCCTCCGGCAAGATTCCGTATGCTACGAAATCTACAAAGGGACTTCTCCAGTCTCTCTTGGGAGGATATGTGTTCACAGCGTAGCTGCGTTCTATGTGAAAGTTATTTTTCACACAGAATAAATCTCTGTTAAGAAGGATCATCGAATTCTGCCTTCTTATAGGAGTAGCTAGATCTGCAGCTAGACTGGCTAGGGCATCAGCTTCTAGATTCTGAGATCGAGGTACATGCTCTAGGAAGAACCCTTTGAATGTTATGGCTATCTCGACCGTCTCTCGGTGATAGGGGATGAGGTCTGGATTCTGGACTTCATATATTCCTCTGACTTGATTGACGATCAGCAGAGAATCACCGAAAGCTTCCAGAGATTCGACGCCCAATTCTTTAGCGACTTGGAGCCCGATTAGTAGAGCGTTATACTTTGCCACATTGTTAGAACAGGGCTCGCTAAGAGAATATGCTCGGTAGATGACGAGCTTATCAGGAGTAACCAGGACAATCCCTACTCTTGAGACCACGTTTCCCCTGGGACCTGTTCTGGAGGCACCATCGAAGAACAGTTGCCATGCATCACTTTCCATTGCGGAATTATATTCTGCAACTTCGTCGGGAATGTCCTCGTACAGTTTAGAGGTCTCCGAGATTGGATGAGCAGCTAGGAAGTCAGCCAACGCTTGGCCTTTGATGGACTTCTGAGGGACGTACACCATGTCATACGGTGTTAATAACATCGCCCAAGTTGCGAGTCGGGAATTAAGAACACTTGGCTTGTTCATCAATACCCGAAGAGGATTGATCCTGGAGATGATGTGAATGGTTTGGCCTGTGACATAGTACCACATTTTCTGGATAGCGAACATCAGAGCCAAGCATTCTTTCTCCACTGGGTTGTACCGGTGTTCGGATCCGACCATCATCCTGCTGAGGTAGTAGATAGCCTGTTCGTGACCCATATCGTTCTTTTATGCGAGAAGAGCTCCTAGAGAATGATCCATTGCTCGAACATACAGCACAAATGGTCTTCCTATGACGGGAGGCACCAGAACTGGCGGACTAGTGAGGTAGCGTTTGATATCATTAAACGCTTGCTGATAGGCTTCGTCCCATACGAAGGATACACCTTTCTTCATGAGACGAGAAAAGGGCTGACATCTCCCAGAGAGGTTGGATATGAATCTCCGGATATAAGCCAGACGACCTTGAAATCTCCTGAGTTCCCTCAGATTGCGGGGCGGTCGCATTTCTAAGATGGCCTTGACTTTATCAGGGTCCACTTGAATGCCTTTGGCGGTAATGACAAATCCCAGGAATTTGCCACTAGATACCCCCAGAAAGGACTTTGTAGGATTCATTTTGAGTTGATGTTGGCGCATCAACTCAAATACTGTCTTCAAGTCTTGGATGTGATTATCCTTGAGGCGACTTTTGACAGCTACATCGTCCACGTAACATTCTATTGTCTTGCGTAAATGCTCATGGAATATGTTACTCATAGCCCGTTGGTACGTAGCCCCAGCATTCTTCAATCTGAAGGGCATGACCGTATAGCAATATACCCCCAATGGTGTCCGGAAGGCAGTATGCTTCTCGTCTTCAGGATGCATCTTGATTTGATTGTATCCTAAAAATCCGTCCATGAAAGACATACATTCAAAACCGTATGTATTGTCAATCATGACGTCTGTGATGGGAAGAGAAAACTCATCCTTGGGGCAGGCTGTATTCAGATCTCGGTTATCGATGCAAACGCGTACTTTTCTATTTTTCTTCATGACCGGGACAACATTGGCGACCCAGTCGGGATGTTGTTCTTCCCAGATGAAACCACAGGCTATCAACTTCTTGATATCAGCTTCAATGGCGTCCATCATGTCCGGACGAAACCGGCGTTGGTGCTGCTTCACAGGCTTCAAATCGGGCAATATATTGAGCTTATGAGTAGCCACCTTTGGATCAAAGTCTGGCATGTCCTCATAATTCCATGCAAAGACGTCGATATATTCTTTTATCAGTTGGATAACTTCTTCCCTTTCTGCTTCGAAAAGATTGTTACTGATAAATATCGGCTTTGGCAAAAGTTTATCCCCAACGTCAATCTGGATAACTTTATCTTCAGTGGGAGGTTCTCTCTGCTCGAAGCAAAACTCCCATTGTGTATCCATTTGTTGAGCCCAAGCTTCATTTTCAAACAGTTCAGATTCTTGTTCGTCTGCTTCGAAGGAATCTGTCACTACCATATTTGCTGATAATGTTTGTTCGAGAGCATGAGATGAGTCGGAGGACGCTGAGCCATTTTGAGAAGAGGAAAAGATATCCTCGTTTGACTCAGGAGCTGCAAGGGAGGTGATATACCCTAACCCGAAACTGGTTCGTTGATAGTAGGGATCTCCACGCAGCGGCATTCGTCTGTCTTTCCCGTAGTTGAGACCTGGTTTCAGCTTTAAGTCATAAACCCATACTCTGCATGATCTTCAGAGCTTGCGGGATGTATCTGTGCACCTGTATTTTACCAACGTCATCGTCGGAAGAATTTTCTTGTACAGTCGATCCATTGCGCATGCGGACGAAGACTATTGAACGCTGACTGTTGTAAGTAGGCGGGACAATGAAGATAGAATCCTCATGTGGTCCATATGTCGTGGTGATATTGGATGATGACGCTACTTCCCATATATACGGATGATAGGAATCTATAGCTCCCAAGAACTTTTGTGCTATAGGTTCTATATCGTCATGGGGAGAGGATTTCTGATTCAGAATTTGAGCGTCAATATACTGGAAAAGAGTATCATCTGAAACCTCGTTCCCGGTTGTGTTTACATCAATCGGCTGTCTGCTGCGCCGAAGGTTGATGACCAAGGATGGAGGCTTCTGGTTCAGAGTGAACACTAGAGGATCGCCCCCTTTTCCTGACCTGGTTTTGTTCAGGTGGATAGCCATAGGCTCCATGGTTTTTGGACGAGTAGTTCGTCCTTTCACCTTGATTGACAGAGGTTGTTCGGCAGAGGGTTCTTCTGGCTCCCGGTAGGATTCCTTCTCTGCTTCGTCTGACACCTCTTCCATGTAGTCTTGAGAGTACAACAGGGTATCAGAGTAGTAGGATTCTACTCCTCTAAATTGGTTCAGGTCAGCAAACTCCATTTGTACTGTTCCTTGGGCGTCTACATATTTAAAGCATTGATGTAGAGTCGAAGAAACGATGTTGTGGTCGTGGATCCAAGGTCTGCCCAGCAGAATATTGTAGGATACCTCTGAATAAATGACATAACATGTGGCCACTGATCTAAGGTCGCCAATATGGATCCTCAGATGAATCTTTCCCAACGGCTTGCTTTTTCTGACGTTGAAACCCACGATTGTAGTGGTGGTGTAAGCCAATTCGCTGGTAGGAATCCTCAGCGGTCTGAGCAGACTATGAGGAATGATGCTGATTGATGATTTCGGATCTATATGAATCCGGTCGACCTCCATAGAACCGATGTATCCGGTATAATAGAGGGGTCTGTTATGCCTATTATGTTTTAACAGCATGTCATCTTGAGTGAAAGTGATATTCGGGACCACCTCCATCACACTGTGGCATTGAGGACATGCTACGGGTTCTTCATCAGGGAACTTGAGCTGGGTCAAGTATGCATCCGCCTGTATCAACGCTTCACTTAGGGCTTGAAGAGTGTCTTGAGAGAGCCTGAGTAGTTCGAAGATGGACAACCTGGATGGTGTATTAGCCAATTAGGCCAGGATATCGAAGTTGTATGGCTTCTCTAAACCTTTGTTTTGAATGTTTTTCATATGTTTATCGAAGCGCACTTCTTCTTGCTTCCCTTTGTCCACCAGAATTGATCTCGAAGGACCAGCCTCTGGTATGGCAGGTTCTTGCTCTGAAGGCTTGGTAGCTGAAGCGTCTGCCGGTGCATCTTCCTGACTTGCTCCATGGTCCTTGAGGTAAGCTTTCCCTGAACGGGTTCCAGTAGCCAAGACCTCGTCTTCTGATGTCGAGTGTGCCATAACCGTGTAACATGGTTTACGCTTCGAGTTCTTTTTAGACTTAGCCTTAGCAGCTTGAGTCTCTTTCTCGATCTCCGACACCAGATCTGGGTGAACCCATATGATCTCGCCCCGCTGGGTAGTTAGGGGTAGCAGGTCATGATTTTGACCCCTAGCTGGAGGGAGATTAACGATGTTCATCATTGTCTGGGACATAGGTGTAACACCGTCTGGGACTTCTTGGGGAGGCAAATTGCCAAATTGTAGAGAGATCATGTTGGCTGTGACCGTCTTCTCGCTGTTGCGCAAGTGATGGCCTTAGCGTCGATCAGCTCCTGGATCTTCCTCTTTAGTACATAACACGCCTTTGTGGGGTGGTATATGTACCTATGGAAGATGCAGTACTTGGGGTTATTGGTACTACCGGCTTCATTGGGTCGTCTCACCTCAGGAAGGGTAATCTTGCCGCTTTTGACGAGATATTCGAATATGCTCGGAATATCGTCGTCGTCGAAAGAGTATACTTCAACGGGCCTGGAAGTCCCAGGTTTCGTCTGCGTGGTAGCCACAGTCTTTTGCCTAGACGTGTTGATCGCCAAAGCTTCTTTACCCTTGGTACCACGAGGATGGTCGATGTTGAGGATGACCTCTTGCCTTTATCAGAGGCCGAGATCATGATGCCATTATTGCGCGCCTTCTGACTGTTGTCCTCCACAGCTACTGCTGAGATGATGAACGAGGGTCAATCATGGAACTGATATGGTCCTGTGAACACCGTGATCACGGAAAGAAGGTTCTTCCTGCAGATGTCCACCAATGCCGAGTCTGGAACTCCTGGAGGCATTTACAAAGTGGCTTGACGAAAACGTTCGATGAAAGTGCGAACATTCTCTTTTTTCTTCTGCTTGACTTCGATGAGAGAGGACATAGACATGTCCATCCCTCCCTCGTAGAATCGTGTGAAGAATAAAGCCTTGAAGTCTTCAAAGGAAGTAATGCAGTTGTCCGCCAGACTTCGATACCACTGATAAGCTACCCCCGAGAGACAGCCCTTGAACACCCGAGTGAGGAGGGCGTCGTTCCCTTATAATAACACCGTCATCATACTGAAATAGTTTATGTACTGACTCGGTGATGTTTTTCCCTCGAACAAAGCCATAGTCTGTGGTTTGTATCTAGGAGGGAAAGGGACCTCTTCCCAGATAGTTGGGTAAGGTTGGTTGATTCCCAATTTCTTGAGCTGATTCTTGTGCTTCAGGGCGTCAAATTAGGCTTTCAACTCCCGTACTGCCTGTATTGGATCTTCAGCCGGTAGCGGGACTACGGAGTGATGAGGAATCGATTGCATCGTGACTCCAACGGAAGGTAATACATTCTCCGAGTGAGAAAGTGGAGGAACTGCTGACTCCTGATCTAGAGCAGGCTCCTGGATCGCGTTGGATGGTGGTAAGTCCACCCCCACATGTATCTGAGTTGGAGGGACCGATGCTTGAGCTATAGCAGCTGTGTGTTGAGTCAGCATCATCTGGTGCATGTTATCCATCATAGAATGCATTTCTTTCAGAGATATCTCCAGTACAGTAATGCGTTGCTCAGCGCTCCCAGACGGAGAAGCTTTCTCGCGTTCATCTCCAATGGCATAAACTCCCATCTCCCTGGGTGTCATTGAAGGATCAGTATAGGTCTCCGTAGAAGTTGACTCTATACTTTCGATATCTGATTCGGGAGACTGGCGACCCCCAGCTTCGAAATCAGAAAAGTACAAAGTCGGTTGTCGTGACCTCGAATGGGTGTTTCGGAATACCTTGGCTTCAGTATTCCTAAGGAGCTGGTTGAATCTCCTTCGGCTCGGAGCTCTATAGGGATGACGTCTTGAGCTCGATCTTCCTTTAGGTATGTGTGAAGCCATGTTCACCGATGCATGTCTGGGATCTTCTTCCTGGAAAGACGGAGAGTAGCTCAACCGGTCGAAAACCGACCATTTTGCTTCAGAACAGCAACAATTAATTACAATTCTATGACTATTACAATAATGCTCGTTAGGAGGCGTAATAGACATGCTGGAAGATCCCCTATCCTTGCGTTTTTGGATCAGATACCCACGCAGGTCAGGAGGATTTACAGAAGAAGAAGATGGCTTGTTCCTTCTGTTCACATCAGTGGGCATGCGGATGTTAGGAATCATAGTTTTCCCTGTGCCACCTGTATACAACAGGTTGGCCATCTGGGTGGCGGATAATCCCCGAGGAGGGTGTCTTTCCGTAATTTGATCCTTCTTTACGCTGAGGGACTTCACCTGGCATAATTCGGGCTGGCGTAAAGCCGAGGAGGTCCTTAGTCGGCCGTCAGCTTCTCGCGTAATCCGGAGGGCTGGCAGATTCTTTCCTTGCTGGCATAAAGGCCGAGAAGTTGAGCAGTCCACCACTTGCTTTCCCTTACGTAGACTGCAGGGATCATCTGCTTTTCTGCGGAGGGCAGATGCATCTTTACGCGCGGAGCGCGTTTGGAACTTCTGATTTGGCGCTAAGACATTGTCAGAAATTTTGTCTATTCCGCCAGGGACGGAAGACTAGTTTCTACACGCAAAGCGCGGTGTAGGCTTCTGGACTAGCCCTGAGGCATTGTCCGAAGTTTTGTCTATTCCGTCAGTGATGGGAGACTGAATTTTACGCGCAAGGCACGGAGTATACTTCTGGATTAGCACTGAGGCATTGTCCGAAGTTTTGTCTATTCCGTCAGTGACGAGAGACTGAATTTTACGTGCAAGGCGCAAAGTATACTTCTGGATTAGCACTGAGGCATTGCCAGAAGTTTTGTCTATTCCGTCAGTGACGGGAGACTAAATTTTATGCGCAAGGCGCGGAGGGAGCGATGCTACCACCTCGTTGGTCGGAGAGGTCGGAGAGTCGACAGGAATGGTAGGGTATATCTTGGGCATCCAGACCTTACGCAGCTTCCTGTTGTTTTAGACGGAGAGAGAGTGAGAGCTACACCCTGTTTGAAGCATGTCTTCGTAGGCAGACTGGTCGAACTGGACGACCAGGATCTTCTTTACGGATCCCACGGATACCGCATCATGTTGAGCAATTGCTTTCTCATCAGAAGAGAAAGATGTCCCCAGCAGAGTCGCCATCTTGTTGTTTGATAAAATAAATGAAAGATATGGAAACGAGGTTTATGCGAAACCCGCCCTTTTGTTTACAAACAAGATTGTACAATTAATCCTATACGAGAATGTCGAAGTACAA